>VXAB01009972.1:345370-446206 GCA_013399175.1 Odontophorus gujanensis
CCGACACACACACACACACACACAGAGCAAGGTGGCAGTGAAGTGACAGCTTTGTGTCACATCCCCATGCAGACCTGATAGCGGTCCTGAGCTGGTGTCTCAGCATTATTAAAACATGGTACTGGGCTTTGTGGTTCCTCGGTATCAGCAGCTGGGGCACGCAGTGTGAAACCATTGGTGAGTAAGTTCAAGACCAATCTGTCCTACGTGTGTAAAACTAATGCTAAGAATCAACTGCCATCCAGATGAGCTGTTTTTCTTTCACCTTGATGACTGGGCTGGCTCGCTGCCTTTATGAACTTCATTTAGAAGTTTCATGCAAATAGTTTGACTACAATAAGGAATGAGGAAGTAACTGATAAGGTTTTTTTCAGTGTTACCGGAGCCAGTTTAACTTGTGGAGTCTCTGTTTTTAAAGTGCAATTTCCTTTTCCTCTCTCTGATAACTATTTTTATGGTACTCGTTCATGTGGGATGATAGCTTTGATTTGGATGTTAAAATAATAAGTTTAATAATACACGTATTCTTTATTTTAAATTGCTCTTGGATATCAAGTGCTTTGGGGTGAGTTTGCATCTAGTTACTTGAAGTAATTGATGAGAACAGGGGATAAAGGGAATCTAAAAGCCACAATATGAAATCCTCGTATCGAGGCAGGATCAGCCTTTCTGTGGCTCTGTGACACTATTCCTGAAGCTAAACGAGGTGCATGAGTGTCATGTTGGAGTTTGTAATAGTAACAGGACATGGATGCCAAACTTAGAAAAGATTTTGAGCTGTATAAGAGAATTTGCTCTCTTCAGAGTTTGCTCTCTTCAGAGTTCAGGCAGTGGTGCTAGGGCCGCGTTCTTTCTCAGCTCTGTTGGTAACGTGACTTTTTTACTACAAGCAGTTCACATACAGCATCTGTATGATATATCACGTGTGATAAAACGGATTTACTTGGGGCAGAACAAGGGCAGAAAGATCATCCTAACAACAATCAAATGCTGCATGTGATGTTTGAGACTTTCCTAAAGATGAGCTCCATACCATACAGCTTTTAACATTGAAAATATACAGTGTAAGGCTCACACAACAAATGAACAATTAATCTGGTAATACATTTTTGCTTTTAACTTTTTTTTCCTAAGTAATTTGAGATTTAAACATTATAACTGCAAATGGGAATGAGCCACAGTTTTCTATTTTCCTCTTACACTTGTATTCTAGAGTTACAGCTTGCCACTCAATTCTAAAATAAACCCTCTCAGGTGAAGGTTAAGTGCTGGTAGCAAATCATTCCCAATTTGCATTGACTCCCTGGTATGGAGGAGGCTGTATGAAGCCTGCTTTTTTTTTTATTTTGTATTTTTTTCTGTTTTGTTTGCAGGAGTTTTTAACAACCATAAATGTTTCCAGATGGTAGGGATAAAAAGGTAAAAGTGAATTTTAAGTACATTACCATTTCTACTTCAGGAATTTAATACAATGCATTTTGAAAATTCAGTGCTTCCTTAAAATGTCAGAGTAGGCTGCTGTTGAATAACTGTGTTAGCTGTGCATCAAACCAACTGGCTTAAAAATAGCTTTGACTCTGTACTGCAATCCTTCTTAAGATTTAGAAGTCTTCTACCTACTTTCTGCTGTTAAATGTCACCAGCCTTTCCTCTTGACTTAATTGCTTCCACTTGCTGCTGTTCATAACCCCTCACTTAAGTTCTACCTCTACTTTGTGTAAACTACTTCTGTTCCATATCTTTCCATTTGAAATATATGCTTGCTTCAGAAATCCAATTAGAAATGTGTTCTTCACAGCATAAGTTGCCCTTTAACTGCAGTCCTACATCCTGTTCTCAGTTCTTTCAAAATATTTATTGGTGTATTGTTGTATTGCCTTGAGTTTACGTCCACCCACACTTTCACTGATCTCCTCCAATCTACTTTCTGATGTCTGAGTTCATTGAACTGCTCAGAGGTCACAGGTGACTTGTTTGTGGTTTAATCCCAGACATACGTCTTGTTTCAGATGTCCCAGTCTGTCTGTCACCCTTGGCACTCAGTGCTGTCTTTTCTGGTTTCTTTACTTGATGTATGTGCCCTTTTTGTTGATACTTTCCAACTGCATGGAGGTGTTCTTCTGTAGACTGTATCTTTTTTCTTCTTAATGATGTTTCTTATGTAAGATGCTCATTTCAATTGTAAGCTCTGTGGTGTTAACTGTTAGATCTTTCTATTTAATGCCTGATGTTTGATTTTTTGCTTTTTTGTATTCTTGACTTTTTGCCAAGATCTCATCTGTCCATCATCTGTCTCTGAGGTCACTCCCAAAGTCTGCCTTGCTTCCTGCTGGATCTGCTGCCTTCCTCTTGGGGTTCGGGATTTCATGGAGTGAAGTTCTGATGCTTTGCCTTGTGCTGCTGTAGTTTTATTAACTGTATGACAGCATTTAGCTTATGGAAATGTTCTGGCGACTCGTCCATACCTGATCTTTTTCCCTTTTCTCCCATTTCATCAGTCATTTACCTTTCCTACTGTACCTGAGTCCCGTGTCTTAATATTTTAATTAGTGAAGGTCGAGGGCAGAGGAACTGTCATTAGTTGTATCATTAGTTAATGACCCGTATTTATGTCCAGGTAAGGAAGGAAGAAGGAAGTATCAGAGTATCTGTGGTATTCATGGCAGTGTTTAGCTGTGGAAGGTGCATTGTCCTGGAAGTGTTTGATGGGTTTATCCTTCCTACCTGCGGAGATGGCACTCCCAGCAAACCCCCGGTGTGCAGTTCTTGAGGTACCAGGCAACACCTCCAGGAATGATGACAGAGCCAATATAAAGCTGCCCAAATTACCTGGATGTTTCCATGTAAACCAGTGATGTTTCATGGAGTAGGCTTCATTTGAAGTCAACTGTCAGAAGAAAAACCAGTAGCACTCCTTTGATCCTTATTCAAGGCTTCTATATCTTTCAGTAAATGTTACAAGAATATTTCATGGAAAAATAGAAGGCCAGATGTATTCATTCTTTTACATGTCAGCTGAAGACAGAGTACCAAAAGGAAGTTTGTCTTCTTGCTGCCAGCTGATCTGCTGCAAACACACCTTTGATATGAACTCTCTGAAGGACAGTCAAACTCACATAGATAATTTGAGGGTTAAGTTGTGCTTTTCCACTTAGCAGAATTATGCCTTAGTTTTATTGGAAAATGTCAACAAATTGAAACATACGTAGCTGAGTCTTTATTGATGAACTGACTTCTGTAGTTAGAATTTCAGATCCTCTTTCATGATAAAATTTTCAACAAGATCAAATGGTTTCTGCTCTCCATTTAACCTGAGAGCTCCCAAAACATGAGGTTTTTGTCAGTATTAAAACATTTTTCTGCACTGTGGATAAATGCTTTAAAGCATAGTTCTTACTCTAAATTTGTTTACTCCATTTGTCGATGACTGATAATCTCAGAGATCTACACAAATTAGTCTATGTAAAGTGTTGATGTAATATATATATATATGCAGTTAAAATACTACAGTCTTAGCTATATTGGTGTCTTCTTTCTAAGCATTTTATTCACTTGAGATGACTTTTTCTTTTTTGAAGGGGAAACTATTTGATGAAAACTGTACATGAATGGCAGACCAAGTATTGAAAACTTGCAGAGCCTCATCCATCTGATGGCTGTTAGAAGTCACATGAAAGCATGCATTACAAATGCTTCATGGTGTTTGCCTTTCCTGCAGATGGTAAGGAGCCCCTCTCCTCCTGCACAACAGTCACGAGCTGATTTGTTCTTTTTGCTTGTGGCTTTTGAATTTGCACTGGTTCACATAGCAGCTGGGATTAGAAATTTATTAAGGGATAAAGATAGCTTTGCATCTCAGTCAGTACTGGCACAAAAATGTCTGAGGAAAAAGCCCACACGTATTGCTGCTTTTCTTTCTGCAAATCCTGAATTTTGTCCTCTGTTTCCCAGGAATCATTTTCCAGAGCGGACATTGTGTTCTCTCGTGATCCTGATCACCTCTGGAATCTTTGGATGGAACAACTTGTTCTGTAATAGGAGTTAGTGTAATTTTTTATTAATATTATGGCCAGCCAGCAAATCCAACCCTGGCTACGTGGTGTGCACAAGCAGGATGATTATTATGCCTACTTCAGATATTGTTAAACATACACCTTGCTGAAAGGAGAGAGTGTTTGGTAAAATCTGACAGCCTGACACAAGCAAAGGGCTGAAAGGCACTGATTGTTTAGCAGTATCGTGGAGAGATGTTGCTGGGTGGTAATACTGGAAACATATCTGTCATCAAAAAGGAGAAATATTTAATGTCAGATTGTTTTGCTAGTGGACAGGGTCAGCACAAAGGTCACAGACACAGAGTTAAAGAAGTGTGATTACTTAAGTAAGGCAATGCACCTAATCATTACATGTGAGCACAGCAGTGGTGATTAAGAAACACATCACCACTTGCCCTCATACTTCACCATCATCTGGATCTGCAGTGGCTGGGGAGCCCTGGTTGCAGCATGGATTTGGAGGGCATTCCTCAGCTATTGGGAGGTTCTGTGCTGTGCATCCACTCATAGGTCAGGTCTCCAACTTTGCTGCAAGAGGGTCCAGCTTTCATATTGTTGGATAAACAAGTTTTGTGATGATTAGGCAGAAACACATAGGGAATAAAACAAGGAAGTTTGTGTACTAGTAGGCCTTGGCACTGTGCTTCTGAACAGGAAGAGGTTAACACGTTCTCATAATGCTTTATCTAAGCCCCATCTCTTGCTAATGAGATGTTTTGTCCCTATTTTGCTAATGATCATGCATATTTTGCTAGTGATCAGATACTGATGGTATATAATGCTGAGTTGTGAGATTCATCTAGAGGTCAGCTTTGGTGTGAGCCTAATGTTCAGGCCTTAGTGCTTCAGTGTTATCAGCTGTTCACTAATGCAAAGCTTGGCTTTGAAATGATTTTACTGAGGAAACAGTATAGCTTTTTACTGAAAAATGATGTCATTTTTATGTTGCATCCACGTTTAAAACAGTTTCTGCTTGTATAAGCTTCTGGTCTTTTAGCTAGATTTCTACAAACTCTTGTGTAATTCCAATTTTTTTTTGAAGCAAAAAAGAATACTGTAAGTTGAAGAATATAATTTGTCTTTTTGTAGCAACTGCTCAGTGCTACAGCTGCATATACTGTCACTGTAATGGTTGGATTGTTAAGGCAAACAGCAGCTGTTGGATGTTTCACAATAGCATACACAAATTTTGGACACTGGGACCTGATTATGAGAAAACAGGGTGTTGTGATGTGATGCATTTTTTTTTTTTAATCTCAAGTGCCCCGGAATCTTTTTCTTTTTTTTAATATGGTAGAATGGATCTTTAATCTCCCATCCACAGAACTGTGTTTTGTGATACACCACACCATACCTATGGATTAAACCAAACAATCCCATTACACGAGTATGAACTGACTTTCCTGTAACAGAGACCCATAACATTAGCAACAGAAAGAATAATTTCTCTGGCTTCTGTCTGAGCTGTAATGTAATGTTTTGATGCTGCATACAGGAGTGACTGGCTTTCAGAAGCATGAGTGGCATCTATCGAAATGCAATTAAGGAAATGCTTTAATCTGTTTATAAGAGGATGTTTTGGTTCTTTTTTTCCACATGCTAATAGATCAGCAATAGTAATAACTTGATCATCGGGCAACTGTGACAGTGATTCACGTAGGGAATATGAGGAGTTTCAGACACAGGAGTCAATGAGGTGTTTTCTTTCAAGTTGTGTTGGTTTCCTATTTGTTGCCTTTCTACTGGGTTCAGGCTAAGGATTTATTAAAAGTGGGCAAAAGTAGTTACTAGCAAAGTTGTTCGGCTTTCTTTGCTCTACAGGGAGGAAAACTATTAGAAATACGTTCCTACTGCAGAACAGGTGATGCTGTGCAGCTCTTGGTGTTCTGTGCAGGGCTGATGTCCTGCATCAACTCAGTGATGGCATTTAGAAAGCGCTCAGAGGGAGCGTTTGTACTATGCTCGTTATTTCAGAACATCCTTTGGGAGTTACAGAAATTTCTAACCCAAAATTTGATAGAGGACAGAGCCTCTGGATGTTTAATAGCTCCTAATGGAACTCAGCAGCTGAAGATAAAGGATGGTTAACCATTGTTTCTTAGGAGGGAAGAAACTACTCTTCACATCCTTCAGAGTTCGTTGAACACAGTATAAGAAATTATTGATAACTTAAGAACAAATTATTCTGCACAGTTATGCACCTTTGGCGTTTCTAACTGTATCTCTTTCTGGTTTGAGCATCCAAAGAACAAGGCAAAATCAAATTTATTTCTTTACCTAGAAAAGCTTTTGGTTTTGTAGGTCAGAGCAGCCCAATCCTGAGTAGGAAATTCTGTCACTGATTTCAAGTAGGGAAGTTGTAAAAGAAATTTGGAGGCTGTAGGGCTGGAAATTGCAACAATTTTAAGGTAGAAAATCACTCTTTTGGTATGTATCCTAGATGATAGCTGAGAGGACAAGGGAGCATAATAAAAACTTGGTTCTCACAAGGGTTAATAGCTTGAACATTCCCACAGGAAGAGAGAGAACGCAGGAAGTGTTACAAGTCATTACTAGGAGGAGAAAAAGAATTATTTTGTGGAATTGCATACAAAATAATGAAAGCAAACAAACAAAAATACTGTACCCAGTTTAGAAATAAAAGCCAACATCCAACTGATTTTATTATTCCCTGTCAGCAGAGTGACAGACTTCCAAAAGAGCTCCAAATGAGTAATCTCACCTTGTAGCTAAGCTCACAGATCATACAATGGCCCTACTTGTATCTGAGACTTCAGTGTTCTTCTGGTTTGGCTTCATGTGTACTAATAGCAGTGTTATTTGGGGACCATGTTTCAAGCACAGTCTCACGTTGTTGTGATGTAGTTAAATGTTCATGTGTATAGTAAAGAAGAATTTAAATTGCTTTCACAACTTCAAACAGATCTGTCATAACTGGGTGCTTTGGTAGGTGCTGCAAATATCTGGAAAACGTTTTGACGTAGGAAAGCTAACTGTTGCCCTCAAATGGAGTGAATTATATCTTATTTTCTTTCCCTTGTTAGCTGACTTGAATATCCCTGTATGTCGGATCAGTGAATTACATGCGACTGTCAAAAAGACACCCACTTGGAGGTTTTTGGGAATCCTTCTCTATCAAAGCTTCTATACTGCTGTATTTTCTGCCATCAAACTTACTATTTATGCTAAAAGAAGCGTGGAGTGGTTTTGGTTTTGCTTATTTTTACTTTGCAGTAACAGCTGAGAGCCGTCTTTCCCGGGGAAGGAATGTCTTTTCAGCAGCTCAGCTCATTGTAGCAGCACCATGGGAGATTAAGAGCTTTCAGGGAGAATTAATCGCCTTCACAGACTTCCTCTTGCCCTCACTCCAGACAGGTTAGAGCATTAGGTGAAGAGCGTGCTTCACCATGATTATCTCATAGCTTTAAAATACAAATAGCAAGTGGAGCTTTATGTCTATCAGTAGTGACCACTGCTGCTGTGTTTGTGGTAAGATTACAGCTGCCTGAGAGCAGCAGAAGGTGGTTTGTTAGGGAAGCCTGGAAGTGCTCACCCTGCTTTCTTTGCGTGATTTATTTCGGTGGCAGTGCATTGTTTTTGTTCTTTTTAATGGTATTGAAAATATTCTTTAATTGTGTATTTATTTAGAAGTCTGTTGGAGAGCTTCAGTTTTAGAATCTTCATTCGATATTATCCGTAATGAAAGGTTTTACTTTCAAGCTCACTTGAATCTAGTCATGTAATGCAGTGTTGGTTTTCTTTGCTTGTTTTTAATTTAAAATGTTATGTGGCTTTGGATAATGAAAACCATTTTTAACTGCACTGTGCTGGAAGTGCCTCTGCTGTTCATGAAGAATTGAATAATACTCTTTTGTCCTGTGGGATGTTGAGATGAGCACAGATGAGTTCAATTCAGATGGCTGAGGTGGTTACAAAGCCCAGCTGCCCTGCTTTCCACCATTTGCTTTCTCTGTGGCAGCAATGACTGACCCATGGAGCAGTCCCCTCACAGCCAGCTTGTAGCCTGCTCTGTCCCAGTAAACCAAGGGGGACTTTAAGCCACTTTAATGTACTGGGTCAATAACTGCAGCAGCTCAGGTGATGCTTCCTGTGTAAAGGATTGGTGCTAGTGTCGTGGCTGCAGGCTTTGGAGGAGAGCGGATGCCTGTAGGATGCTTGAACTGCCTGCATGGGTAGGTGAATATCCTCTGCTATTGATTCAAAGCCAGCTTGAGGAAGTCTTTTTTGCTCTGTAATAGTTACAGCCTGTTTGTAGGTAACTACTTGCAGGATGCTTCTTCTGCGGCTTGATGGCTCCAAACAGCTCACCTCTAACTAAGGAAATTTCCTCCATGAGTTTCGGTTCTTAATCGCATCCGTAGAAAAGATTCTACAAGAAGCATTAAAATAGATACTTTTCTTGTGGTTTCTGTTTCACCAGGATTGGCAGAAGACCAATTCCTAATCTTTTATCCATTTTTGAAAAAGGTACATGGTGAACACGGGATTAGGAACTGAGATATTGATTGACCTGTGCTGGTTCTGTTGAACAAATTGTTCAGGTGGTTTAATTGGGAGCTATTCTAACAAGCCTAGGCTGCTTTCCCAGGTGGGCCACTTGGGAGGGAGCATACAAAACGACTTGGTTTTAGGTGGTAGCAGCTGATGGAAGACTGCCAGCTTTCCTTGGTTTCTCTCACCCTTTTGGGATAATACCTTGCTGAGTTCACAAGAAGGCTGAGGATAACAGTCTTGTTTGAGCTCTTGCTACAGTCAGGAGAGCTAACATTGATAGAAGGAAGTCAAAGAAACGCCTTTATTTGGATAGAGTGGTGCCTCGAGTAATCTCAAATTAGGACTACTTTTGTTTATTTGTACTTGGGTAATTGCCATATCAGCTTTATATTTTTGCGTTTAAAACAGAACTCTTTCCCAGAGTAGTGTTTCAAATAGTAAAATTAAATCCAACTTCCTTTGTTTTACTGTGCCCTTCAGAGATGTTTTACAGTGGCAAAAGGGATATTTCACTCTATTAAGCTTATGGACTTAATACCTTTCTTGCCTTTTTGAAGTCATTACATGGCATTGAAAATGAAACATAGAATGAGATGATGTTTTTCTAGGACTTTGTATTGTGTGTACCAATTGTTTGTCACAATGCTTTAGCAAAAGTCATTTTAATCCTTAAACATTTGTACATCTACTATCTGTTTGGAATTGTCTGTTGTGAGCTGCGTGCAGCCACAATGCCTGCCATTCACCCCTTGGGTCTTCACTGCACAAAGTCACTGTTATCTTAATTGGTGACAGCGTATCACCAACAGTACCAGAGCGGAGCTGCAAACACTCCCAACATAATGGCAAGTCTCGCTTTTGCCAGGATGAGTCACTAATTAATTAACCCCTAGGATGGAGAGGCTTCCTGTGCCCATTCAAGAACCAGTTACGGGAAGATACCATTCTCTGGCAAAATAGAAATTGTTTTGAAGCATTTTTATCAGCTTTTTGAGCATTATATTTATTGACACTATAAATCTGCGTGTAACAAGTTTATAAACATGAAAATAGGTACACTGGATTGGGTTGGTTAACGTGTCTTTGCTGCAGGAGAAAAGAACTGCTGCTAACACCGTGTGCTGGGTTTAAGTGCTCAGTACAGAATTATAAAGCTGTGGTTGTATCCATGGGATACATGTCTGAGAGAAGTGCCACTAGAATTGAATAGCTGAACAACTATAACACCATAAAAGACAAAATTTTACTGTAGTATTTCCTGTTTGGGAGTGGGACACTGACTGGAAGTGCTACTCCTTTCCAACTGATTACACATTAATTCTGATACGTGTATTGTTTGGTGTGTGATCTCTCTATGAGCCATGAAATTTGTTGGACTAATCTTTTGGGTTTTTTATTTCTGTACTCTATACTGGGTATAGGGAAGCATCGGGGTATGTGAGACTATAAGGAAAAAAGAAACTGGGAAGACTCAATGTGTTATAAGAAGTGCATGTGCTAAGTGAAATAGAGGTTCAAACTATATTTTCACTTGGAAAAGTTTATGCTCTATGTTTTCTATAGATTATTTAGAAAGAAACTGGAGAGCTGCCATATGGAGTGGTAACAGCCTTGCATTAGTAAGTTCATGCAGTTAACAGCTTAGTTTAGAAATTTCTTTTGATGAGTGACTGCAATTCAGCAGGAGGAAAAGTGTGTTTCCTGGGGAGATTCGAGCAAAAGGAGAGTGAGAAGAGTTTCTGAATAGGCTTTGCATGTGTAAGAGGGTTGGGTTGGGAAAACCTGCCTGTTTGTGGGAGTGATGGGGGAGGCCATAAATGCAGGTGTCAACAAAAATCCTCAGTTTATTACTTAAAATTGAAGTGCCTGGTAGATCTGAGGGTTTCAAATACTCCCACCATCTCACAAGACAAATGACAGGTCTAGGAAAGGTCAAAATGTCACTAATCTTTAATAAAAGAAAATTAAAAACAAATAGAAAATAAGTATAGTTGTCATCTGCAGTTCTTTTCGCAGTGTAAAGTAGATGTCAGCAATGCTCTAGCATGTTGTGCTACACTGATTTTCAGGCCCAAATTAAAGTTTAAGTGTGAAAACAGAAATGAAGCAGTCACGTTGTCTCTTTAGCAGTATCTATAAGCATCTTGTGCAGAGCACAGAGGTCACTGACATCCCATAAAATGGAGCTTTTTTTCTCTTTGTAGACTATGGCTTCCAGCTCTCAGCCCTACTACACGCTACTCAAAATCAGTTTGCTTACCATGTTTGCACCACACCTGTAAGTGGATGATGTCCTTTTGATGGTAACTTGAAAAGGTTTACAGAAAAGATTTAGCTACCCACATGGGAGTAATAAAAAGTATATTCAGCCTCAAAATCTCTACAGGATGTTCTGGACAAACCGTCAAGGTTGAGTGCTGTTTTTTTTCTACCTGAAACCAACTGCATGAAGCTGAGAATTAGTCTAGTAATGACAAAAGATAGCAGATATTGAACAGGGGAAACTGAAGAGGTAAAAGGGAAAAGTAACTGTTACAAAGTTATTGGAAACTGCATGCTCAAAACAAAGAAGAGCTTGTTGCCTTTGCTTTATTTATTTTTTGGGGGGGTGTAGAAGGTAAGCCTTCCTATCCCCAGTAAAGTCCAGGGTGAACAGTGAGGGGAATATCTTATGGACTGGAAAGGGAATGATGGGAGGAAATGGAAGTACAGAAGTAATAACTAATATCCCACTATCTCACTTATGAAGTAGTACGGATAGAGACTACTCTCTCTATCCATAGATGAAAAAACTGTTTCATTTGAAGTGGATAGAATACTGTTGAGGTTGAGTCTTAGTACTTCACTAAATTGTCAGTAGTGTTATTTTTTGTCTTTTATATGCTGAAGCAACGTTGACATTGTATTAGTATGTTCCTGTGATGCCTCATCAGCTCTGTGTTGCTGTCTGTAAGACCATAAGCCAATTTTTCATTCAGTTGGAACGTAGAGCAGCTTCTCTTCATTCTGTGTAGACAATAACTACGTTCTGGTTTTCCTTGCATTCACAGGTTTTGAATGCAGTCTGAGTCCAAGCAGTATGAAGAAGAGATACCTTCCCTGCTCTGGGGGTTAGATCCTATATTTTCTGCGTTTGCAAGACTCTATATTAAAGATATAAAAGAAATGAGAGAATCTAAACAAGTACCAGGTATGTACTTTTGTGTGCTGATTATGAGATGTGCAGAATTGTAATTGATTTATGTTGTGCTTTTCATCCAGGGATTTCAGAATGCTTCATGGACAGTTATTTTTCCGTACCCTGAAACTAAGTGACAATAGTACCTTTAACAGTTCTAAGAACAGACTGTATACCTTGTTTGAAGAAATACAGGTGAAAAAATGTAATGTGTTAGTTCTGTAGGCTTTTCTTCTTGTGTGTATGTATATATTAAGGTAGAGTACTTCCACTGTGTGGTAGTGCTTGTTATATTCTGATAGTTCTAGAAATGCTGGTCCCTTCTGGCTATATATGTTATATCTTGTCACTCTCTCCACAGTGCTTGAGGAGGGCTTTATGCCTCTTCTTTTTATTATGACATAATATCAATTAGTTGATGGCATATTAACATACTGTAAAAAATAAATACAGATTTTGTTTGCTTAATTTTTAGTTACGAAAGACACAACATTCTTTGTATATTTGGAAAACCTGATTGTAAATTCTGGCACCTGGGCTGGATCTTGTACCGTGCATTTATTTCCTAACCATTGCTGGCAGTTGTATGCCTTACAGTCTGGTTCTACTGATCTTCAGCCAATATCACCCATATGTGTACACTGTCTAGAGCACTGAGGGTCTGACCTTCAGTTTTTGTTTTCACTATAAACAATCCAAATGGACTGCAGTGTGATCCCTTCTGTGGAAATGACCATTATTTCAAAACAAAATCTGTCGAGGTGCAGAAAAACTGGGGAGGAAGCCCAAGAAACTAAGAATTAATGATGAAAAGCAGGAAACCCTAAGCAGTGTGTGTGTTTTCCATTTGGTTTGCTGGGAACGTTTATTTGTTTATTTTTTTTCCGCCACGGGGGGAAAAGTACATCTGTTTGTGTCTTTGAATAAGTCCCATCCTGAAGGTTTTGGTATTATTTATTTTTCTTTACCAGCAAGGGTAACAACAGTACCACTCGTGTAGAAATGAAGGACTGGTGGTTTTCTTCTTTTTTACAACTGCTCTTGTGTTCACTGGGACTTCGCAAACTTTTTTTTCTCGAAGTCTTTTCAGGAATGGGGCTACAGTCTTTTGTTGGTATTTGTACTAGAGAGCAGTACCTCAAGGTTTTCAGAACGTATGCAGTCTTACTGTAGTATTGGGATAGCAAGTGCATCTGATAAAGGCTATTCCTTTAATCAGATACATTTTAATTGTTATTGAACAGAATACAAAACAATTCATGCATGCACACATACAAATGCACTCAGAATTAAACCTATGAAGATCAGTAAACATGCTACAAAAGTAGTAGCCTTTGAAAGCACAATCCTGTATGCTCTTTTGTTCACCTCTACATGGCTTGAATTTTTTCCTTCTCACTTTCCTTCCCATTCTTTTACTTGGGTGAGTTGTCTTCTGCCTCATAAACTGTTTTAGTTTTGTTGATTTTTTTTTTTTTTAAGATGGTCCTAAGGAAGTGGTATCTGTCACATCGAGATATCAGTCTTTAAAATTGGTGCATGTGAGCTTTCTTCACTTCCTGTGCATCTGGCATTCTGCACAACTAAGCTTGCTTGCAATCCTGTTTTATTTTCTAAAGACTAAAATGAAATCTCAGATCAGGCATCCTTTACTCTTGTTTAGTGTCCTGGTGCTGTGTATGTACCAAAGAGGACATCTTTTAGCATATCTCACTCACTGGCACAATGAAAACTTCTCTTCTGGGGAAGAAGGAAGGTAGATGTTTGCTACCAGTGTTCCCTGCCTTTAATGGGTTTGTTGAAGACCAGCTGGAGCTGATTAGCCATGAATCAGTCATTAAGTAAGGGTAATTAAGAATGAATGAGTGCAAAACAGAGTTGTACCTAGGAGGAATAGAAAGAAACACATACTAAATGTTAGATATTCTAAGGATGCTTTTCCTGAATTATGGAGCAGCCTCCCCAGGAAAAAGGTGGGATCCCATTCACTGGGATTGTTTATATCCTGACTGTATAAATTGCCAGGAATTTACTGTATGGAACAATTTTGCAGTGACTCTGAGGAAATGAACTGAATGACCTAATCAGTTTTTTCTTTCCATTTTTAAGCATTAGGATTTGATGCAGCAATGACTAATCCCTTAAAAGAACACAGAGGAAAGGAGTAAACATGTCCAATTCCTCTCCTGCTAGAAATGGTGACAAGAAGGCTGGAAAACCACCCAGATAAACACAGCAATTGTGTTGACTTAGAGGCCTTGAAGTGAGAGTGGGTGCCAAGCTCAATTGTAACACACAATCACATCATGGAAATGTGTGCAGAGCTATCATGCAGTATGGCATTGTGACAGCTCATCAACAAGCAAGGGAAGCTACAAATAACATGAAAGGAGGTAATAAGAATTAAAGCGATGGCCATCACCTCGTTGCTTGGTGATGGTAATGGTAGGACCAGAACTTGCCTTCTCTGTATCCATAGTCCCCCTAAAAGTGCAGCTGTGGTTTCCTGTTGTGGTAACAGCATGTTAATGTGCATGTTATTTGCTGGGTTACTGGAGCTTGATTGAATGCACATACACATGGCTTCAAACATGTAGTATGTTTTTATTGCTGCTGATAATATAAACAGATAATCTGGGAAGAGAAAAGCTCCCTCTTTACACCTTCAAGTCATCAAGTACAGCAGCTTCTGATTGATATGTAAATATAATGACATCTTTCATATGATTTCAGGTAGTTTCTCAGAGAGTGAGGGGTAGAGTTCTGTGTAAGCTTATGGGGATATAGAGAACCAGTTCTAGCTGGTCATTGTCATTTGCCAAAACTCAGCTTACTAACTGTGACATGAATATAATAACATGTTGCTTGTTTGCACATGAAGAGATTGATGTCTTTGCCCCATAGATTTGCCCTGAAAGTGACCCAGACCTTCCCATATATATGGTTTTGTAAGGTTTAATGAATGTTTATATACACTGGGAGCACCTTCATTGAGAGTTTCTCTAACAGTGTTTATTTGTGTCCTGATAAATGAAATGAGAGAGAAGTGGACAAACCTGCTAAACGTTCTTTATACTGCACCTAACCAGTGACTGCATGGTTTTAAGATGACTGCAATAGATGTATCCTTGAAATATTGCAGTGGACTCGTGTCAGCAAAACTCCTGTTTGGGACCTGCCTGGCTGGTCACCTTTGACTTCTTCTGAAACTGCTGTTTTTGTTTCGTTTGTGAGGAAAACTAATTCCAGGCCCACTTAGGGCTGCTGGTGATGTAGGACAAGTTATTTTTGGATTTCACGTTTGATTTTTATTTTTTAATACAGAATGCTTTTGTGAATCCCTTGCTGCAGTGTTTCTCTTTCCCTTTGTAAGATTTGCCACAGTGCCTTGAGACAAATGTTCCTTTTTGAGCCCCTTGAGTCATGTAGTTTTTAGAAGGCAGTTGTTGAACATCCCAGATAGCATCATATTTCAGTAAAACAACAGTATTCCAAAACTGAAGAGAATATATCAACTGAAAACTAGACTGGGATTTAACTAAAGCTCATTTCCCAGTCATTCTCCTGCTGGTGGACTGTGAAGCTTCAGTGTATGTTTACATCAGGGTTTGTTAAAAACATTTGTCACGCTCTTGAAAGAAATTGCAGTATGTGGCAACCTCAGAGCACAGGGGACTTCCACAATACCGATTTCTCACTGTTTCCTGAACTTAGTTTTGTATTATTCTTATCCAAGTCATCTTTATAGATGCACAAAAATAGCTTTGAAGGGACGTTTTTAGAACATGTTATTTCAGAAACTGAAGCTTAGGATACCATCCATGATGGCTGCACAGTGTACTCTGCAGTGTGAGAGGGTTGTTAACCCCCACCCACCTCCATGCCCTACCCCACGTTCTTTTAGAAATAAAAGACAGAATTGTGTTAGTTTTCCTTTAGGAGGCTCTGCCTTAATCAGGAACAGCTGCACTGTGAGTAGCTCCAAGTGCTTCCATTGTATTCACTTATTTATTCTGAAGACTGTTGATGTTGTTAAAAATGAATAACAAACAGAAAAACTGAGCCAAACAAAAAAACCTCCTAAAGCCCACAGTAAACAGTTCTGCACATC
Source organism: Odontophorus gujanensis (assembly GCA_013399175.1). Lineage (NCBI taxonomy): Eukaryota > Metazoa > Chordata > Aves > Galliformes > Odontophoridae > Odontophorus > Odontophorus gujanensis. The sequence goes on from VXAB01009972.1 coordinate 361,230, forward strand.
CTGTACAAGAAAGCAAAAGGCTGACAAAGTTCTGAGACTACTGTAGCACAATTTTTGTATCCTATGTAGAGCTGATACTTTCTTCTTGTGTTTCCAGTGCTTGCTGATTGAGGGGATTTTTAGAAGCAGACATCAATTAGGGTGCATTAAGTGTGTGAGGAAGTCACATTTGTCAGACAAACCTATCTAAGGCAGGATGTTGAAGGAAAAAGTAGTTATTCTTATCAAGGATGTTTTGTGTCTAGGTATCTTCTTCTATAATGGACATCCAGTGAGACAGGTGGATGTTGTCGGGATAGTGGTTCAAACTAAAGAGAGGGAAGCCTTTCACAGTTATGGAGGTAAGAAAAGTTTCCATCTTTGTTTTTGCATTTATCATCCCTCTACTCTTAGTCACTGTTAGAATCTAAAAGTTACCTTTTTTGATCCTTGTTCTTGAAATATCTACTTTTTTTGTAGTTGTTGTTATATGGTGTATATACCCATCTCAGAATACTTAGCAAGCTCCTGTTTCTCTTCACTATTAAATAGAGAAAATAAATGGCTGAAGCTGAGGAAGTGATTTGGGGTCATCTGGAAGATTTCAATTTTGACCATTTCCTTGCCACTGTTTTTCTTTCACATATATGCCTTTTCTCTAGTCACGTATAAATGGTTTTAATGATTTCTGTAAGTGAGAAGCTACTTCTTCCTTTTTTGAACTTTAGAAATCCTTTCTGTCTTTGTATGTTTTATCATGTGTTGGAGACAGGTTTTAGTGGCTGTCAAGGGCTTGTTTATACTTAGTTGCTACAGTGTCTTAGCAAATCCAACCCAACCATCCTAGTAGACACCAGACCTTGCCACCACCAGCTCAGAGTTGACTCCTCCCTCTTGCTTTTCTCTGTTGCGTTCAGACTGTTACATTAACTTGGAAACATCTGGTTGTCTGCTGAATGAGCAGACTGAAGTACTGGTGGTAAATTTCAGAAGGTGGGGGAGGATGGGGTGTCATCTCACAGTAGGAATGGAGTGTAACTACTTAGAGTTGAGACTGCTCTACAGAAATGTCCCTGCAAGTTTATTAAATAGAGTATCTTCTATATGTTTTTTTCCCCCATCTAATTTCTGTGTTATTACCCTGCCGTTACACTGAATAACAAGTTGATGTATTTTAAAGCATGAGTTGTTCTGACACTTGAAGTAGAACAGACTGAACGAGTGCCCGAGTTAAGAAACTATGAAACTGATGATGTACTGAAGTGTTGAAACAAACTGAACGTCAGCAATTATTGTGTTATTGCACTGGTATACAAACTGAGATAGTGTTTCATAAGAACAGAGGAAAATAGAATCACAATGAACTAGGCAAAAGCAATTTAATGGGCAGTTCTTTCCCGTGCTAGCCTCAGGGTTATGTAAAGCTTGTTGGAAATGTTTGATTGGAACTGAAAATGAAGGAATAGAAATAAAAAGAAACTGGAAACAAAAAGAACTTAGTGTTAGATCAGCCAGCCTTTAAGTACAGCTCTCAGTCTGCCTTCCTGCTGTCCTTTCACATCTAACTCTGCTCTTTGTTCCAGCAGTTCCTGGTTTGAATTCTCAGGCTACCTGCCAGGGTGCCTCTACTCAGCCTGCCTTCTCTTTTGGGCAGGCTGGTTCCAGCAGCATAAAATTGTAACTTCTCAGACAGTTGGAAACTGTCTGAGATGTTTGTAACTTCTTGCATCTCTCAGTTCCACAGACTTTGGTTAGTGAGTCGCAGAGCAGGTGTTGCATCAACTGGACTCCTGCTCAGTATTTGCTCACTTTCTGTCTGCTTAAAAGTGATTTTCAAAGCAATTACCCCTTTGTAGTTTTTCTGTGATAGAGAACTGAAATATCTTTGTGTCACTGCCTCCATTTCCCCCACTCACTTCCTATCTGTCTACTTCGGAATATATACCTCTTATTTTAAGAGTCTTAGGTTCTCTCCATGCTGCAAATCCATACAACCAGAGCTGGTGGCAAAGTAATTATTAGAAGAGAGTGAATTAACTCTTTCCTGGCTAATAATAATTTTTATGCTGTGCAAAACAGCACATAAATTATGATGTTTTGATTTGTTTGCTAATTGCTCTTATTATGATCAGTTAAGAAAAGGATATCTGATTAAAACCTAGCTTTCAACAAGCTCATATTTTTAGCTAATGCACCTTTCTGACCTTTCCTTTCCTTTTTAAGAAAACCAAACAAAATCAGATGTGTCGTTTCTTATTCTCCAGGACCATACTGGAAGGCTAAACACTTGCCTTAAAAGCAAACAAACAAAAATCTCACTGGAATCTCAGTAGACTCACATAGGCCCTACATAAAGCAAACACTTTTTGTTATGAAGAAATCAACACAGTTATTAATCTACCAGGCAACTTTGAGTGGTCTGCTTCTTAAACAGTTAACAGTTAAGTGTCAAGATGGGTGAGATAATGTAAGAGTTAATAAGTAAATACAATTAAATGCAAGGAGGTGAGGAAGGACAGTGAAGGGGGCGCAGGAAGTTTTCAAAAGCATGTAGATACTCTGAGTGCATTTAAGATAGATTTTAAATCTGATTAGATCCTGTCTAATTAGAATACAATTGCAATAGTTTTCATTCAGCTGTGGTTCAGGAGTTACTTTTGCTCAAAGGTTTTATTTGTCAGCTTTATTTCAAGGCCTAGCTCTGCAACCCTAGTTCCCTTTGTGGTCAAGTATAGGTCAGTCTCTCTAGGGCTCCATTTTTAACTGCTACGTTGATGAGGAATAATCTGCCCTCCATAGGAAGCATGTCTGTTGCAGTTGGTCTTTAAGGGAACATCTACATATGCAGTAAAATAATTGTGAAATGTTGTTTTCCCTGTTTCTTATTGTCACTGGTGGCTTGATATGGTGTATGGTGGCTCTTTCTCCTTCTAAAATAGTTGCATTTTATCTGTACCAAAGAGAGGAAGCCCTCTTAGATTATTGACTACGCTAGTGCTGAACTAAAGCTGCTGAAATAGCTGCAGATACAGGAGCACAGGAGGGGGATAGCAATGAAGAAACCATACTTTCAGTGATGGAATTTGGGATAGCCTGCATCTTGTAAATGCTGTTTGCTATTAAGAATGTGTCTGTTCCAGAGTAGTTCAGCATACCTACTGAGAAACAGGAAGACAAGACAATGACTTGAAATTGGACCCTCAAAGTGAGAGACTGTTTCAAAACATATGAGACAATGCAAAGGCATTTTGCTTTGATGCTATGATTCCCAGAGGAAGTAACTGCAGGTACCAGTCAGTACCTTCCTGGTAAACACTGCTGATACTTTTGTAGTATCTGGTTTGAGGTTTTTTATTTTTTAGTTTTGATTTGTTTATTTGTTTGTTTTAATAGTATCTGATTTTGTGGATCTGGTTTGAGGAGCAGAAGAAAATTGTGGACTCTTATTTATGAAGAGTGGAAGGTCAGTGTTGGAGGCAGTGACACTTGGGGAGCAATGTGCTTTGAGTTTTAGATGGACTGGAAATGTGGTCCTTGCCGTGGTTTGACAGGCACCTGGTACCTTTGCACTTAGAGGATGTTTGCTGGGCAAGCTGCCCATATGAAGTCTCTTGATCTGTATAACAGTTGATTCTTCTGATAGCTTCATAGTTTTCTTTGTTCTTTTTTTTTTTTTTCTTTTCTGGTGTCTTGAACAATACAGTGCCTAGGGCAGGAATCACAGAACTTATTTTACCTAGGTACTAGTAAGACAGGAAAAGCCAGATAGCTGACATGCTCAGGAGAGGTTAGGTGTTAAGCTTTTTAATACGGAAGTGGCTTGCATGCCACTAGTGGTACCTTAAATTAGGAATCCTTGGCCTAGGGCAGAACCATAGGCATGTCCTCTGTTCTTTCTGGATATGGCAACTACCTTTCTAAGCTCTTAAATGGGAAAGGCCAGCAGACTTTGCAATATTAGTGCAAAAAACTGTAACTGGAGATAGGACACTCTTAATCTATTGATTTACTCTACCTCTCTCCTCACTCCCCACCAGTCCTGATGTACTGTTTTCTCATCTTGGTGTTAATGCTTCTGTGCGTTGTGCTTTATTCCTTATTGCAATTTGTTTAGCTTCAACTTTCAGCATGGATTATCTTCTGCCTTTTCAAATAATTACAAACCTCTAGTACACAGTGTACGTAGTGAATCATCATCATTTGTCAGTATTTGATTTTTTTTTTTTGAGGAGATAGCTGTTATTTTGTGTACCGTGCATGTAGGCATGTTGTCTAGCACTGAACCTGCAAATAAGTTTGGAGATTATTTCAAAGCCATAAGGAGGAGATGAGCCCCCACTTTCCTTTACAGGCTGGTTAGAATGAGATATGCAGGGAGATGACTGCTAAGAATATCTACATATTTTCATTTCTTGGAACATCACTACCTACTTTCTTATTCCCTGTAATTCTTGCAATGTGCAATTTATTTTTTTTTTCTTTTTAAAGTGGATGATAGTACTGGAGTTATAAATTGCATCTGCTGGAAAAATCCCATGGTAGCAGAAAGATCTTTATCAGGTAACTTATTAAGTAATTCCTCTTTGTGACTGTACTTTTTGTTTATATCTTAAATAATTTAGTAAATGATCTCACTTGCAGAACAACCATATCCTACAGCCAGGGGCATCTTGAAAGCTTCGTATTACTTTCTGCGTTGTTGCCAGTGGTGGTGCCAATCAAAGCACTGCGTTATGACTTGTCATGCCTTTTCCTTATTAGCATAATGTATTTCAATTCCATACTGTGAAATTTTTCAGAGAATCCTCTTCATACAGTTTACAAAGCCCCTCAATTGACCACCAACTTGATCTTCATTTCCCACTGTTATGATACAATGGTTTCTGGGTTCCTCTGTTTTTTTTTGTTTTGGTTCATATTTTCCTTGTTAATGCATATGCTATCAGTGTTGAAATCAAAAGTAGATCTAAATGCAGGGGGAGCATGCTGTTGGCCTTCTGTGATTTGAACTGTTCTAAATGAGCAAAAATTGTGTATCTGAGGTGAATCTGTTTTTGTACTCAGTAAGAGAAGAACTCAGTAGTGTCTGACTTTCCCTTTATCTTCTTGTATATCGAAGTGTGAGATAATTTCTACTTTGGATATTCCTGAAAGCCCCAGTAGTAGATCAAAACTAATCAAACCCACTGAAATAAATGCTATTAGTGTACTCTTCCAGTATTATATGTGCATAGAAAAGGCAGGGGAAAGCTTGATGTAGAAGTTAAAAACTGTTGATATCTGTAGAACAAGCACATCTATTCATGCAGATAATTCATTCATACTAACTTACACTTAACATTTTCCAAAAAAGAAATGGAGACTCACAAATTACTTTTATTGTGAAGAACATAAATTCAAGGAAGAAATTGCATGAAATAGTGGTTGACAGAGTGAGGGCACAGAATGCTTGTTTCAGCTGTGTATGTTATTATTTTATGTGTACAGTAGTGATGACAGAATGAATATTATTTTATTAATGAAAATGAATTTGTGTCAGGTAAAGACAACAGCTCCCAAGAGGCATAGGACATTTTCTTCAAAGTTTGCAATGATGATCAGAGGTTATTAGATCATTATTCAGGTTTTAAATTATGAAGAAATTACTCTCCTGCAAAGGTGTGTTACATAAAAGTGAAGTTCTGTCAAGTTGCATTCATCTCAGTGTATTGCATCACATGAATGGTTTGGCCTCACCTCAGATGATTCATGCTTCTTTTATATAAATGTTCAGCTGACCTTTTTCTTTCATATTTTTTTTTCTTTATCCTCTTTTAGTATGACAAAATCAATTTTGTCAATTTCCATTCTTGTTTCAGTTTTTCAGTCTGTGACATCTCTTCCCTTTTACACCTTTCCCAGGTGAACTATTTAAATAATGTAATATTATTAGCTAACTTCGTCATCCAAAAGTTTTGCTACCCAGCACAAATGAAGCCTGGGACCTTTTCCCTTTCCAGCAGTATGACTACAGTGATGTTTAAGCATTTGGCCTCCCTGCATGATTTGCTTTTCTATCTCTTCTTACAGACTGTCCAAGCACTCCCAGCAGTCTTAAAGTGCTTGAACAGATGAAGAAATTCCAGGAAATGTTGAACCAGAAAATCAAGCTGGAGATTGGAGATGTCATCAGGGTCAGAGGTTATGTCTGGACCTTCAGGCAACAAAGAGAAATTCAGTCTTCGTGCTTTTGTGAGTGTTATCTGAAGACTCAAGTTCTATATAGTTTACTGAATGATTTCCACTTTATTTTTTGACATCTCTTTAGAAAAATGAGTTCTGCATCCATATGCCTTTATTTTAGTTTTAGCAATGTAAGGTTAGGAAACACACCGCTTAATGTGTGGGCTAGGCTACCTGTAGAAGAACTATTCCTGAGTAACCTGTAAGAGATTATTAGAATGCATATGATTATATTATCCACATATTATGATTGGATATCTGTGAGTGCTCTTCAGGTGTCTTTGTATTGAAGTAGAACAGCCAAAACTTATAGCAAAGAAAATTATGACCTTCTGTGTCACACTTAACCAAGAATTTTAACTGCTTTGAAGAAACTGTTGTTTATGGCCCACATAACCCATTCCAAGGGCAGACAACAGTTTATTGTCACATCTTGACATTAAAGCCCGCTTTCCTAAACTACACTGGCTCTACAAAATGCCTGAAAATTATTCCTCCCTTTTGAGTCACTCAGAGATCTAAGTGTGCTGACCCTGTACCTCACAGCTTCTTGTGTGGCAATCGATTATGGATATCCTAGGACCTTCCAGTTGCATAACATCTTTTCTCCTTAGTGTCTGTGCTATTGTGTAATTAGGGAAGCCTGACTTTTGAAGACCTTGTGTAGTACTGAGTTAAAGAAAAAAATTTGTTTTTTCGGCTCTTGCTAACATCTGAAAGGATATTATGCCCTTCTTTCCTAACAAGGAATATATAAACCATTGAAGGACTGGTAGTAATACCATTGTCTCATGGAAGGAGGTTCACACAATTAACGTGGCGTCTGTATTGCTTTAACATCGGCACAGATAAAGTTCCTTACTGTGTGCTAACTTCATCTGTTTCAGGTAAAATACCCAGTTCTTAGTTATCAGGCAAAAGCACAGTCTGCATTGCACCATAACAGATCATTTTTCTCCTTCTAAACTGTATAAGTGGGAGTGACCTTTGTGGTTTGTCTTGTTTTTATAACAACAGCAACAAACAAAATCTGTTAATTTAGCACTGGCATGTGAAACTTCATTGTGCTACCTCAGGTATGCTTGTTTAAAAGCCAAGTACATCTGTTCTTTTTGCTGCTTCAGATAAAGTGGATGATCCTGTGTGTGATGTTCAGATTTCAAGAATGTTGGAGCTCCCCTGCCTTTATCGAGAAGTTTATGATAAGCCTTTCCAGAGCCCAGGGGCAGGACAGAGGTAAATGCATTATCCAGACTGACTTAAAGGCAAAGTATGAGATTCTATTGTTGCTTATTTGTTACTGTAATAACTGTGGAGGAAGATAGAACAGGGACCCACTGTGATTTATACTCTGCACAAGCCTTGTTTTCTCCTACTGATAAGATCCCTGTCCATTAGCTGAGAAAAGAAGTAAAAAGATCAACCAAACTGATTAATAGAAAGGTATTAAAATAATGTGCATAGATAGACCTCTTTCATCTCTTACAGAAAGGGAATCTGTTCAGTGGATTTTGAAATGGTCTGCTTTAGTTAGGAGTTTAGATTCAAATTCTTTACTATTTAAGGACAGTAAAATTCTTTCTGATATTTTAAAAGCAGTCTGTCAGGCCATCTTTAGATAATTGTTCTTAAAAACAGTAGTGTATTTCTCAACTTTTGACCTGTTCTCTGTGTTTTTGTAGTGGCCTAGAAGGTTTGGAATTCTTAATCCAAACACTTCATGAGAAAGTGAGAGACTTCCTACTAGAAAACAAAATTCAGACCTTTTACCAGCAGGAGTTGGAAACAATTCATTCTCTGGTATCTCTAGCTGATGGACCTAAATCTAGTCCCAGCTGTCAGGTGAGTGGATGCAATTGTTTCTAGTTCTTTACGGGGGAAAGCAGTGTCATTTTTCAAAGTCTAAGCAACCAGCTAAGAAATTAATGCCTTCAATGGATTCAGAAAGTACAAATGCCTTGTCCTCATTTAGCTTTCTGCATAAATTATTTCCAGGGTTTGAGAAATCTTGTCACTTGGGATGTTTAAAAGTGGAGTGAAGAAAGCTACAAGATAATTTTATTGTTAAGCGTAATCTTGTATGTGAGCTGAGTAACCTTAGAGTCTAACTTACATAAATCTGTGAATAATGTCACTACTGGAAAAGGAGATCCTTTTAAGGCACTATGGTTATTTGGAGTACATGTCCCCAACAGGAAAAGGGAGGACAAATTCTTCATCTTATTTCTCGTTCGAAGTTCAGTTTATTAATATAGATGTTGCTTTCAAAAGGCAATCATAATGAGTGAATGAAAAATGCTCCCTGTTAAATGTATATGGCCTTTGGAATGCCATGACTGAATGGATCAGAAAGTGGAATTTAAATGAAATCTGTTTACATGCAATTGCATGTAGCCAAATTGATAAGAAGCCTTCCAGTGAGATAGTATGCTCTTGATGAGCTGCAAAATGATAGAATAAAAAACGTTGTGTAAAATGGCTTAATATTATTCTTTGTTATTTGGATAAACTGCAAGCCAGGTTCTCATCTGGAGTAGAATGATAGACTTCTGCAAAAGTAACAGTCATGAATTTAACCTTGTTACCAATGGCAACTTCAACATTTAAACCAGAGTACTGTGACTCACTTGTTTACTTTCTGGTTTTCTGTAGAGAAATAAATCCATGGAAGTCATTTTCAGTGCCTGATTCTGACATACATTGTAAAGATAGAATTGCTATGTTATGTTAATAGATAATGTTTGTTTAATTCTTAAAAATAAACAATGAAAGCCAGTCCACTGCAGATGAGGCTAAATAATAATGAAAACAATCTCTGTTCTTGTTTGCCTCAGTGAACTGATTGTGATAACTGCTTCTTGATACGTTTCTTTTATTTTTGTTAAGAGCATTTTTGTTGTTTGCTTTAAAGCAATTGTGGATATAAGCAAGGACAGGAATTCGTCTCATTTGTGACAGGAAAAATTGGATATTAACAGATCCAGAATGGGACAAGGTATTCTTCTAAACTAGCTGGAAAAACATTAAGAGTTCCCATACTCTTTACATAAAAGGAAGTAGTGCTCATTGTAACTAATGTTGGAAATGTCCATCTCTGAAGTTCTTGCATTTATAGAAGGATTAAGAGGAATGACTTGCAAAGCCATTTAAAGTAGGAACTGGTGCGGAGCAAACATAAAGGCACAGCCCTCCTCCTCCAGCTTCAGCATTGCTAATAGTCATGAGGAACTGTCATAATAATTAATAGCTGTTACTCCTGACCCTGATGCAGAAGTGTGAGTATACGTCCCAGGAATTTGGGCACACAGATGCTTATTTAGAAATTGCAGTTCTCCCCATTGCCCTTTGGTATTAATTCCTTGCAAAGAGGCTTATATCTCTTTGCATAAGAAAGAACATTCAGTTGTCAAATGACCTGAATTGAATGACTTGAGTGCTCCTAGTAATGCTCTTGAAATGTGTTTTGTTGTTCCTCTGCTCAGTGTCTTGGAAGTTGTACTTCTCATAGTTGGCAAAGGGTCAAGTACTCAGTTTGATTCACAAAAATAAGAGGGAGATCTGATCTCCTTCTTCCTTCCTGCTGTAGTGTTTTGTTTTGCATCTCTCTCAAACCATCCCCTAGGAGATGTTAGTGCACCCTCTTCATCTTTCTTACCCTCCCATTGTGATAAACAATGTGCAAGTACTTTAGAAGATATTTCCACATGGAAAATTTCTTTCAGGGAGGTGTTGAACTGCTACGGAGTCACTGGCAACAGTGTGGAACAGGGGATGAGGATGGGAGAAGGTAGCTGGGGTAGCTTGATGTAGGCAGCACCTCTCTATTCCTACTGTATCTGGACCCTGTCTGTGTTCCACAATACAATACTGAGTTCCAGTCCTAATGGCTCCCCAGCAATGCAGTCTTCTGTCCCTCCAGAATAAGTTTCTCTCTAGCAGATGCATACAGCTGAACTCTAATCATGTCCTCTGCTCAAACGCATACTAGGTTACTTAATTTTATAGTTTCAGGGGATAAGTAAGAACAAGTAGCTTGATGTTTTTAAAGATAATTACTAATTAAGAAATCTGTTACTGTCTTTGAAACTGGCAATCCCTTCTTTTGCATAACCAGTACCCCCTTCTATTTCTTAGTGGCAACCTTCTTTTGCTGAACTTATGCAATCTTTTTTTTTTCTTTTAGAGAAAAAAAGATCATCTGCTCACGTGAACTTGATCCATCCAGTTTCTGAACTGGAATAGATTCAATTTGCAACCAGGCAGTCTTGATTAACCTTTCTTATGTACTTCTTTCATGTGTAAACTATTGTGTGAGCTGTTTTAGTACTATCATTCCACATAGTGCATGTCACTAGCTTGAACTTGGTTGTGTTTTCCAAACTCTGCTCTTTGTACTTCTCTTGGTTTGATTGTTATCTCAGGGCTAGCAATGGCAGGTAGTTGAAGCAAGGAGTTCTACTGCATTATTCATACTTCCTATGGCCATGCACACTGTGCTGTAGGTATAACATGGTACCTTGTTGTATATGTTCTTGATGTTACATGCTTGACTTTCTGCTTCTGGAGGACGCTTCACTGCTACTTTAAATATTGCAAAGCTGATTTATTATAGGACTTCAGTACTGACACATCCAGAATCACTATCATCACTATCACTGAAATTGTCACCTGTCTAAACTAAGGCTTAAACATTGCCGGAGAGCTTGCGAAGCACCATTTCTATTAGTAGTATCACATGTGTAGTTATACCAGGAAACTAACACAGTGAAGGTGTGTCATGATTCATGAAGAGACATAGATTATATACTGTCAGCATTCAACCTGATTCCTGTACCACTTCATTTTTGACCAATTATTGATTGTAAAGGAAGTTTACTTTGCTATAAAGAGAATAGTTGGTTACACTGCATCAGTCCACTAAGCTAAGTGAGGCCACCAGCTGGAATATGTTGTCTGAAATACCAGTTTAATTCTGGAGACACGTGTTCTGTTGGCTTTGCTACGTATTTCCTGTCTGGCCTTGGGAGGGAAGCTCTGGATGGTAAAATCATCATTCATTAGCTGGGGGATAAAGGGGAGGAAGGTGACTTTACAAAAGTGATGAATGATTTTAGGGTGCTACTTTGGTTGGATGTACAGCTTGATTTTTAAAAAGATTCTGATTTGGGAGAGTTGGGGGAACAACTGCTGTCAGCACTTTAGGGAAACTGAAACTGTGCTCTCTGAAGCTTAAGATTTACCAGAGGGGAGATGTTTTGAAAGATGAAGTGTGAACATCGCGAGGGGTTAACTCAAAATCCAGATTCAAATCTTGCTAGTGCTTTGGATCAGCAGTTAAACTACTTAATACCTGAAAATGCTTTGAATTTCTTGGATGAAAGGCTTCATAAAAGTAAAGCGATAGTTAATAAGCTGTGACTCAGAAGGAACTACTTTAACAGCAACAGACACGTTTTTATAACTGTTGAAATGCAGGCATTTTTTCAGTCTCCTGAAATAAAAGCAGGAATGTGAAATCTGCTAGGGTTTCATAGTCTCAGATTTCTTTTGTCTGTAGATAGCCCTGTGTGCAGTCTCCTCTAGACTTCTGCTCAGCAGTCAAGTGTCACTGTATTGTTGGCTCTTAGGGGACACTGCAAGCTCAGGAGAAATGAGGGGCTGGTTTGGTGTAAAAGAAAATGTCACGGAGTTAAGGAGACATGCTGTTGACTTTTGAATGAGCAGGATGAGAAGTTGGAGATATTTTGGGTGAACAAAAGAACAGATTAAGGAATTATAGGTTGTGTGCACAAAGGAACTGTTAAATTGTTAATGTACTCAGAGGGATGGGGAGGTAGAAGTGTGTTCTAGAGTATGCTAGAGAAAATAACTTCTATCTTTTGGGGATACCATTAGAGCCCCCGTTTGTTCTTTGGCAGCAGTCCTTCTCCCCTTGAGCCCATTCTCTTGGACTCTGCATGTTTGAGAGGATGCTGAGATTTAGCAGCTGCTTACTTATTTCCTCACTCTCAGGCATGCCTCTCTGTCTTCCCTCTGTCAATCTCTTTACTTACATTCTTAGTGATTCCATTTCAGTATCCATCCAGGCAGAGCTGTGTGTCAGTTCACACAGAGTCTGTTTTTAATTATCTCCTTTTTCTGACGGGATCTCACTGTTAAGCCAAACTGAATAATTATCGTGCTTCTTTGGAGATATTTTTATCTTTTTTTTCCTTCTTCAGTGTTTGCTTTCACATTAAAAATTGATCAGTCTTGAGATGGTTGCTTTGCAAGCAGTTTCTTAAATTTTTGAGTATTTATTCCTGCATCATTGGAGGCAAAGTCTATCCATTTTAGGTATGGCCATGGGAATGTGCTTTTCTATGAGGAAAATATTCACTCTTCATTTATAAAACAAGCGAACAAAACCCCTTCCTACCACATTTTATGTTTATTTCTTCAGTTCATTGTAGGAGGCACTGTGAAGAGAAATATGATATGATATTAATGGTGTGACTGGAATGATGTCCAAATGTAAGGTCAAGTTTGTCATTGAAAACAGTGTCTGCTGTTGCACAAACTGATATAGCTGTGGTGCCCAGGGGGACAAACATTCAGACACTGAACTCTGTAACAGGAGAAAACTTGAAGCCAATAAAGGCTGAGAATAATAGCCATTGTTCTGTGTTATATATCTCGATCTATTAGATAATTAATTTTGGCTAACAACTTGAGAGGAAAGAAGCTAGTTAGCTGTTGTGGGGTGCAGAGAGAGGGGAAAAAAAAATAGAGAGCTGTGATTATGGCCTGTTGGAAAAATTGAGGGAAAGGCCATGGAGAAAAATGTGGAGCGTGCTAATGCCTCATTGAATCTCTGGACTATTCCTGGCTAAATACATCAGCTCCCAGGCTTAGAGGTGGCCTGAGTTTCACTTGAGACTTACAAATGGATGGAAGTAATGTTTTGTGAAAAGATGTTTTTAGATTACTGATGTGTCTGTTACCACGTGTCCGTGTGGATTCCTGCTGGTGCACGATGGTTGCCTGTTTTGCTCCTAGGATTTCTTTGAATTACCCTGATGAATGAAGTAGGATACGTGATATCTGATACTTTTATTCAGGACAGAATGGGATCGTTTATGGTGACAGCTGAAAAAATGACTTGGCAAATCTTGCTTTGGTTGCTCTGGTGTGGTCTGGTTCCATTCATTGCATGTTTGTTTGTGGGAAACAGTTTAGCTGTCTTCTCAAAGGAAATCACAGGGAGCAGAGTGTGTTCCCAACAGATGTGGAAACAACAAATGGGGAATTGAAGCAGTCTTTGTAGATAAATGTGAGGTTGAAAGATACAGTAGGGCCGATACAGATGGAAAAGTGTAACCCATGGTCTTATTCTTGTCTACCTGTACAGTCTCTTCTCCATAGCTGATTAATTTCCTTCCACTTCCTTTGCTGTCATCCCACTCTTTTAGCTCTGCTTACAAACAAACCCTGCTTTTCCCTAATTTTTTTCCCTCATTTCTTCCCTCCTACCCTTTTAGCAGTGTACAGAACCCTTTCTTCTAGTAACCTCCCCAGTTATGGACTTTCAGGCACGTTGTTCTCCTTCCACAAGAAACTCATTTTCTCACTTGCCTTCTAAAAGTAATCCTTTTTCTCTTTAACTTATATACCTGTTTTGATTTCTTGCATGTACTTTCTCCTTTCATTTCATTAGAACTATAGAGAAATTCTTAAAAGCATGATCAGAATATGTGTATAAAAAAAAAAAAATTGGAAACCAAAGGAGAAGAAATAAATATTGTTATTACCAGTTTCCTTGTTTTCCTTGGATACTGACACATTTCCAAATCAGGAGATGGAGATTGAATCCCCAGCGCTTGGATTCCTCCTGAATATCACCTTTCAAAGCACTAGCCTTCCTGGCTTCCTCCCATATACCCTTTATTACAAGAAAAGTCTGAATATCATCAAAGCTGATCAGCTAAACAGTCAGATTCTCTGTAAGCGTCATGGGACAATTCCAAAAGAAAAGAACTCTCAGTATGTAATCAAATAGCTGCTAAATACAAAGAAGGCAGTTAGGAGGTTTCTAATTTCTTCAGAATAGTACAGCTTTTGGGTTGTTTAGTTTGTTTGTTTTTATGTTTGTTTGTTTGGCTTTTGAGTCCAAGGTGTTGGTTAGCTCATATATTACACAGAAGATTTCTGAATTTTCAAATGAATAAAAATGCATAACAAAATCACATGGTGTTCTTTTGCTCTTGAAGTCTTCAGAAGGTTTTACTGTCACTTCAGCAGAACTGAGATTTCTCACCATCTGCTTCTCTCCTGTCATCCCATCCAGGTGAATTCAGGAAGTGAATCCAGCTCCAAAAGGATTCACAGTGTTTTCAAGGAGGCAATAAAGAAACTACAAGAAAAAGGAATGGTTTTCCAGAAACCTAGTACCTCCAAGGACTTGTACCATGTAAGGAACTGAGCTGTGATTGCAAACTTTCAGTGATAATCCTACTTTATATTTTTAAGGTAGAAGTATTTCAGAAAGAGTCTCTGTATGTATATTCAACAGGCTTATCTGCAGCGTTCATCACTGTTGCTTTTACCTCGTATTGCTCACTGAGCTGGCTGTTTTTTGATTTAAGCTCAGTACCAGCCTCCAGCTCTGCTGCTGTTCCAGGTGCAGTTGGTGTTTACTGCATCACTGAACTGTGCATTGATGCAGTAGAGCACACTGAAGAGTGGGACAGATCTTTTTGTTAGGGTTAGGTCGAAACTTGGGATTCTGTTCCCTTGAGTCAGCTCCCTTCTTTTGGGTTGAATTCCAATATCTCATTTTCTTCTCCTAACTCTTGAATGCTGTTAACATGGCTTAAATAAAAAAAAAATCATAAAAAAAAAGGTAATTGAAAATGTAACATCCATTATTAATCTTGGAGGCCGTATATCATGTAGTTACGATGGTGTAAGTTTTTGGAATGCATCAGAGCATTCCTTTTTAACACTGATGCCATCTACTCTGGAATAGACTGCTATTAATTGTCAGTTTATTTTTTTCCTCCAGGTAACTGACCACGATAAGGAGCTGCTTAAAGTGACCCTTGATGTGATTAAAGAGGACTGCCGGAAACCCAGGCGTAAGTACACGTGTGGTCAGGTCTCTGATGAGCAGTTGCTGATATGTTGATGACAAACTCTCCTGATGCAGGATTTGGTATGTTTCTTGTCTTTACCCTTGAGCCTGGAGCTAATTTGCTCCTGTAGCGCATCAGAGTAGCTAAAAAGCAGAAGTGTGGCTGCAGCTTCCTGTAAGCACAGAGAAAGAGCACGTGCCTAGAAGGAAGTAAGCTTGTCAGATATGAAATAAGCAGCCATTATCTTAAATCTCTATCTTTTGAAGATATATAGGTTTGGAGAGGAAACAAATATAAGGAAGTCAGGTCAGCACCTAGTAGCAGTTGCTTTGCACTTCAGATAGGCTTCAGTTTTTATATGGGAGTTGGCAGAAAAGTGGCAGTATTGACAGTCTCCATTAAGTCAACAATAAAATTCACTTATGTCAGTAGGATATTCTCTGTAGGTTTCTAAGCAAGTGCAAGAGCTCAGGTGGTTGTTCTTTACAGGTAGGCATTTCAGTGGAAAAAAAATAAATCCACTTCTTTTCATGTCATATACCTTGTCTGGTTTCAGAGTTATTCCTGTTCCTTATTGTGTCTTATTGCCATAGCAATAGCTTGTGCTTGGCTTGATTATCACTAATTACAGAGAGAGGTTGATACAGAGTTTCTCTCAATTCATTGGACAGAATGTCAGCAGGGATCTCTTGCTGCTAGAGTGTACCTATTTGTGGGTTATAATGTACAGAAGAGTAAATGAATGACTAGAATATAAGATGTATAATATTAAATTGCCATCATAGTTACAATAGTGCTTGTAGGACCTGATTGATGATAGTTATCCTGCAGAGAATAAAGGGTGAGTGAAGTGAAATGACTCTTGAGTTTTCAGCTCATTACATTAAACAGTGGTGCAGTTGTAGACGTGGTTTATAGATGGAAGTGAAAGTTTATATCTCTGGGATGGTGGAAGTAGATGGTATTGGACAAGCAAATGAAGGTGGACCTCATTTGCCCAAGGCTGTTTCAGTGCAACAAATTACCATTCATATTGTTCTTTTGTCTTTTATTCCATTAACAAATACAAACAGCTCCTTTGCAAAAGGCAGATCATTCCTCTTAGAAACCTGTGGTTTTTTTCCTAATTGGCCCACTGTGTAGAAGCCAGAACATGTACCACTGGCACAGGGCAATGAGTGACTGCTGGGTGTACAGTATCACAGTGGTGAAGTACTCAGTTCCCTGTCATAGGTTGAAAAGTTACTTCAGCCATCCAGAAACTGGTAGATGGGTCACAGAAAAAAGCTTTGTAGAGCCTTTAGTTCTCAAAGTCATCTTTCATACTGAGCAGAAAAAGAATAGCAATTGCTTTGCAAAACTTCTTGTTTTCCTTGAAGCTTTCCATCTGTTTAGTTTCCTGTTGTAGAAAGCACAATTCCCAAGTCAACCTGTTTTTCTCTGGTGGTTTCAGTGTTCTGGTTTCTGGCAACACAGTATTTTAAGAAGGGAAACAAAAAAGCTTCAGTCAAAACCAAGAGAGTACTCTGGGCATGTACTGTCACAGCATGCTGCAGCCGTGCAGAGCTCAGTGCTGCTGTCGGGCCCCCTCTGCTGGGTGGTTGGCAGACATAACGAGCAGGCTCACAGTGAGTAAATATGAATAGGATAATACATCAATTTTTATAGTACCTCCTTGTTTGCTGCAAGAAATTCTAACCCGTTTTTCTTCAAGAACAATGCTAACCTTCCATGACAGCAAGACTGTTTAATGTATGATAAGACAAACTCATCTATCCAGGTCAGCAGGTACTCTGCTTGCTTTTAAGGCACTGCTTCACCCCAATAATTTTTTTTATGATGCGTTTTTCAGAACCAACCCAGCTACCTGGGTCTATTGTACAATTGATTCCCCAGTGTGACTCCACAGACCCTGATGTGTAAAATTCCAGCATGATGGTCCTTGGCTGTAATTTTAATTCCAAACAGCCCAATTTGAAGTTCCCTTATGATAGTCCACTCTGGGACTATCTAGATTCTTAAAGACAGTCAGAAAAAGGTACAATTGGACTTCAGACTGAACTGCAAAATGGTAGACTTAATCCAGTCTTGTTTCTTTTCTTGATGCGTTTGCTGTTTTTAGGCTTAAATGTAGCAAGTGGAAGTTACTCAGTAACTCTGTCCTTTCAGATACCCCTAGGTGTGACTGTTAAACACAACCTGAACCACCTGGACAAAATCTAGTATGTCATTGGAAAAAGAACAGCATCACACTGCTGCAAAGTGTATATTCCATCAAATTTCATTTGTAGCCTAGGTCTGTATCTGAGCTACTTAATTATTGTACATGCCTGCAACTACCCTGAAATGCCATTTTCTGCCAGTGCTTAGAACAAAAGATGTATTATACTGTTGGGTAATACCTGAGTCACTAATTCATGAAGACTGAAATTAATGCACTGTAGATCAGGGATGGGCACTCTGACTCTCATATGACAAACCTGTGACTAATGCAAAGTACGGGTACCCACTTTGTTTGCATCAACAGTCACTAAGAGCAGGTTGGCGTGTTGTTCTGTTCTCTGCACTTATCCTTCCTAGGGGTGAATGTATTTTTGGCCACCAGCCACAGAGGTCTTTCATCATGCTGTGCACTGACTTCTAAAGAAATGTCCTTGCCTGAATCGTAGTCTTAACAGGAGCTGGGCTGAACTGTGTATTTATGTGTACTCAGCAGCTCCTCCTATTTACCAGTGGCTTTTCTAGGCAGCTTCCAAAAGGTAGTTCTGGGGCTTAGCCAATTGGGATTGCCTAAAATAAAAACAAAAGCAGGAAAAACTAAGGACAGGTATCTCCCTGGTCCCAGGCCACCATGCAAATTTCTCAGTGTCTTTGTCTAATTTACGTTATGCCTGAGCTGAGGAATGAGGTGAAGGAAAGTCACTTGTGCTACATTTATGCTAGTTTTCCATTGTTAGCCTTGGAGGAGAAAAGTCTCTTGTTGTTTTGAGGACTTAAGGAAGGCACACATCCTGTAGTGCTGGTGATTAAGTTCTCAGGGTTTGTTGGTGAAATTGTTGGTAGGGACAGCAGGGCTTCAAGTCACAGCTTTGTCACAATTACCACATGCTGTACTAAAGCCATTGAGGACGTTTGTCTCTGACTTGCTCACTAGGAAAGGGAATATCTTATATATTTCTGCCCTCGTGTTTTCAGGACTCATTCCTCTTAAAATGAGATAAAACTTGATTCTGAAATTCTTTGACCTTCTCCTCCAGTAATTGTTTGAGAAGTGTGAAGTGTATGAATGGGATCGTATAGCCAGGTGAATGGAGGTTGCACTGTGACAGTTCTTCCACAAGATGCCAGCATTGGGCAAGCAGTCACATCTGGCCATAGGCCTGCCTTCAGTTCTAAATGTTT
This sequence comes from Odontophorus gujanensis, assembly GCA_013399175.1. Lineage (NCBI taxonomy): Eukaryota > Metazoa > Chordata > Aves > Galliformes > Odontophoridae > Odontophorus > Odontophorus gujanensis. The sequence continues at coordinate 379,946 of VXAB01009972.1, forward strand.
TAAATATTGGATATGGGCAAAAGGAATTTTCATTTGGTTTCTTCTGTTCATGATCTAGCTGTCAGTGTCCCTGTTTGCTGCAGGGGAGTTGGACTAGGTGGCCTGTATGGGAGCATTCCAACTCAAACTCATTGATGACTCTGTGATGATCTGCACCGGCAAAAAGTGGATAGTTTTCATAGAAGGGCTGTGGAGGTGCCCCTGAAGTTACCCTCATTATCAGGTTGTGTTATCTGAGCCCTGTATATTAGTTGATACAGCTATCATTCACGCTCATGATTAGTGTTTCTGCCCTGACACCTCCTAGTGAAATCAGTAGGGACGTTTGGTGATGGGAGAACTGCAGGCACAGACTAGATCTCTTACCTCTGAATACATACATCTCTGTGTTAGTACTTAGGGCATGCTATTTCTAAGAGCCTTTTTTTGTTAGTTTATTTCCCCTATTTTGGATTATAGTATCTCAAAAGAGGCAGTTATGCTGAGGTCTCTGCTTCATGCTTGGCTTCATTTTCCTTTTTTTTCCCGCAGATGCTGAAAAAGGCTGCCATTTTCTTCATGTCCTGAGTTGTGTTCGGCAGAGCTACAATCCCAATCTGGCTGAAGTGGTGATGCAACGTGTTTTGGAACTGCTGGAGAGCAGCAGCGATATTGTCAGCACTATGGAAGGATATTATATGGCCTTTTAAAGAGGGAAGATAGGATGTGTTAGTTCTGATCCAGTCAGGGTTAAAGTATAGAGAATAAGGAGTATCTGAAACAGAACTCTGGCACTGAAAAGCTATTACCTACTGTGATCTCAGTGGGGGCAAAAAAGAGCTTTCTCTTTCTGTAACTGCTATTTTTGTCCAGCTTCTGAGAAGTTGTCCCAATATTTGTTTTAATATTATTTCTGACTTCCTTGTTATTACTGAGGAACGTTGTATCTAACTGATTCTGGACCCCCTAATATAGCAGGGGGAGCTGGAAGAGAAGATGGGCTTTCTGCCTGCATGTCCTTCCCTGATTAGCAGTGAGATGTGACATGGCCTCTCTCACATTTGCATCCAGTGAGCCCTAAAGAGGAGCTACTGCTGAAGAGTACTGTTCACAGCAGTGGTCACATCAGGACTTATCTTTCTGGCTTTAAGACTGGTGTTGTGATCCTTCCATACAGTGATAGCTGTTCTTTTTATATATACTTTACGATAGAGAAAGCACATGCAAGCAAACAATCTAAAGGTTACCTGTTCTTCCTGGCAGTGTTGGCACACTCATGTGTGTGTATATATACGTGTGTGTATTCCTGAATGTGCATAGCTGTGTCACTACTAAAACAGTCCCCACCTTCCTCTGAAAAATAATTTTCAGCAATGAGGAACTTCATCCCTTCCCCATTCTGCAGCCTTCTCCACTGCTTGTAAAACTTGTCTGCATTCCCCTGGCTACCATGTACAGTACTGACCCATGTTGTTTTGGATTCTATACAGACCAGACGTTTCAAAATCAGCTCATGTTTTTCTGTTTATTTTTAAATTGCTTTGTATGTCACAAATGATAAGCCAGAAATCAGACGTTTCGGAACAGACAATACAAAAACAAGTAAGACTTGCTGGGATCTTTGCATTTCCCATTGCCTTTTGTCTTCTCCTTCCTTGTCACTTTCAGGAAAAATGCTATCCATATCCATGCAGAACAAAATGTATTAACAAAGTAACGTTGGCCTGGAAAAGGTTACCATGCAAGACATTTGACCTGGAATAGTCAGAACTCTGTTAGGTGCCACTGTTCAGAGCCTGGAGCTGTTCAGCATCTGTGCTGCAGGGGATTGTCTAAGTAATCTGCTTAATAGTGTGGAAGTGATACAATTAATTTGAGAAGAGCAGAAAGGGAGGAATATCTGCCTTCTCTCTGCTCAGCACCTTCCATGTAACAACTGAAACGGCAAGCTCCTAGGAGGCAGATGTAGTCGTGAAGCCCTATAAGGATCGACATAGCGGGGGAAAAATAAACCATATGCATGAAGAAAGCCAGTGAGTAGCCTCATGTGTGCCAGGTTTCTGCTTTGTTTTTATTTTATATGCCTCACTCCAAGCCATGGCTGCAGTGAGATACAGACTAAGACAAAGGCATGATGAAATATTTGGCATTTACATTCAGAGACCTGTGGAAAACCCCAGCCTTGTAGAGATGGTGCATGTGTTCATAGTGGAAAACTGTGAGTTATTTCTGTCATTTCCCTAGTTGCTGCAGAGCTTAATAGCTGGTTTCCCTGCAAGATGCCACTGCTCCTAGTGTTAACTGCTGTGCTTATGGTTAGGTATCTTCTAGTCAGATCTTAATACAGGCCTGAATGTATTCCTATATATAAGTCTGCCTAAAACTCCTGGGCTACTATTTTTTAAGCATCAAGAGATTGGTTCAGACAGAAAGCGTGCCCTGTCTGTCCTGCCCCTGTTGCGATTGAAAAGCACTGATAACTGTAAAGCCTCATAGCGATGAGGAGTGAGGAGCTTTTCTCGGAAAAGATGGATCAGTAACTCCAGAAAGAATCTTTCCTTTGCAGTTTCTAAGCTGGTCCTTGCTGGTAATGCTGGACTCTTGGAAAGAAGGGTGTATTCTGTTGGAGATTGTTCCACAAGAACTGGAAGAAGGGATTGTTCTTACTTGATTTAGGGGTGTAATGTGAATCAATATAAGGGAGCCTACTGTTTTTTATGAGACTGAAAAGGTCAAGGTAAAAATTAATGAAGTGGCCTACATTTAAGTGATGCAGATTGTAATTATGAACAATAGTTGTGCCTTAATTTTGCATGCCTTATTTTTTCCTCAGTAACCACCCAGCACTCAATCAGACTAACACTCTGATTGAGTGCATTCCCCTTCCTGCACTTAGAGGGAACACCATGTGCATACGCCTGCACAGAAGTACCCCAGCTGGCTGTGGGAGCACAGAGCTCACTGTAGGCTGATTTACCTGTTTACTCAGTATCTCTACAGTATGCTTCTGTGACAGCAGTCTAGACATACCCATGTTGGTATAAGTCACCTTTATGTTAGTCGAACTACACACACTAGGGCTTTTACTGCTAATAGACTGTCTCTCTGTTTACAGATCATATCCTTAACCAGAGTCATATCATGCACACTGTTAAAAAAAATTCTTAGATTTAGACCACACCTACAAAATATTGTGTGGAACATTCAGTGAAAGCATGCTTTCTTGTTTTGTTTAATTTGAAAACTCTTTAGGCAATACAGTCATTACTAGTTTATGAAAGGACTTTGAAGGTGGCACTTTAAGGTACAACTGACAAGTGAGAATTCATGTTGAGCTGCTTCGTGGCCAGTTCTAGTTTCCATAGAAACAGTTATGGCAGTAAAAGGCAGGTAAGTAAAAATGGAGGTTTCAAAAGCAGTCAGCATTTTTATGTTACCTTAAAAACATGTGTTTCTGTAGAAATGCAATGCCTTAGAATGAAAATTACCATTCAATCTTAATATTTATTATCTCAATATTCTGGCAAAATGTAAGCTAACTGTATTTTCTGGAGAGCAAATGAAGGACAGAATAATTCTACCTTCAGTTCCTCAGATCTGCTTAGATGAGAGGAAAGAGAAAAGTTACTTCATGCCTCAGTTTCCTCTTTGTAAATTGCAAATAATATAGTTCCCCACGTTGTAGGACATAAGCCCTGTTTCTTGGTAACACCAATCATTAAAAACTCTTGAGAGGTGGGAGCTGTTAGAGAAGAACTCTGTGATTGAGAGGTAATGGGTGAATGAGTGGATAGATGCTGGAGCAGGATTGAGCTCTAATCCTACTTCTGCTTTTACTATCAGCTTTTTCCTTCTCTGACTCTTTCATGCATGTTGCTTCGCCTGTCATGTCTTTTTCATCTCCATATCCTATGAGGCAATTATGGTGTCCTGATTTATACTTGTATAGAATGCTTTTGCTGGAATCCTATTCCCTCGTTAAGTCATTAGGGATCCTCTAATACAAATGATGGCTTCCTGAAAGTAGGAATCCAGATACATAATTTCTGAACTTTCTTGTTATCAGTTCTTTGGACTGTATGTTTGTACCCATGAGGGCATGTATTATACACAAATGTGAAAGAAGATTGTTTGCTACATGACCCTGAGCTGTTAGTTTTGTGGATCTGTCTATACTTGCCTATTTCAACAATGAATGCCACGCACAGAAGTTGCCAATTCGTTATTTAGAATTGAGAGTTCATAAATGAACAGCCAGTAAGGCATGGAACCACGTGGAGAAGGAGACAAAGTACTGAAAATCTGCTTGTCAAATAGATGCTATTTGCTTTACTTTGGGAGTAAGGTGATCCTGGGCTTATTGGGGAAAAGTTGTGCCTAGGAAAGATTGTATCTTTATACTTACAAATGAATTTCGAAACTTCCTTTTCAGTGTAACACTGTGCTCCTTATTGCTCTTTCAGCGTGGTCTCCATCTCTCCTCAGCTCTGCAGATTGGTGAGCAAACAAAGGTTCTGCTACAGGAGATACAAGAGTAGTTATGATAATTAGTTACCTTCTTCTGGGAGCTCCAGCATTACAGAAATGTTTTTATGGATGTTGGTAGGCAGCAGGGAAAGGTTGAGGCAGGAATTGGGTTTAATTCCCAGCAATGTGCCCTCTCAGGCACAGAGGCTTTCTCCCCAATTTTTCATCTATTTCTGCTCCCCACTTTCTCCTCTAATTGTCATTTCTTAGGCCTTTCATCTCATTCAGTCTCACCATTCATCTCTATACCAGGGGTTATTGTGGTCAAACCCCCTTTCTGCCCACTTTGTTTCCTTTATTTTTCCTAACTCAAGTATCATTGTCAGCCTCTGGCAACTGAAAATATCAGCATAATCCCTTTGCCTGACCCAACTAACATTGTTCACAGCCCATTCAGTTTCCAGCAGGCAGTGCCAGGCACCAGATGAGACAGACATCATCTGCTTCAGCCTTAATCTTTCCTTTACCATGTAGTCTGCAACAGGAACAAGCTGCAATTTCAGGAGAACAGTTCCCCCCTTGCTAGGGCCCCTGTCCTTATAGCACCCTGAAAGTTTCTAGGTGTGAGTATTTGCTTATATCCAAGTGTGAAATACATAGAACTAAAAATTAAAATGCTTGTGTCTTGCCCAAACTGGAGCAAGTACAAGTTGTGCTTGCAGATGGCAGAAGCCATCTGCCTCCCCCTGAAACTTTCAAGTTCTTCTGCAGATTTTATCACGTATGTATTCTGTCAAGTTGATGCAGACTTTTAGTTTGTGCACCTACTAGGTAATGTCTCCTCTTTTAGCCTGGCTTTTTTTGTTGTTTTTTAAATGAGAAACTGTCATTTTACTCTGGTGTGCTTGATGTAACCATGCTGTCTGTCTGAGCAATTGTCAGACTCTTCTGCCTCGCTGTCCCGAGTGACTTTGTAATCTGTTGGCTAGTTAGCAGAGGTGAAGGACCTGAGGGTCATATAGCCTTGCACATTTCTAGAAAGTGGATGCACTGATAGAACAGGGAAGCCCAAATGAGTGCCAACAGTAAGGGGAAGGAAGAAACTGTCACACGATAGTAAAGAAATGACACACAAGATGATCACAAGGAACAAATTTTTGTTACTTCTGCAGCAAGAACTATCTGTTTACTTGTTCTGCAGTGCTCTTTTAAGGACTGTTTTCTCCTGAACTTTGCTCGCAGAGGTCTCCCCAGGGCAGACAAGTGTGATGGGAAACTGCGGCATCTTGATCAAAGTAGAGTTGTGTAACGGATTGTTAATGATGCCAGCAACCCATTCTCAGTAATACATTTTGAATACACAGTGGAGAGTGTATTAATTTAGTCACAGTATCTTACGTGTTGAAATCGGCCCAGATTAATAAGATTGCCTGAGCATAACATAACCTGGAATTTGCCAGTGAAAGAAATAACTTTAAGGAACAATTTTCAACAAGTGTTGAACCACTGAACAGTGTGGCGCCAATTAACCTGGCACAGCATGTCCTACAGCACTTGTTTTAACGTGCTTTTGTTATTGATTGGAAGAATGAATACTCCTTTCCTACCAGCTAGAACTGGAACTGTCTGCCAGCTTAGCCTGGGATGAGCAAGTTGTGAATGTGTGAGCATGTATGGGCCCAAACATTTGCTTGTCTTGCTTGACAACTGGGGGAATAGCTGCAGCTAAACCACTGCTTTGATAGGCTCAGACATCTACTTTCTTTATTCATCTTTTAGTTTCTCCAAATTAAAGTAAAGCAGAGTGGAAAGTAGTCCTATCTCTGCTAGGAGCATGGTAAGAGAAATCACAAGTATGTGCCACTGCCTAACAGTCCATGTGATTAAATGAAGCATGTGCCAAGTCTGTTACAAGCTGAGAAGTGCATGGTTCCTCCCAGCAGTGGAGACCTCATCCGAATATTATGGTGATATTTGGAAAAAAGAGGGAAGAGTTGGTTCCCACAAATGCCTTCCCCAACAGTAGTCATCACAGAAAGCCTACAGGCCTATACAACTTTAGAATGTGCTTTCTTGTGAGTATACAAGGTGGTAAGGAAATGAAAAGGGTGCTTGGAGTTCATTTTTTTTCCTATTGCCAAAACTTAAGTCATTCACATTGAGAGTGTAGGAGTTGTTCTTGCATGTATGTAAAACTTATTTGCTGTAACATCCACAAAGCCTGAGCCATAACAAGCCAGCTGCTGTTCTGAAACCACTACCTCCACTGCTGACTAATGCTCCCTTATTGTTTTCTTCCCTCACCTTGTCTGTTTTTTTCTCCAGTAATGTATCTTGAACTTAATTCCTGGTTCACGGTACTTACAGTCTCTTTGTTCTTCTGTGGTTACAGTGATCCAGAACAAACGGAACAGCAGCAAACTGATACAGAGAGAAATTTTTGTTGGAGCTCTGAATGTAGGAGAGGATGAGAAATAGAGAGGAAGCAGAAGGAGGAGGGTTTAACAAAAAGATGTTTGAAATTAGTCCCACTGAAAAAGGATAGGAAATAATTGCCTAATGATGCTTCAGACATCTGTTTCAGAACAGGCAGCAGGTGCTGCACGTAATTGAAAGCAAGAACTTGTACTATTTTATTTTCTGTAAATAGAAAGGAAGGGAGGAAATGAAGGCATGAGAAAGTCAGAGTAAGAGAACATTTATCATAAACAGCTGCGCAAATGTATCTGGAGTACAGCAATATGTATATGCTCTTCCTCTGCATTCCTGTCACTGTCCTTTAACAGTTCTCTGTTCTGCAGGATGCTCTGTCTTTTCTAAAAGACCAGTCCTTCTGGTGCTCGAAGCAAGATGCTATTGTCATATTAAAGGTCAAAATGTTCAGGGCAATGTAATAGTCACCCAGCTGCGATTACAAGCTGGTGGATCCAAGTAGATGACTGGAGCTGCCTGGATGGCATTGCAGCTAGTTGCACTGCTCCACACTCTGCAGGTGAGAAGCACACTTACACCAGGTCCTGTTTTCCAGTTCTCTGGTTTTGGATGATGTCATTCTTTTTTTTCCAAGCAATAAACATCCTACAGAGTGTTTGGTTTTTCAGACATCTCCTTACAAAGCCTAAGCTGGGAACGACTGGGGAATACAAATACTGCTTGTATCTGCCCACGATGCTCAGGAGATCCAAAAACGCACCTCCTAAAGAAGTCTTTATTTGATGGGAAAACCACTTTGCTTTCACATGGAAGTGACTTTAAATAAAAGAGAAATGTTAATGCACTCCACTGTGGTAGGAGTTTATAGAGTTGAGATTGTGTTTTTGTCATCTGTGGTGTAACTGCAGTTCTATAGCTAACTTTTCATAAGATTTTATCGATACGTTTTCACAATTCACAGTCTACCTATCAAACGTTCTAGTTTGGATATTGGCAATTAAACTTTTCTACTTTCTCTTGTGGGTGTGCAGCCAAATAAAATTACCATTTGGCTTCAGAAGGAGTAGAGTGAGTAAAAATAGTGAATAAGGAAATTAAAGTTTAAATGGGACTTGGTGGAAATTTTAAATCTGTTAGTACTGAGGACACAGCGTCCGTGTGCATACTTAGAATTATCATGGGAAGAGAATGCAATTAAAGACTACTACTTCCTAGATTTAATTCATTTGTAATAAGCCTATATTTTCAACAGCAGATTGCCAGTTTTTTTGTGGAGGATGTGGCTGAAGCCAGTGTTGAGATGCCCTCTTGAACAGTGAGGGGAACTGAAGTCAGGGACAGCATCTGGGAATTGGCCTGAAGAATCCAAATCCAAACCTGTGATCAGTTTGATAAACTTCAGCTGCCACAAATGTAAGCCTGATGTTTATACAATGCATAAGAAAAGTGTGGTTTGGGCTTGTTTTATTTTATGTTTTTAAACCGTGTCATCAGATATCTACTAAGCCTTCATAACAACGGAAAAGTACAAGGTGTATGTGGATGAAAAACAGTCTGCAGTGTGCTGCTACTACCCTAAACAAAGCATGAGATGCACCTACTGCTGCTTGAAGTCTAATCCCCAACTCTGGTAAGAGAGGACTGAAAAATCATGTTAGTCATGAAAAGGTTAAATTCTGAGCTAGCTGTCTGAGGGAAAGGATCATCTATAATTTAAGTAAAGAGAGTAAAGCAGCTCTTTTATAGTACAACTGAAAGTTGTTACACCATTGGGAAAGCATGTACACTGCTAGCAGGGAGAATGATTATTGAAGTTTTCCCACTGTCCTAGGATGCACTTGGGCTGATAAAGCAGCATACTGGTGAGGAGGCTGAGGGGCAAAGGGGCACACTACTGATCTTGTGGGGCTGCTCTGCGGGACTGCAGCTGGTTTCTGCAGCTCCTTTCTACTATGTTAGCTGTGTGCCTATTTATCTCGAGAGTGAATTTCATTTGAAAAGCAGTAATCTCCCAAGAAGATGAGATGCAATTTGCTTTTAAAAAATAGGAAGGAAAAAAAAAAAGATTGTATTGTGCTTTGTGTTTCAGGGTTTGAGATCTGAATGCCAGACAGGCTCTATTGTTCTTGTCACTTGTATCAAAAGGCATGTGTGTTGAAAACCTTAAGTGGAAGAACTGCATCGAAAGCAGCCGTTGTAAGAACTGAGGTTTTATAAGTACAGGAGTTGAGATGGGGATGTAACAAAGCCTCTGTGTTGTGCTGTTGCACATCAGAGCCAGAAAAACCCTAAGGGGCACGTCTCTAGTACCACGTTTAACAGATTATGCATGCAACTGTAGTTGCCAGTAATGAGTTGTGTGGCTGATTTGTCATGCACAGCACTGAAACACTCCCCATGGCAGCTGAACTCATGAGGCACTTTGCTTCCCCCCAAGGTGATGAGCACCAGTAGAGCTCCTCATAGTAAATGGGACAAGAGAATGTGGGTGTGTTGCAAGGGCAGATTTTGGCAAATAGAAAATCAGAAGCAGGAAAGAAAGGTTATCTTTAAACAGCAACTCAAGCCACTCAGAAGGGGTTGTTATGCTATAGAATGCTGGATGATATTTACGGAGGTTTCCTTATCTTCAGTGATATGCCATGTATTAACAAGAGGCATTACAAATGGCTGTAATGAAGCACAGAAAAATCAGACCCTTGTTTTATTTTCTTGCTGACTTTATGATCCAAGTGTTTTCAGTTTACAACTCAAATGCTTATTTGCAAAAATGAGCCAGCATAGCCAAGTCCTCCTGCAAGATGAGAACACAAGTCATGCTCCAGCTCTGAGACCATCACGTGTGCGTAGTGTCACGTCAGCTTTTGTGGAATTAGAGTAAAATTGATGTTGCTGGGCTGAAGCTGTATTGCATCGGTGAGGCTAATCAGGTTACCTCTTTGGTAATAAGAAGTAAAAATAAAAAAAATTCTTTGCAGCTTTTCAAATTGCTCTTCAGAAGTCTGAATTTCTCTAACTGCTCCTCAGGTGGGTTTTACTGGAATCAGGAGTCTGTAAAGGTGAATCATCAAATCAGCTCTTGATATTAATATACGTATTAAGCTTACTGTTAGTACCAGTGATGGCTCCTTGTCATGACAGGAGTTCAGTAACAGAGAATTAAAGAAATAGGAATACTAGGAGATGTAGGATGAAAACTTCTAGAGTTAGTAATTCTCCTACAGAATTGCAGTGCCTCAGTCTCTGTCCTCATGGTCCCACTCAGCTACAGGATCTTCAGTGTGCAAAGCTGGTCACCCAAGGAGCCTGCTGTGCTTTGCCCTCCTTGCTGCTTTCCTTGAGGCCCACAGGCAGCCCAAGCCTGCCCCTCCAGCACAAGGGCTGGGCAGGTGGTGGCAGCTCCTTTTTCCCAGCTGCTGCCCAAGAGAGGAGCAGATTTTTTCAAGCCTGCAGCATAATAAGGGGTTTCAGTTATTTTCTGCCAGTCCTGCCACGGTGTGGGATCAGACTCCCACTAGACTGGGCATTGGACGTATTTTAAACGAACAATCCATGCCTCTAGTGGCATACTTTTTTTTTTTTTTCCTATGGAAATGGATGGCTGCAGCAGACAAATGAGGAGAGCAGAAGGTGACGGTGAGAGTACAAGCAGCAGACAGAGGAGACGAGGAGCTTGTGCTCTGCACAAGGTCCGGGCAGGCTTTGCAGCTGAAGATCATCTGGAACAGCAAACAATTACGCTGCCTTGAGCAGAAGGAAGGTGAACAGTGAAGCAAATCCTGGTTGTCCCCAGGGGAGCACGAACCTCCAAGCGACATTAGGGTCTGAGTGAAAATAGCAGTTCCTTGGAAAGTAGATGAGATGAGAGAGAGTACCTGTAAGGAGATGCCAGTTAGTAAGACTGTCAGGAAGGATGGGGCAAAGCGTTTGGAGAATGATGTATGTTTTCTTTTTTCCTCACAATGAAATGTTTTGAAAGCTGATTTAAAACAAACCCTGAGTGTTTTAAACCATGTGGGGAACCCTTTATTCTTTTCTAGACAGAATGATAGAAGAGGATGGAATGTGTAATGTATATTGATAATGGCTCACAGGAAAGAGGCATCCAAGACCCCAAAGACCGGCCGTGCTGGGCATGTTTTTATCAATGGGTTATTTGAATATTTACATTTGCAGGGAAGAATTTTCTTTGTTTGCTCTGCACACCAGGGACTTCTTGGCCAGTCTAAACAGTAAAGGTTTCTAATATAAATAATTGCTCTACTGCCTTGTGTCATGCAAGCAGATTAGAGGTAGGATGTCCTTCGAAGAAGAGCAGGGAAGGCAGTGCACCAAAGAAAAAAGCAATGGCAAAGGTGAGAATGTCTCCCCTGTGCCAGGCAGCCATTACCAGAAGGTGATCAAGCATTAGCATACATCTCAGGATGGAGTGCTGGGATGTGAGCAGTTTCTATCAGCTCCCTAGTTTTGGTGAACTGTGTGTGGTAGGAGGAGGAGGCACACAGCATCTCCTGCTGTGTGCTGGAAGGACTGTGTATGCAGTAGGTAGCTATGCTATGGCCTTGCTCCCGTTTTTCCTCTTTTCAACTTTTTAAGCTGCTAGTGGCAACCATTTACCAGCTTCTCACTTTCAGGCATCAGCCTTCAAGCTCAGCTGTTGGTGGCTTTGTGATTTCAGTGTGTGCCTTACAACAGTTGTGAGAGCTGATAACACAGCTGTAGCAGAAATGCTGAGCCACAGCTTGAAGCAGTGATTGAACACCTGGTGGGAGGGCAGGGCCAACCCAGGGGAGCTCAGGTGCATGCAATGTACCTGAGTGATCAAAGGGGGTGGAGCCAGGATCCACCCCTTGCCAGACCTCATTTAAGGGTTGGTGGTGGAGGTGAGGGTATCTTGCTGGAGGTCCCCGTGTGCCTAAGTTCTTCTAAAGGTAGGCAGATTTATTTTTTTTCTTTTGTTTCTGTGTCCATTGCTGTTGCATTTGAGCATATCGTTACTTGCTACTACGCATCATTGCTGCACTTTCCGTTGTTTTACAGCAGCACAGAAGTTGTGATTCACAAAATATGCTTATAGTGTGCGATGAAACCCTACTGAGACTGACTGCTCTTTCCCTGTAAACAAGGAGCATCCTTTCGCTAGGAGCTGGGCCCTCCCTCCACTCCTAGTAGTGCTGCGGAATCTGCAGCTGTTGAGATTTCATTCGGTGGAGAGATCTCACTTCAGTTGCTCGGTGCATAACCCAACCACCGCGAGGCAGGCCGCGCCCACAGCGCGCGGGGTCGGCCGCTCGCGCTCCCCTCGCGCCCCTCTCCCCGGGGCCGCCTCGAGGCGGGGTCGGGCCCCGCCCTCCCCGGGCCGCCTCCGTGAGGGGGGAGAACCGCCGCGGCGGTTCGGGGCGGAGTTGGCAGCGGGGAGCCCGGCCCTCCCCTCACGCCCGCCGCGCCGGCCGGCATCGCCGCGGCGGGCAGCGCGGCGGGGGGTGCTGCCGGCGCCNNNAGGGTGCTGCCGGCGCCGGCAGGGAGCCGCGGGTTGCGTGAAGATGCTGTCCTACAGCGTGCTGGACGCCAATGTGGTGGACGTGGAGAAGAGAAGGAACCCCTCGAAGCACTACGTGAGTGGCGGCGGGGACGGGCGATGCACGTGTGCGGGGCTGGGAAGGTGAACGAGTTCGGGGCTCGGCGGTTTTGCTCGCCGTTGGGTTTCTCCGCTTGTCTCCGAGCCCTGCAGCTGCGGGGTTAGCCTGCCGGTGCCGAGCGGGCTTTGCTGCTTTCTTCCCATCAAGTTGCACGCAGACTTTTTCTGAGGGGCAGGGGAGGTTTGCGTGCTCCTCAAGCCACGCTCCGCGTTCGGATTCCCTTTCATCTGTGCTGCCTTCCTCTTTTCGCACCTCGCTGCTAACAGAGCGGGAGCAGGCGGGGTTCTGACAGCGTCCCCGGGCTGCAGGGTGTCATGCGGAGCTGGCTTTGCCTCCGGGAACTCACTGCAAACAGCGGGGTCGATTTTGGCCTTATACATAAAAAGTAAAAGTAGAAAATCTTTTCTTCATTCTCTGGTTCTTCTGGGTTTTAGTTGCGCGCGGTCCTTTAAATACAACCTGTGTTAAGTACAGAGAAGGTTGGATTTTGTATACAGAAAGTAAATCATCACTCTTTGGTAAGGAAAAGCCCAATGGGTGCTGGTGTGAAATAAGTCCGAGTGCACTGTGTCTCCTGGTGCCTCATGTCTGCTGGGTTTCTTTGGAACTGGCATTTGTATTGGTTGCCTGAAAGATAGCATCGAAGAGTGGATGTAAAGCTTTGTATTAATGCTTCATGTCACTGAGCATTTTCCTCTAGTGCTTAAACTGCAACCCAGGTTAAGGCTAGAGGGCACTATGTTGCTGAGAGATGCTGAGCTGCAGATGCAGAGCACATAGGAGCTTCAGCTTTACACTTAAACATCTTGTGCCCCATTCATAAGAGTGGAAGCTCGAAGTCTCCTGCTCCCAGTGTGCCAGCTGGACCGGTGTCTTCAGCATATTGCTCATTCACTGCTTTCCAGGCAGAGAAGGCTTTTGCTTTTGCAAGTTGTCATTGAGCTGTGGCTGACACCACTGCAGTTTGTTATCTCACCTGAAAGGTGGCTGTGATTTGGCATCAGAGGCGTGAAGCCACTGTAGAGATGTACGACTGCCAAGCAGCAAGTTACACAAAAGGACTGGGAACAATGCCTTCCCAAGCACTAGGAGAAATGAAAGTTAATTTCTACTCTGTTGGAAAATAACTAGAGGGAAGGATTTATCTTATATTTACTGGTGTGGGAGAAAATATTTCCCTTGTTTTCTTGTAGAAACACTTCTCTGTTTCCTTGATGATTGTTGTCACTGCATTTTAACAGCAACCTGAACTCTTACAGACAGCTCTACACAGTGCTTCTAGTGGGGAATCTATTTCTTTCCCTTCACCCTGCTCTCCATACAGTGTTTCTAAAATTGTCTTTTGCACTACAGTTCCATGTCCTTGTCTGTTCAGTTCTTCATTTAAAAAAAAAAAAAGCAAATTAAATGGTTTGTTGTGTAAATAGTGTAGCATCTGCCTTTCATCTGAGTGACCCTTAGTCTCTGGCTGAGCAGCATTCAGCATGATGCATCTTGTTTCACAAACTAGCTCTGGAATAATTCAGTTAAAAACGATCCATGTCCTTGTGAATCTCTTTACTTGAGATGAGTGAATTAACCCATAGGTCCAGAAGTCTTGGCGGCTGCTTTGTTTCCTAGATTACAGTGTTCTGCAGATGAATGTGCTGCAGCCTTTCATCTGGCTTTGGACGGAGTTCTTCACTCAGGGTGAACTTGCACTGTCAGAGAATTGAACTCCCTGGATCTGTTCCATTGGTCACTACTGGTTTGGTTCTGCGCTCTTTCAGCACGAAGCAACTTCTGCAATGAACATAAATGTGGCTCAGGATTCTACCTGTAGGCCTTGTATACTTTGGACAGTGCAAAGCTTGGTACTTTTTGCTGTATTTTGGCTCTGTAGTATCAGAGAACCCTTCTGCCTTCAGCATCCCTAAGCAGTTTCGTGCCGTGCCTTGAGGCTGCACAATGCATTTGGCATCAGATGAATGATGTGTTTCTGTGGTGGATAGTGATGTCAGTATTTCAGGTGTTTTAGCTTTAACTCCTTTCCTTTTCATTGTCATCTCTTAGGGACATAGTGAAGCCTGGGGAAATGAAGGCAGGTTTTTAGGCATTGAAGACACGTGAAGAGGGCTAAACGTGAGCAGCACATTAAGCCCCTGCATGCTCAGCCTAGAAGCAGTCATCCCCTGGAGCAGGTGTCTTTCATGATAACGCTGCTTTTGTGGCCTTGACTCAAGAAATTAGAATGAGGTGGTGGCCTTGTATATCCCTTGCTGTGATTCCTGCGTGTGAAACTTCTAACGAGTTTAATACCTCGCTGGAGGATTTATAGGACCCTGTGCATGGCAAGAGATTAAAATCTTAGATCCAGTGCCATTTGATATGAACCCAACTGCTCACACCCTTAGGAATTCACTGCTGGGGAAGGAGTCTGCCATGCCTCTCTGCATTCTTGTCAGCAATGGGGGAGCACAAGGGTACTTGCTTGGCTAGTGGCCCTGGATGGCAGCATGTGGTAAAGAGAAGGCTGGATGAATAATCACGTGCCTCTTTATGGTGAATCCCAGGGTAAGCTATAGCTGCTCTTAAAACTTGTGGTTTTCTGAATTCATTTCCTGTTCTTTCTCCATACTGATGGTCTTTTAAGGATTAATCTGCACTAGATGATAATACTGTAGAAATGCTACATCTCTTTGCTTTCCCATTTTTCTTTTACAAGAACAATGTCAGGAAGGTCAAGTCTGGGTTTGTTGGACAGACCCTTGGTGCTACAGGGGTCATCCATTGGCTGAACTGTGCTGAGGTGAAACGGAGTGAATTAGGATGTTAGTTCATGGCTGATGGTGTCAGCCATTCTGAAGCAAAAAAAAGCTGGCAACAAAATCCAAATCCCTTTCCTGTCCCTCGCTACATTGTAAGCAGTCCCGAAGTCTGTCCTCTCAGCTGCAGGAGTTTGATCTGTTCATGGGATTGCTTCACTAGTTTTTATCTGAAATTGTGATAATCTGAATTAAACATGAAATGATCTCAGAACAGCGTTAGTTTCTCTATTTAAAAAGATCCATTGTTGATTCTTCCCTCCTTTAACTATTCATGGGAAAGCTTGAAGAAGACGTGCTCCCCTCTGTGTTTCCAGGTTATCTCCAGACAGCTTACCAGTTACCCAACTGTGCCTGGTTAGGGAGCCCTGCAGGGAGCCTCTGCCTAGCAGGTGTGCTTGATCCTGTACTCAGCAAAGTGAGAACGGCTTAACACCTTCACCTGTTCACAGTTTTGCAGCATCTGGGTAATGGTAACATTCATTAGAAGCCAAACGAACAGAATTCACCCCTCCCTTTCCCAACCATTTGCTCTTCCCCAAAGGACTGAGTAGTTACTGATGTGCATCTCACTAGACGTTTATATGCCTGAGGTCATTTCTGAGGTCTTTAAGTGCCCCTGTGTTATTCCAAGGGCAGGGATAGGTTCATCAGATGGATTTCCTCTTTCAATGCTGCTCTGCTTCTGCTGCATTTGGGCTTTGTGTGTTTTACAGGTTTATAAAGCATAGCTTAAAATGAAGATGCCAGCAACACTCTTGCTTTAGAAGTGGCCTTGCTGTTTCTTTCTAGTCAAATGAGTGAGGTGCATTGCTGATTTTAGTCATCTGCTCTGCCTGCATGCAGTCCCAGTTCTCAGCAGTGTCATTATTTCCTAACGCCACTTCGATGTGGATGCTGAACAAACTGGGCATTGCTGAGCTAAAAAGGGTTGAATTCTGCTGCATTGGGTTTCAGTGCTGCTTCCAGGAGAGCACGTGTGCACTTGACACAGGTGTTCTGTGGTAAAACGTTAGTGAAGAAAAAACGTGCTGTTAGGGACATGTCTCGTCTCGTCTGCACCTGCTGATTGCTGAGGCTCAGAAGTGGCTCAGGCTTTTCTTGGCTTCACTGTGGGCCACTGGTTCTATGACAACCAGCACTGATGAGGAAGATCCAGATATGTTTTGGAACGCTGGGATGTGTGATCCTAGTATTAACTCTTCATGGCACTATGGGAGATGGAGCTGGACTTCCCTCTGCTTTGGGTCAGCGTGAGCCAGATCTCTTCCAGAGCACAGAGTGAGTGGCTTGCCTGGAGCTGGTGGCCTACAGGTGCAGCGTTGTGAGGGGCCTGATGTGAAGAGAAGGCAGTGTTCTATGGGCAGATGGAGTACCTACTGAAGACATGCAATCCATTTCTCTGCCCTTCCTTCCCCCCCCCAACAGGAAACTCTGAGGTTTTCTGCCAAGGGCCTATGATCCAGCTTGACTCACTGGTGTGAATTATTACCATTTCTAGTATTTTTGCTTGAGGTGCTGGGAGGAAGCCAGAATATTGTTAGTCTCCTTGGTGACTTCATCATTCCTCAGAATGGGACTTCTGTGCACTGGCAAGGGTTATATCAAAAATGTTTGTGATCTCCTGTGTGCAGAGCCTAGGAGAGCTCGGGGAAAAAGCCAATTGGGGTCAAACATTCCTGCACTGTAGGCAACCACCCTGCTGGGGGTAGATTTATGTCTTCAGGAATGTTTTTTTCTGCTCTGTGTGTTGTATGTGCAAATCTTACTACCTTGCAGGCTACATGACTGTCTTTGTTTTTAATGTCTGGTAAGACATACTAAGAAGATTAAAAAAAAAAAAATCATTTCTAAAAACTGGACGATGTGGGTAAGTGGTTATCCTAGTGGGCTGAGGTAGCAGGAGGGGAAGATGAAACCTCACTAGTCTAAAGCTGCCTGCACTCAGAGGACATCTCTATTATCACTGCAACTACTTGCTTATGGAAGTGCTGCTTGTGAAAGCAAAGTTTTCTCTAATATCAGAGGTTGTGTCCTATTGGCTTTTTCATTTTTCAGGCACCGTTGTTTTATGAGGCCAGCATAACATCCAATTTTTTTCCTATTCACTGTCTTGAAACGTTGCCTTTCTGCCTGCCCTCAGTATTTCTTAGTCTCCCAGTGTCATGTCTGTGATTCTAGCCCTTAGAGGTCTTTTTCTTGTTGCTTTACCATAGGGAGATGTGCAGTCCTGAGTTGTTCAAGACCCGTTTGCAAAGTAGCTGAGACACTTTAGGCATCTACCTGCTTTTCATCATATGCTGCCTGGCAATTACCTCTGTAATTCAAGGTTTTTTCAGAGGACAGCAAGGTAACCCAGCAGGTTAAGGAGTGCTTGCAGTCCTCTCTTCCAGCAGAGCTGGGGGTGGGTAGTGTTCAGCCAAGAGGCAGTAATGGCTAAATTCAATGGTTTGCACAGTAAATGGCTGCCCCCAGCCTTAGATTAAAAACCAATAAAGATGCAAGGTGGCTGTCCTGGTTTGTTGTGCATAGGGCAGGATGAAATAACACAGGAGGCTTGAAGTCCTTGCAAGTGCCTGTATTGGCTCTCTTGTGGCTGAGCCTGCAGTGTGCTGGGAGTGCAGCCAAAAGGAAAGTCAGGGAAAAGCTTTTAGCAAGCCCAAGAACTGAGGGTAAAAGTTCCCAAAGCCTCCATTTTAAAAGCGCTTAAGATGCCCTTACTGATTTTTCCTGGTAACCAAGTTCCACTCAAGTTTTGACCAAAGAGTGCAGAAATGCTCTCAGCTGCTGCAAGCTGCAGGGTGGACTGAGAAACTTGAGAGCCCTGGGTGGATGGGTGCTGAGGCCCACTCGTGAAGTCAGAATTACCCCTGTCTGACTGCTTTGTGCTAAAAGGGAGAGGGATTGAGTGACCAGAGCACGCCCTTTGTCTAGAGGATCAGTGTGAAGAGTGAGATGAGCAGACATCTGAAGAAAGCTAATGATGAAATAGGAAATGGAGCCCAGACTTCCTGCCTCCCAGAGTGGCCAGTTGGCTGATCCCCTGTGCTGGCCAGCCCTGTCAGTGAGCATCTCTCATGTACTGCCCTCCCCCTGTCCCTGCAAGGTCGGTATGTGCCAGTATCCTCCTTAGGAAGATGGGGCAAAGAAAGGTTAAGTGATTGGAGCATGGCCACCCATGAAGTGTGTTGCAGCACTTTCTTGTTTTCTCCTTGGCCATTGAAGCAGTCTTGCAATTTATCTGATGGAAGTGCAGAGACAGAAAAAATACTGCCCTCGTATTCTGCCATTGTCTTCCTCAAAAAAACATTTCCCATTGAACAAGGATTAAACAGGAAGAGGGATTCAATGTGACCCTACCTGAGACAGGAGGTGACGTACGAGCTCTCTAATTTAGTCAACTGGGAGGAAACAGCTGGACCTTCAAATGTGATATTTATTATTTTTTTTTTTATTTTCCTTTTTTCATGCTGTGTCCTCTTAACGAGCTCCTGATTGCACAGAGGGACTTGGTTCCTGGTAGCCATGCAGAAGTGCACAATTATTAGAGGAGTCTGACAGCAGCTATGCTGTTTGGCATTGTGCAGCTGAATGCTTTCTTGTAGCTAAAAGTGACACCTTCTTGCCTGGAGTGTGCTGTGTAAATATTGCATGAAAAAGCCAGGCAGCTGCACAGTAGCATACTGTTTGAAATTGAAGGTGTCTGCTGCTTAATCAGGTATGTTCAAGACCAAAATATAGTCATGTCAACGGAAAAACTCCCAGTGACTTCCCTGGGCTCATGCCTTCAGAGAGAGGCTTTACTGAAAGTTTTACTGAGAAGTTGGTAAATTCTATTTTGTTATTTTTACATAGCACATCTCATTTTCTCTTTACTATAAAAACAAAGCCACACTCTGCAGAATCTTTTACTCTTCTAGGCAGAGACATCATCATGTCCTGGGGGGGTACTAGGGGAAGGTGAAAGGAAACCTGGTGGATTTCTTCACATGAAAGGATTTTGAAGTGGAAAATCTCATGACCTAATTAAAACCTACTGACTTCAGCTTGCTCGCTGTCTCTTTGCACTGCTTTCTACCTGAATACTAATAATCTAGTCAGTCTTTCTGAGTCTCATTTGCTAAATGTCACAAATACAGTATGCTTGTTGCATGTATTATGTATAAATTCTTTTTTTTTATTTATAAGAGACTTTATTACAGTGTGAGGCTGGCTTCACACTAATAAGGACGTGGGCAGACTTGAAAGATGGTCTGCACTGGGCAGGGAAGACGTGCAGACAGGAACAGTGAGGCAGTATTAGCTGGCTGAGCAGGGGATGTCCTCAGTACAACAGCAACTCAAGCTACTGGTTGTCATCAGACATAATTTCAATGGATGGGCTTAGGAAAGATATGAAGAAGGTTAATGTAATAACACCTTAAATGACTCCAGCATGAAGGCAGAGCAGCAGAATATTCTATTCACTGTAGTACCTGTAAATGCTTGAATGTGGTGGTGCTTAGGATGACCTTTGTGACAGTAGTAAAGATTCTCCTCTTGATTTCATTGAGCTATTGATTTTTGCAAAGCTACTCCACATTCTAGCTTTTTGAAAGAGAAGGTCAGTGTTTATTTAATTAACTCTCTAGACTAGGAACATTCTACTTCTGTGAGTAGGGTATACATCCCCCAAATCTGTGCAGTTTTACATGCTGCTCTAGGAAGGCTGTGGTGTGTTCTTAAATGGGCTTAGCAGTCACTGACAGCTCTAGCACAGGAGCAGAGTGTGCCACGTTCCACAGTAAGGCTGTAATTCTGTAGATGAATTTGCTATTATAACGCATCATCTTTAGTTTGTGGTGATTGAACTGGTAGACTTTAAGTGTCCGTGAGTATGTATGTGGTCCTCGACATACTGTATTTGAAACCTAACTAGCAGTAATTATGTTTTGGCATTTTGCTATCATTTTTTCCCTGACCAGTGGGGTGTGTTTTTTTGTTTTTTGTTTTTTTCCTATAAAGTATACTAACTAAATATAGTGATGCTCTAGACTCGTAGGTTCTTAGCGCTTGGTAGGATGTTTTTATAGAATCCTGTAGAATCGCAGAATGGCTTATGTTGGAAGGGACTTCAAAGATCATTGTTGTGGGCTGGTTACCAATGAATAGATCAGGGCCCCATCCAGCCTGGCCTTGAACAACTCCTGGGATGTGCCATCTCAAGCTCCTCTGGGCAGTCTGTGCCGGGGCTTTACTTCCATTTGTTTGTTTCAGCCAGGCTGAACAAGCCCGACTTCCTCCACCTGTCTCCACAGGAGAGGTGCTGTAGCAGGCTTGATGCAAACTTGCATGTGAGAAAAACATCCCACATTCATCAAGAGAAAGATGTGAAACCACTGTTACCGTAGCTGTGTTTAACAAGAAGCTCCATACTACTTTTCTACGTCCTTTACAGAAGTTCCTCACAACTGCTTCTGAAGTACTGGCAGTGTGATTCTCCACTGTCTAGAACATGGCAATAAATGTGAACTATGATGTATAAAGTTCCTAAATCATCAACAGTCCTCTGTACCACCAGCTCCATCTGGAGTGCTGTGGTCACAGAGCAGTTGGGTTGTGCTCTCAGCTGGAAATGGTGCTCAGCAGACATCATCACCACCATGATGAGTGGGCTGATCTAAAAGTCATGCTCACCTGTGAGGAAATGCATGTCCAGGGTGCTGGGCAGGCTTGTTGGCCGTGGGCCTGTTCCTCTGGGGTGTTCCTTCTCTTGGAGCACTGAGGTGATGTGTAAGGACAGTCTGGGAGTGGGCTGTGATCTGTGCCAGCACTTGTGTGTCAGGAAGGTGCAACACCAGAGGTGAAACCTTATTTCAGTCATCCTTTGCACCCTCAGGGGTTTGATACAGCACAAATTTCCATGTTCCTTACTGTGTGAAGATGAGTAATTTTAATTGCTTCTTCAGCACAAGGGGATTTTCCTACCTCTTAGCTCAGGCTGTTCTATGGTTGTTTATAACTTAACCTAGGCGTAAATTTTTGGTGTGTTGTTCCTCCGTGAACTCCATTACCTCAAGCAAAACACTCCAAAAATCAGTGTCAAGCCTTCTGTTCCCCTGTCTGTGAGTGCTTTGTGACAACACAGTCAGTGGGCTCAGTGTTTCCTCTGCCTGGGAGCTGGCACTGACACCTGCTTCCTCTTGAGGGGAGGTCTGCTCATGGGATAGATGCTGCAGGAGGCAGCTGGGCTCCCAGTCCTCAGCAGAAGCCGGACAGCTGGCACAGCCTCATGCATAAGCTAGAGGCCTGCAGTTTCCCAGGGCTGTCACTCCAGAAACTTTCACCAGCATTAAAATCACTTAGAATTTGAAAACAAACAAACAAGGATATGTGAAGTATTTTCCTGGAAGAAGGCCATGGAGGGCAGATTAAGTGCATCTCCCTCCTCCCATCTCCTGAGAGTGTCACAGGAAGAGACGCTGGAGTTTAGCATCTTCCTAAACGGAATTAAAATCAGCTCTGGGACTGCTCTGTGGGACAAGGAGAACAGCCAGAAGCAGGAGGGTAGCTCTGTGCGTGCATGTGGATTTGGTATTTATAAAAATGTGTATACATCTGTCTCTCAGATGATATTGTCAGAATCCCTGAACCAACCTTGTTACTAATATATCTTAATATTAATGAAAGGACTGCCCGTTTTTTGTTAGTGGTGGAAGGTTAGAGCTGTTGACTGAAGAAGAGACTAAATACCAGAGGAACATGCATGATGGTTTTCCATGTATTGAAAGTTATCAGTCCTATATCTTTTGCTTTGTACTCCCCTGGGACAACCTTTAAAAGTTCTGTTTTCCCCAAATCTCATTAATTTTTCCTCTTACGCTTCAGCAGAAGGTGTTTTATAAAGGCAACACAGGGTGCTTTACTTCAGGGGAGTCTAGAGGAGAAGCCAGCCTCCAAATTACTTTCCCTTGAGGCATATAGATAAGTCTTCAGCTGTTGCTGCTCAAGAAGAAATTTTCTGTTTAATATTTTGCTGCAGTCTTTATCACAGTCTGTGTCAAAACTCTGTACTGTTTCTGGGAAGCAGTTTTCCACCTGCTTCTGTGCTGGGCACATAACTTGCATTTCATGCTTTAATGCAGATATCTCTGATTTGTAAAGGTAACCAACTTACAAATAGGTTGCTTTTAACTGAAAATATTTTAAGTAAATTTGTCCTTGAAGACTTCTGTATTTATGATTGGGGAAGAAGTCTACTGTTCTGTCTTTCATTTCCTCTCTGTCTCTTGGCATAAGGACCAGTGGTTGCAATATGGAGGGGGCACTGGAGGGTGATTCCATGCACTGGCATGCAAGTCTTACTACAGTCATCCCTTTTGGGAAAGAAATGAGGCTCTGGTCCAAGTCAGCAGGATCAAAGAATGCACGGCTTGGGGATGGGGATGGAAGCAAGGCATTTCTGCTCAGGCCCTTGGCCTGGTCTTGAGTTTCCTACTGATCTGCTCAGGTGTGGGTAACGCTGTATCTGTGTGCATTGACGTTGTTCAGGATAAAACACTGCGATTCCTGTTTTATGTAATCCTAGTCATTTTGTGTTGGGGGAGTGTGCAACAGTTCTTTGACAGGAGTTGAGTTTTGATGTGAGGTTTTGTACATGCATGTGTGTGCTTTGCTTCTGTTTTAACATCTACGTTGCTCTGTGATTATGCTAGAAGGGGGTTTGACCAAAGAAATGAGACAGAAAGTAGACATTTGCAGCGAATCTTAAGGCTTCTTTGGAGCTGATGCCACAGTCCTGATCAGACCACTAGAATGCTCCTTTACTCTCATTTTTTCCTCCTTCATCTAAGAAGATTCAGTCTCACCATGGTGTTATTTCCTGATATCTTAAGTCTGTAATTCTAGTTGGACTGAAGAGCACCTTGTGAGCAAACACCCAAGGACTTCCAGTGTGTATGAGGGTCTGTAGAAGAACAGATACAGCACTGTTATGCTTCCAGCAGCCTTTGTACCTGAGGAAAGGTGACAAAGCTTTCCCTGTGTGCTGAGGTCTTTTGGGGGCCATGCCCACCATATTGTTACATGGCAATGCTAAGGTATCAGTTCTTCAGCTCATCTGATGAGTAGAGGGATCATTTGCCACCAGGCACTGGCATTTGCTGGAGTTTGAGTGACCTTGGGCTTGAGTTAGATCTCAGTGGTGGAGGGCTGAAAATTCTTGGCTGTTATCATGCTACATGTGTAAGAGGTGTTGACTGGGTTGTGATGAAAACTTTGACTTAGATGAAGTCATGTATGCAACTGGCCACAATTTGAATCACAGGGAAATTGAAAACATCGAAAGTAGTCAAATGTGGAAATGATGCCTGCTGTTTGTATTTGTAGAAGGACTGAGAATCTTGTTAGTACTAAGACTGGACTTATGGTTCAAACCTTTTTGAACAGGTATTTTTTCTGCCAGCACCCCCTTCTACCTGATTCCTTATTATTATTCTTTTGCATCTGGTTGACATGAGCTGTGACCCGCCCCCCTTACTGCTGAAAACCTGACACATTTTTACTTTATGTTGTGATAGAAAGGGTTAAACCAAAGGTGGTGGTAGCTAATAGCTTGCTTTAGCCAGTACAGTAGTGCTGAATGCTGAGATGACATGGGAATGCTCCTCAGCTGACGTCCATGAGGGCCATGACATCAAACTTCTGGCCCTTTTCCAGCCAAATCTGGCCTTGCCCCAGTGACAATAGATGTTAATCTGTAGGCTTGTCAGAAAACAGTGTTAGTGGTTACTGGGTCCATTTCCAACATTCAGATTTCCCTGCTAGTAAACACAGTGTTGTGTCATTGTTTTACTAGAAGCCAAGCACCAAAGCCAACTTCACAGCGCTGTCGTCAGTGAATGTCCATTCACTTTGGGTCTTTATCTGAGTTCCCAGGCTCTTTCTTTCCACTGTTGCCTGTGTTCTGGTCTCTGCATCCATCCAAAGCCCACAGAAGTTTTATGGGAAATGTGTTGGTACTAGAAGCTGTAGCTAATCCTTCCAGAACTGTTTCTGGAAGCATTAGTGTGATGGGGCTTCTGTATCTATTTAACAAATATGCCTGTTTGTAAAGCTTCATTTTCCAGTGGCTGTAGCCAAAGCAATCTCTTGGATTCACCAGTTTCTTCCTGCAAGACAAGGTGAAGGGGTTTGCAACCTTCCTCCAAAGCGATAATAACCAAGCCATAGCCAGGGCTTCTGCTCATGCCTGCTCCCTCTTATTTCCAAACACAACAGCTGAGTTCCTATTAAAAAGGCTGGTTGTCAAATTGCTAACATTAGAAGTTAACTTCCTTAGTTCTCAGAAACAACACTCACCATGGTTGAAATAAAGCCATTTATACCATTCTTGTAACTATTGTTCCTTGTTTTGCTTCTAGTCTTATTTCTAGCTGTCTCTGCAAAGGATATGAAATTAAAGATTTATAAAGTTACCTTCAGTGGCTGGAAGCTAATCTGCTTAAAACAAACAGCCTTCCATCTTTGCTCTAGTTTGTCTTTCTGGGTCTGGCAATGATCCAACCATTCTCATACTGAGATCTGAAATTATGTCCCAGCTGAAGTACTTTAGAAGCAGAGGAATGAGGAGTGAGAGATGCTTGCTTGAATGCAGATCCTGAGTTCTTCTGGTACAGGTGGAGAGGTACAGGTTCAGCTTCTTGGCAATGGTTTGAGAATTGTTGCGTTCAAACAAAAAAACTGTGGAACACCTTGCTGAAAACTGATTTGAAGACTGGAAGTGCATATGTTTCTAGAAAAGAATCAGCAAATTCCTGGGACCAGGAATTAAGTGCAAGATATGTTGAGTTGGGTGGGAAACTCAGTAATGATTACTAAAGGCTAAGTAAGCGCACTGTCCTTTCTTTTAAGCAATTAACCATCCAGCTTCATTGAAAGCAGAATGCTGAGCTTAGATTCACCTTGACCTGGCATGAGTCTTCTGATACTTTCCCCACACTTTCTTTCTGATAAAAGCGTCTTTCTGATGCTTTCCTAGGCCCCTTAATTGTGTAATACCAGCTCAGGCTTCTGAGGCTCGCTGTACGTTGTCAGTATTGGTGAGAGCTGTTGAGTCTCAGCCAGCTGAAGTTAGGAAGAGCAATGCATGCATTAAGGAAGTGAGCCTCCCATCATCACCGTCAGCTCCCTCCTGTGCTCCATACACTCCTCTGTGGGGCCGTTGTGCTTTTATGGGCTGGTGTCACACATCTGGGTCTTGGCAGATTGGTTTCTGCTACCCAGCCCTGGGTCAAGTGGCAATTTATTTTTGTAGAGGAATCATATCTGGTATTGCTATTAATATATACTTAGGCTTTGAACTTATCTAATGCCTTTCATCAAAGGATCCCCGAACACTCTGTGTATTGGCACCTCTTTGCAAGGTAGGCAGATAAGACAGGGAGAGCTGTGTGTGCACAGTAATATACCTCTGGGCAGAAGTACCTTTTCTGAGCCCTAGATTATCTGGGCTGATGTAAAAAGTTTTTGTTTATGGCTGAAAGTGCTGTGAGTGGGTTCTGCGACTGTAGAACAGAGACCTAAGGCAGTCCTAGGTCATTGATGGTGTATTAGCAGGTTGCACTCCTGTGTATGAACTTTCAAGTTGATTGGGGTGGCTTGATTGGAAGCCTCAGTACCAGCGTAGATGTTTTTTGTTCACAATTATCTTGATTCTAGTCTTCTGGCATAAACAGGTCTCTTTCCTCTTAGTTTGGTTTGAACTACTGTCCTACTTTTCTGTTTTGTAGTGATGGTGTCCCTTCCTAGCTCTTATTCTGCTGAGCTGCTCTGACACCCTCTTGTGGGCTGGGGCAATCCCAGGTATTTATAAAGACTGGAGGAAGAACTCCTGGAGAGCAGCCCTGCAGAGAAAGACGTGGGGATCCCGGTGGATGAGAAGCTGGACATAAATTAGCAGTATGCACTTGCAACCCAGAGGGCCAACGATCTTAGGATGCATTAAAAAAGGGGTGGCCAGCAGGCTAGATGTTAAGAGGGAGGTTTCCACTCAGAGGATGGAGATGTACTGGAACAGATTGTCGAGAGAGGTTGTGGATGGCCCGTCCCTGAAGGTATTCAAGGCATGGCTGCACGTGGCTCTGGGCAGCCTGGTTTGGTGGTTGGTGACCCTGCACACAGCAGGGGGGTTGAATCTAGATGTTCTTTGAGGTCCTTTGTCAACCCAGGCCATTCTGTGATGTAGAAGAGATGGCTTTCAAAGGTGTGCAGTAGGCAGGTGTCCCAGCCCCATGCTTCTCAGGCCCAGCTGGCTGAGTACAGGTGAGCTGTTCAGCTCAGGCACAGGTAACAGCAGCTCAGTGTGGGCAACTTCAGGCACGCAGTGGACACATGTGATGACATGTACAGCCTTGTGTTGGGAGTCAGATGCAGCTGCTTGGGAATGGGTTAGCCTCAGTGGTGTGGCTTGTCAGATGTAGGCAGAAGGGACTTGGAGGGCATGGGCTCTTAGGACTGTCCCATCCGTAAGCTGAGCATTGTGTTGGCATGAAGGAGAACACTTGCTGGGAAGTACCTTGCAGTTATGTCATGGTTTCATTTTCTTGTCTTCAGGGAGTTTCAAAGAGTACCAAAGTCTCCCTTACAAAAGCAGAGAAGAGAAACCATGGCTGATTATGTTCCCACGTTAGCTTTAATGAGGGTAATCTTAAGCAGATGGTGTCTATTGAATGTTCAGAAAACATGGATAAAGTAGTTTTCAGTGTTCGGCAGAGTTCCCGAGCTCCTGGTGAGTCCTGCCTGGGCATCCACTGTCCTGGGGAAGCACACAGCGTGCCTGTCCAGCTTGGGATGAGCCAAGGTGGCCTGTGGTTTCTATCTGGGCTTCAACAACAGTAAATAATTCCAGATCAGCATTGTGGCAGCGTGCTGATTTTGTGAACGGAGGACAAGGGGGAAGCCAAACAAAACAATTATTGAGTTTCTCAGTGCTTGGGGAAGGGAGCCAGGGTCATGTTCTGAGCTTGTAGTGCTGGCAGGCATGGAGATGACGTGCCACATCACACGTGTGTTGGCAGAGATAACCAGGGAGATTATCAGCAAGCTGCTCTGGAGGCTGGTTTGTGATGCTGATGATCCGAAACTGATGCTGAGAAGTTTCAGAAGAACATTTTCTTTTTAGCTTCCATATCTGCTCTTTTTTAATATTTTTGGCATTTGCCTTTGGGGTGAAAGAGAGGCCATAGCAACCCCTGAGATTTCAGTCCCCATGGGTCCAAATTTTGCAGTTACAGATCTGCTGTCATTGAAATCAGCTTCACTTGAAGTTGTTTCCTTTACAAAGCTGGTTGCTGATTTTGTTTCAAAAAAGTTGGATCACGCTCTTCTCGCAGAGCCGTGGTGGCCCTGGTCAGCCATCTTCCTGCCTGATGCTTCTCCAACCTCTTCTGCTGGGCAGTGTTCCCAGGAACATTGAAAAATGTTTTCACTGTTACACTTGATGCCAGTTTTTACATGTCTTGTAGATCTTATATCTCATCATTTGAACTAAGAACACTTTTGTGCAACACGCTTTCATCAAAGCAACCTGAGAAGCCATTGTACTCTTCAGGTGTTTGACTCATTTCATTAGTAGACTCAAGGGTTGATCACAGTGTCCTGTGTTTCAAGGCAATAGTTTTTACATTAAAACATTAAAGCATCAGCAGAAGTAACAGTCAGTGGTAGTTTTGCCTTTCTTAGGCTTAAAGTCACTATTCCTTTGATCAAAAATGAGCAGAGACCATTTATTAGTGTTATATTTGGTATATTCACTGCATTTGTGCTTCTCCACAAGCATCAGTGAAACTACATGAGCACCTTGGAGCATGTGTTTAGTGTCAGCAGCAGGTAGCAGTGTATGGGATTGTGACAGAAAACCTTCAAAGCCTGATGCGATTTGCTAAGAGCAAAACAGAAGTAGCAAACCATCCTTCTGGCTGGACGGAGATGTTTGTGTTGGGATAGTCATAGCTGCTCAGTGGCAGCTCCTTTGTAAAGCTTCTGTGTAAAGGACACCTGTGTAGAGAAGCTAAAAATGTGTGGTGGAGACCCAGGGCTGGCTACTAGCTGGAACACAGTGATGCTGCATACTGCTTCTCTGGGACTACAAAAGCCTCGTACACAACTGGTTAAACCTCAGCCCTGCGAGGAAGATGCTGCAGATCTTTTTTTAACAGATTTTTGTCTGTGAGATGGGAGACCTGGCACGAGTAGTGTCTCATCACTGAGTGTGTTGGTGTTGACTTTAGGGAACAGTGACCCCATGAGTTTTGCTTTGTGGTTTGTGTGGGGTTTTGGGAGGCCTTTGTGTTGGGAGTTGGGTTGCTCTTGGGAGTTCTTGAGCTGCTTATTCCCAAATCCCTTTTGCTAATCTTGACCAGGATCTGGGGATGGGCAAACAGTCACGTACTCTAACTGCTGGAATATATTCTGGGGTGAGGATGAGGGTTATCATTTTGAGCTTTCTTAACTGATCATTGAACATTCAGGGGGCAGGTCATTTTAGCTGCAAGCCTGAGGGACTGGAGCCAGTTCTGTCAACTGCGAACAGGCAGGGGATGAGAAAACCCATGCGCCACAGATAGGACCTGTCAGTGTAAAATGAGCCACATGCTGTCAGATGGTGGTTACAAGCACACAGGTCTCACAGCTGACACCTGACTTCCTCTGCAGCCCCCTGAGTTGTTGTACCCATGAAGGCATGGAAACAAAGCAGAAGGCTGTAGGGCAGGACATGCTTGAGATACCTAGCCATGTCTTGAGGCCATGTTACCTTACTGGCAGTTGGGAGTTAGCAGGAGGAGCTGGGGAGGTTGCCAACAGCTGTCACTTATTTTGGAAAAAGAGTGGCTAACATTCAGCAGTGTGACTAGCTGTAAAATACTTTGTAGGCTTGTTACTGTAATACTTAAAAAAGATTATTCAAAGGAGGTCAAAATTAAGAACATTTGTTGTGAAACTGTTCCCTCTGCAGTCTTTTCTTCCAGGTGGTTCTTCAGTAATCGGTTCGCTCTCTTGCGCTGGGAACATGCAGCTAAGGGAAAAAGCAATTGATTCTTGCCAATTAACTCTGCTGCATCAGGATTCCTGCCTGTGGTCATGTAGGGTGGGTTGCTGGGCAGAAGAACTGAGGTTCTTCATGCTTGAGCAGTGAGATGTAGTAGTGAGTCTGACTTCAGACACTCAGCACTGATCTCGCAAGGAGTTGCTTTTGCCCAAATTACAGGAGTGGGATTAGTTTCCCTTTGACCTCAGGCGGAATCGCATGGGCAGTTTACTCCATCTTAGTAAGTAACAGTGCATGGGTAGTGGGGTGAACAAGCTTTACAGGCTCACCGTGCACTCAAGTCTATGGCAGCACAAATGTTCTTTGTAGATGAACTGGCCCAAATTGTCTTACAAGAGTCGAGGTTGATGCATAATTACCATGAGTTAACTAACACCTGTAATAAAGTTAATCATAAACAGCTCTTTGATAATGCATCAGATCAATCTGTTGCATGCTTTAGTGAGCAGTCTGAAGTGGCTTCAGGGAATGTCAGCTTTTGATTGTAACTCCTCAGTGGGTTTTAGTGTTTGCTCACTGTTAAGTGATTCACCTGAGGAACTGAGGGGTGAATCAAAGGTCTCTTTTGCAATTCCTGAGGCATCACTGGATTTCCTCAAGACGGTCTTTTTATTTCTGCCCTGGTTTAATTGGTCTTTGTAAAGAAACACGCTGATAATGATTCTCACGTAGCATTTTGAATCTGCCAGCAGAAGAGTGTGTTGTCAGAACTCAAGATACCTCCCTCTCTTAAATTACAATTTTTAATGTGATATAGTATGTTCGTATTTCAACAGCCTGTGGTTTTATTATCCTGCATATGTTGCTGTCCTCTTAGACTGTAAGAGCTTTCCTACATGCTGGAACAATGTGGTGCTCCTCTGGTGAAATGTCTTGTTAGGTTCTTACTACGAATTTTCTAATACCATTTTTTCTTTTAAACAGAATTCAGCTTCATGTTTAGTGTTCTGCAGGTAGCACAGACTGATGCTGATTAAAATGACATGTTCTCTACTGGCAAATGTTCCTGGCATTGAGGGAGAGGCATCTTTGATTAGAGGATAAGAAACTCAAGTCGCTCGAGCAACTGTTTCACCAAGCTTGCAGAACCCGTGGCTCAGTTTCTCCCGGCTCTCAGCTGTCCCTACAGCTGTGTCGGCTCCTGGGGCACATCGTGACCCTCAGCTGTCTGGGAGTGGCAGTGGGGCAGAGCAAAGCCCCTTGCTGGCTCGGTGTGCTGGAAGCAGAGGAGCTAAGTGCCTCCCTGTCTCAGCAACAAAATTCAGTTCATTTTTAGAGGTTGGCTGGATAAAGCTTTGCTCAGTGCTCTGCTAAATTAGGGGAAGAAACTGTACCCAGGGATATGCATGTGTGTTGTTCTCTGTGAGGATGGCTACAGATGGTAGTGACTTCTCCTTCCTACCCTTCCTCCAAGGGCCAGATGAGCACTGCTCACAGCCAGTCAGTGCCTTCCCCTGGTCACGCCCAGGTTGCACTAGTGCTGGTCACAACCTCCTCCAATTTTTGGAGCTCATTAGAGGATGGGTAAGTAGGGTATGGGGAGACTGGTGCCACCAGTGAAGGAACCTGTGCTGGGTCCGCATCTGCATCCTGAGTGGGATGGCAAATTTTCTGGAAGTGGGAAAGTTTTGGAAGCTGCTTGGTAGTGAGGTGAATAGTGGGGCAAGGAAGATATAAAATGGACGTGGGAAGAAGAAGGTCCCAAATTGTGCTAGTAGAGCTGAAGTCATAGGCATTTCTAGGCTTGTCTAGAGCTTGCTGGTGGCTGGCAGAGCTCAGGTGGGCTCTAGAACAGAATGCAGGAGGAAGGATGTTGGCCTGAGCCATGAAACCATATCTGCCTTGTTTCCCTGTAGGACAGCAACACACCCAGAGAGGAACTTCACCTTGTAGTACTGAAGCAAGTGCTGTGGAAGGCCTGCTTTGCTGTTTGTATGCTCTGGGGGCTGGCACCCCTAGGCAGTAAGGATCCTGGTGTGTGGTACTGTAACAGGGCCAGATCAGAAGCAACTGCAACTAAAATCTGCCCTGATCCTCATCCCTGCATTCACTTTGTCTTGGCGCCTCTCTGAGACTGTGGTTAGCCAATTCAGAGAGCCAAAAAGTGCCAAATTACTTCCTTTGTTGGAAGAAAAGCTTTTCTGTCAGTTGCTGGAAGCCTGGGGCTGTAGTCAGTGATGCTATCCTCTCCCTGGAGTAAAATGTCATCCCTTCCAGCTACTCCTGGCCAGAGGTCACATCCTCCTGCAGCCCCAATCTTCTCCTCTCTCAGACCAGTGGAGATTAACTACAGCCCATTTCCCAGCAGGATTTCTCATCTGCATCTTCAAGGGACAGCACACCTGGTCCTTCTGGCAGATGCGGCACCAAGAAGGCTGGAAGGAAGGAGCAGTGTCACTGTGACCAGCTGCCTCCACATCTGCCCAGCTGTAGCCCAGAACACATCTGATCTCAACCAGGTGTGGCTGTGCCTTTGGTTTGCCAGACTCTGTGACATACATGATATTCAAAGAGCCTTCGCATATAGGAAGTAGTTTAACCATGGTTTTGTTCCCTATTTCAGCAAATCCAGCCGGCCTCTGCATTGTTAAGTGTAAATGTCATGCACACCGAGATAATAACATCTGGTTTAAAGCAAAAATAGTGAGGAAATGGGTGTTACGGTTAGAATGAGGTCTACATCCTGAAGTTACTCCTCCGCAGCCAGGTTTTGTGTAGGTAAATGGAATGTAACCTATTAGATCAGGACACAACTTGTAGTAGAGAATTAGAGTAAAGGTTGAGTGGTTGTAATGGCCCTGGTCAAAAGTATTTTGGAGACATTTTTCCTGCCTCTGAATGAGTTCTCCAAAATTTACTACCCCTTTTTTCTGTTGTGCAACCCAGTAGGGATATCCAGATTGACTGCAGGTTATGCTCTGCAATTGTTTACGCTTAGGATAAATCAAAACGTGGCCCACCTTGAATGGGGCCCCTATTTATCAAGAAAACAGCTTCCAACTGTGGGCAGCTGTGTAGAGTTGGCCTCTCAATGGATGCTCAGCTGCCTCTTGAGGAATTTGGTGCCATATATGTAGCTTGGCCATCCTTCTTTTTCTGGTACTGTAGACCAGCACAAAGGACCATATATATATATATAAATACAAATATACTTTCTGTGAATCACTGCAACTCTCACGAAACACCATTTTGTTCTATACCATCCCATTATCAGCAGCTTTTAATGCTGTGTGATTTCTCCAGATTTTTGGCTGTTTCTGGTGTCAGTGGAAAACAGAATTTTTGATTCGTCTGTTGTACGACATTAGATATGCTGTCATGCTATGCAAATGTTTAACATCATTTTCATATGGCCTAGAAATTTTAGCTTTTAAAGCTAAAATGGAGAAAGACTCATCTTCCTTTTTATGCCTTGAGGACAGGAAGGTTTGGGGTGCTTGTATTTTTCCAATTAAACAGCATTTGATAATGCTTTAAAGGATGCTAGACACGTACACTGATTACATATTTATCATTTAGATACAAGTTTTGCACTCCCCTGCAGGCCTCTTTCAAAGTCAGCTTGAGCTGGAAAACACAATATTTGAAGCCCTATCAATGCAGCCTATCAGGATAACTAAATATTATGCATGGAGCAAAATATTTCCCTTTCATTATGAAAATAAGTGTTCTCACAGTGTTAAGCATGAAGCGTGTTGTTCAAAAGATGTGATCAAGACATCAAAGAGAGGGAAATTACTAAGATAGCGTGAACTGAACCAGCTGCCTTTCCTTTGGTAATTAAGAGATGATCTTGTGCATTTGCCTGCTGAAATTGCAGACTTTCTTCTTTCCCCTGAGAGCTGTGTTCTGAGGTAGGAGTCATTTTAGTGCTTTTAAAATGAGCTGTTTGATTTCACAGTCGTAATAAGACTTAGCAAGAGGCAGCAGTCAATGTGAACACTGCTGTAGCACGGCTCGTTAGTCTTCAGAACACTGAAAAGGATCAGCACTGTTTTCTCCTGTTTTGGGTGGGAGGAGGTGATGTGTTGGTAGGTGTCCTTGCTCTGTCTGACCTGGCCACGGTGTGCACCCAAGTTTGTCACATAGGATGGGCATGAGAGAAGGTTTCCCTGGTGTTTACAATCAGGTTGCACAAACTGTGCAAGTATCCTCACAAGATGCCCTGATCAGGAAGGTGAAAACAGTCAAACTCTGGAGTTCTCTGTTGTGGTGCACAGTGCAAAGTTGTCTGCTCAGAAGCTGCCCTTTTTAAATTGGCATCTTCTGTGTTACTTCTGCTGTGTGCTCAGAGCCATGGTCCAGGAGACAAGTTATAAGAGATGTTTCTTGGGTGATACGGCCTTTGTCTCTCTGGATCTGATCTGCAGAAGTTCTGTGCCCAAAGCCTGAAGCAAATCACTTGTCTGTATCTGTTTCTTTTTCTCTTTCTCTTTGTTTCCTTATTTCTTTTAATAAGCGTTGCTAAATTACCTTCCTGAAGGCCCTTGTAGCCACTGTTGTTTATTTGAATGAAGCAAGCTGTCTTTTCCTTGTCTCTGTGGAGATATGATAGTTCTGTCATTTCTTACCTGATGCTTTCAGCTTAGCAAATACAAGGTGCCTTCACAGATTGTACAAGGAACGTGTGTGGTCACAAGGGATGGTACTTGCAGATTTCATCCCTACCCATCTGAGTGGGCATGTGGCACTGGTGATGCTGAGTTTCTGGAGTCAGGTTGGGATTTATTAGGTATCAAGTATGTGCTGGGGTTAGACTGAATCTCCTGGTTGTAGTATGCTTTCATATCCCATGGTCAGACTTTGCTCTCCCTGCTGACAGCAGCTGAAGTTTCAGCTGAGGGGAAAGGTCAAAATTACCTCATTAAAACTACTTTTTTCTTTTTTCCCCCTCCATCAGAGAGTTCTGTAGCTGGAGGTAGTAGACACACTATTGTGTATGCAGTTTCTGTCAGGTTGTTAGTTTGTTCCTGGAAAAGTTCCCCTTGTGTTTTCTTCCCTAAAGTTACTTTCTGTTTTTGAAGTGCATGCTATAACTCCATCAACTTCTGCAGACATATGTTGTTTCATATGTGGCATAATGTTGTGTGATGTGCTCAAGACTAACCCCACCAAGCCCCGTGGGCTGAGAGATGTCAGCAAGGGGAGAAGAAAACACCATAGCTGCTTAAAATTCTGACTGAGAGGAGAGATGGATCAAAAGAAAAATTCAGTGGAAGCTGAGGCTGCTCAGGGGAGCTAAAAGTTTTGCTCCTTTAATCAAAATTAGAGCTTACTAGTGGCAGTCTATCAGTGATGCTTAATTTCATCTCCCTGTGTTCTGGAAGTTATGCTGCTATCTCAAATCGACCTAGACCTGTCTTCAGGTCGGACTGTGCCACCTGTGGAGGCTCAGAGCACTTCTACAGCTCATGGGTCATAGCAGCATCTGTTCGCCAAAAGCCCTGTTGTGTATAACATGGTCCCAGTATTGTATGCTGTTCCTGCTGTGGGAGAGCTCCTGTCTGTGGTGAAAACCACTGCAGCTGAAAAACACTCACTTCTAACTTCAGTTCTGGGGGAATGATGGAAAACAAGGAATTGCTGTTTAGATATAGTCATCTCATATCTTCTTAAGATTTTTTTTTTTTTCTGAAGAGCAAGTGGAAAAGAGTTTTTTAAATGAAGCTGCACCCTCTGTATTCAAATGTAGTGTCTTCTGCAGAAACTAAAAGCAGTGCTGGAAAATACTGAATGCAACAAATAAGTCATTTTAATTTGCTGGAAAAAAAACTATTTTGGAAGGAAGTCACTCCCAGTTCTGACCAGCCTTAACATACAAAAGAAGAAATTATCTTTATGTGTAACATAAAAGGGAGCTCAACCAAAGGCCAAAATAACCAAACGGAGGGAACATCCAGTGTTTAAAACAAACACCCTGAGCTTTAAGCTTCTCTCTGATCTCTTCCATTAAAATTCTCTCTTGCAGTCTATTTGATAGAGAAGCTGCCTGTCCCCTTTGATAAAAGAGAAATTCAGCTTGAAGTTAAATCTGCATTGGGCACCCTGGTGCTGCAGCCGTGCAGAAGGGAACTGCTGTGGCAGGAGGCAACACTACCTCTCTCCATCCCTCTCCTCAACTCACATGCCCATCACTGCTGCATCCTGCCCTGTCAGGATGAATATGACAGAGGCACACAGTGCTGATACCTGCAGGGTGAGAAGGTGTCTGTACAGATTTCCAAATCCATGTGTTACAGCTTGGAGCTGCTGCAGGCTCATTGTGCTCTGGGTTATAGTGTTGTCAGCAAGCAGCATCTCAGCTCTGTGACTGTCCTATCTCTCACTGGTGGCTTTTCTTCCCTTCTCTCTTCCCCCAGTGCTTGCAGGCTGTGAACATGGTCATACATGGGGCAGCATGCAACACAGGGATTGTGTCTGAAGTAGGGCTCTAAAGTAGCAATGAGGGAAGAGCTGAGCAGATGGGTCTCAAGCACTGTGCTCCCCTGGGTGATATATGTGACTTGAGGCAGCTGCAGACTTTGTTGGCACTTACTGGTGATGAGGGCTTACATTTTTTTGCAGAAGACTCTTCCCACCACGATGGGTTGAAGGACCAATCTGGTACCTGGGTTTCACACATGACTCCTGTCTGTGTGAAAAACAAACATGTTTTCAGGGCCTTATGATCAGAGGATCCTGTCCAGACCTGGCATCGATCTATTTGCTTCAATTTGGTTACTAATCTCAGCGCTAAGTTTGACCCTTAAGCTTTTTGTTTTTATTGTGTGCTTTGATATGGTTGTAAAAATACTGACTGGCTGGCAGAGCTCCAGGGCTTTGCTTTATATTCTACCAACTGTGAAACAAATGTGTTAAAAGTGCTTTTGGACTCTAGGATATTCTTTTTTGTTTCCCCCACAAGTGTGTTCCCCTCTTTTTGGAATATCTCTGTTGTTCTCTGCATGTCATGCAGAGCAGGTTCTCCTCAGGATTGTTTTTGCCCTGGGTATCAAACTGAGCATGTGGAAACTCAGGCTTTTGCTGCAAGTGCTGTCTGTATGAGAGGAGATCAAGCAGGGGGTGGATCATGCCCTGGGAAGCCCTCTTTCCCCTGGTGATGCTAATCCTGTGCTGTTTGCCCTGTTAGACATGACTAGCATTTGAACTTCCTGAAGCATCTGATACTGGGACATCCCATCCATATGTGTCTGAGAACCTGCACGCGGGGGGAGCAGAGAAACATTTTAGGGGCAAATCCTTGTGCATGACCAAGCTCTTGTGTTCCCATGCTGTGTGAGTCGGCAGGCTCCCATTCCCTTCTCACCTTTCCTCTGAAATTCATGGGGATTTGAGTGGGCCACAAAACTTGAAGTTAAGTTCTGCTCTTGGAGGGGCAGCTTGTGTTTAGTGGAGTGTTCTTCTGTTGTGTTTCAGCAGTGTTTACTCAGTACTAGTTGCTGGTTTGATTTCAGAATTATCTGAAAAGTTGTCCAAGTATAAGTGTGTTGTTGATACTTCGCAAACCTGTTCACTCTTCAGTTTTGTGAATAACTGCCCACAGACTCTTGACTTCTAATCTCTGCTCTAAAGGGTCCCCAGAATTGGTTTTATCTGGATTTAACTACACCTGCCATTCTGTAGAAGGGCAGAAAATGCTGCTTCTGTATGGTCTAGAGAACCTTTCTGTCTCATGGGTACTGCATGCAAATTCTGCCTCCAAGTCACTGCTAGAGAGCTTTGTGTAAGGAAATACAGCTGCTGTCTTGTTTCTTTCCTGCCAAACTTCCCCTTTACAGAGCAGTGTTGCACACCTGAACAGTGTGCTTGCCTGTATCAGTGAATAGATAGGCCCTGCTGCTCCTTGAAAGCAGGTCCTCAAAGAGGGCATCCTCTCTAAGCCAAGGTAAGGCATAGGAGTGTTGAGCTAGATGCTCTCACCCTTGAGTATGCTTCATGCCCTGTGGTGGGCAGCCCTGTAGCATGCTGCCAGGGGTCTTCTGTGTGTCCTCTTGCAGCCTTGGCACAGAGTGCAGAGCTCAGTCTTGGTCCTGGGGTGGTGTGTGAGGAGCTGCTGGGAGGGACTGGACACCATTGGATTCTGCCTGTGATGTCTATCTTGTTCTAAGCACTGATAATAATTAGACAAATAAAATGATTAGTCAGAGAAGAAATTAAGTTAATTGGAAGCGTGTTCCAGAGGGGTTTTATAGGGCTGAAATAATATTGTGCCAGTCAAATAAGTATTGTGGAGTGAAGAGGAGCACAGTAGCCTGTTCAGCAGTTAGTAGGAGAGAGCAGCCCAAGGCTCAAAATAAATTTGATATGAAAATGCTCTTTTTTAATAGCCTTATTTCTTTATTTCCTCTGGAGAAAAAAATCTTGCTTTCCAAATGTTCTTTCTTTGTCTTGAGCCTGGCAATCTCATGTTTTTGTGTCTTTACTGTGCATGTCAATGCTGGCATTCTCAAAGGATGCTGTTTTGTAAATTCTCTGTGTTTCACTTTGTATCTTCATGGCTCTTTAAGAGCTAAGTGCAGGGTTTTCCTGAGTGTGTTTCTTCACTTTTTCTTAGTCAAACTGTGGTACTTAAGAACACAGTTTAGCAGGTAATACTCGTAGGAGGTGAAAGGTTTAACTATAGATAATCATAGAGGTCTTTTCCAACCTTAATGATTCTATGAAATTGTATCCTACCCGCCTCACCTCTAGATACCACCTACCTTTGAGGCAGTAAAGTATTTGTACCTGGGCAGAGCTTCCAGCGTCTTTAGAATGGTGACTTTCTTTCAGGGGCGTAACTGCAATTGGATTTTCCCTTGGAAATGTGATGCCTCTTTTTAAGGTTGTGCCCTGGTGTTTGGAAAACAACTGTAATGTTTACAGTCAGAGTTCACAAGGGGCCTCTTGCTCTCTCCATCCCTGCTTCTGTTTCCCAGCACCACTGGTTAATGCACCCACTTGAGGTAAGAGTTAAAGTCAAGATTGTCGGGCATTGTCTGAGCCCTGCCTGCTTCTGTGGAGAGGAGCTTGGTGCTTGAGATGCACAACCAAGCCCATTTCCATGGTTCCTTCTGGGGGAAAGATGCTTTCTTGGGAGTTGGTGAAATTACATGAACACAAAACTGGAAGAGAATCTCAGATGATGTCAACATAAAAATGAGGAAGGGCACACAAATACTTCTTGATATTACCATATTTGTTATCCTGTATTTGTTGCACACAAGAAAGATAGGGAGAATAAGAACTACATTGTTGGTACCATACAATTGAAGTCAGCATTTGCTTCACTGGAGTAGTCTCAAAATAGCCCGTCAGAAAGGATCACAAAGGTAGAGATACAAAAGCATTGACACAGAGGAAACTCTGTTAGAGTTGGATTTAGAAACAGGTCTAGAGACTGTTTCCACAGATAGCAAGAATCTCAGTCTGGATATCTTTTACTGGAGAGTTTTCACTGGAGAGTTTTCTGTGTGAGGTGGGAGGAATGATTTTGCCTTCCTGAAGGAGGTCATGGATGTGCTGCAGCCAGTCTCTGTCAGCTGCTGATTTTTGGAACAGTGGCATTTCTTTCCAGGCTGGTTGCAGTAACTGTGTTTCTGTAGAGGAAAGGCGAGAAGGGGATGGGAATGCAGCTGGCTGGAAAAATGTTTGCAGTCGTGCATGAACTGACTGCATCCCTTCCCATTCCCTGCTGAAGTAACAGAGAACCTTGGAAAAAATGTTGCTGCTGGTTTCCATGGGATGAAGGAAAACCCAAGCCTTACGTGCCAGATGTCCTTTTAAGGGGGGGAAAAATTAGAGTGACATGGATGGGATATTATTGGGATTGTTTTTTCATGTCACACCTCAATGGAGTCTGAGGTTATTAACTAGGGGGATTGACTCTTGGTATTGTGGCCAGATGCAGCCGTTGGCTGAGCTCCCTGCCTTCAGAGCTCACTTTTAAATCATACTTGGATAATCTTCCCTGCCAAGGAGCTTTGCAGTTGAGCAGTGTGCTGGGGCTGAGGAGGGCTCCATGACAGCAAGCAGGCATCGAGGCCTCTGAGTGGCATTTCCAAGCAAACCATAGACTTGCTGAGCTGCCAGGTCTGCAGGCAGGAATTCAGGCCTCTCCTGAAGATGGGATTTCTCTGAATTTCTGAAAAGCCCTTTAGCCTCCTACAAATGATATTTTCTCCCATAAAAATGATATTTTCTTCTTAAATCTGTGGGAGAGAAATGGGGCTAGTTGGAAGAGATGTGCAACTTCTCCATTTTCTGTGTTCTTCCTGTCACAGTTTCTCACTGTGCTAAGTGGTTTGCTGTCTTGGAGAGTCAGTATCATGCTTGCTTGCTGTGACTCTTTATGGCTTCAGGTTAAGATGCGGTCCAGTTGATGGACTGTTGCCTGCCACATGGCTGCCTCAGTGCAGTCCTAGCTGCTGAGTGACTGCAGTCATGACCCATCTTTCTTGCCACCGTGGAGGGGCTGTGGGACTGGAAGTTTGTGTAGGCTGCCACAGCTGTGGCAATAAGTGAGCCAATGTGGAATGGATTCAACTGCCTCCAGATGAGCTGGTGGGATGTGAGGGTTTTGGAGCAATCTGTTGGAACTGGAGAGAAGATGGGCCAGAGGGTTCCTGTTCATCTTTGTAAGGCTGGAGGAGCACCTTCATGCTTGGCCAGAGCTGTCGACCAGGCATGGGCCTCTTTTGGGGGAAGCCCAAAACTGTGGTGATAGCAACCAAGAATGAGGATTTTCCACAGAGCCTGGTCACAAGCTGCAAGTCAGCAGTGGAGTTAAGTGTAGGTTTAAATCCCTTTGAAATTCATGGAATTTTGGACTTTTCCTGAAGAACAGTGTGCTAGAAGGGGATCACTGTTGTGATCTCCACAGACCGTTCAGTCTCTGCCCTTTGCTTTCCAGGAAGACTTCCTATCTTGAGGAGATGAAACTTATCCATGGGAGCAAGGCAAAGCTCTCATCATCCTAGTTCCTGGAAAAAGGATACTTGCTGAGGAGATGTTTTGGGGACGCCAGGATGTGGAAGTGCTAGACTTTTCTATGAGGCTCACCTTGTGTTTATAAGACGTGGGGAGTTTTTGAGTTGTGTTTGTATGTCTGGGAAAGAAGATGCAGAAGCCATCCAGACAGTAGATATCCCCATTCTTTGAAGCATGGACATGTGGGTCCCCAGCAAGCTAGCCTGGGTTTTACTCCCATCCAGGGCAATCCTGGGCTTCCCAAGATTGCTCAGAGAATGCTGATGAGAGCAGTGGTTTTACCCTGTGGTTAGCTGTGTCGCAGGGTTGGTGGTCATCCTCTGTTCTCCAGCTGGCTTCCTCTGCTTACCCTCGAGAACAATTTGACTGCTTAACAGAGAGGAGAGACCATGGGAGCCTGATGTTGTGGCTCTGATACCCAAGCCTGTGGCTTTCTCATCTGAAATAGCTCCTGCCTTCACTTTGTCTGTCTCTTCTTTCAATGAGAACAGCTGTGGTGGCGATGTCAAAGGGGGTTTGATATCTCTTAGTGGATTCTTTCTCAGTTTTTTCTGCTTTTAGTGGGGTTTAGTTGACCTAGGAGCAAATTTCTGCCCCAGACTTTGTCAGGGGGTTGCAAGCAGAGATGAGCCTTGAACCTGGAGATCTTCCTTTATCCTATGGGTTTCCAGGACAATCCTTCTTCGGTGCATGGATACAAATGGAAAGGGAAGCAATCTGTTGGATCATGTGCTGCTATGTCTCTTAGCAGAGCCTGTTAGTAGCACACATCTTTATGCGTTAATGTTGTTTCCCAAGCCAGCAAGTGGTTTGTATTTGAAGAGTATTCATCTAACATTATTGAAGCCTTAAGGAAAGCCACAGTGAGCCAAGCCCTGCCGGTTTTACTCATGTCTCACAGGGTGAGATTTGATCCTCTTTGGACGTATCTCTACTCAAAAGATGGTTGTGGAGGAGGAAAAGGAGGCAGGGGAATTACAACACTGAAAGAAAATCTCTGCTCTGCCCTGGGCCATTTTGCAATAAGACGCTTTGGGGCGTGAGTTATGATGCTGTAACTCACACCTCATGCATTTCATGGCAGTCAGCCGACTGCTTCGTGCCCTGCACACATAACATGGAGAATTGCAGCTCAGCTTGCCCCTGACCCAGCTCAGGCCTCAGGCAGGGATGCTTGTATGGAGATGACTGCAGAGTTTGGCTCTTCCTATACTGTTTTTTATTCAGTTTCTCCCTTTGTCAGTCAAAACTGTGGTTGTTTAGGTCAGGCGTGGCATTGCTCTGATCCACTTCAATTTTGGTGGGTACTTATCTGATAAGCAGAACTTTGGTCTTAGCAGAAGTCAAAGTTGTGTTAGGTAACTATGGAAGTTTCGTGTTGCTCAATTAGTTACTCTTCTGGAAATGTTTAGGGCAGTAGGGTTTGGTGTTTGGGAGCAGCAAGCAAAATCAAAACCTGAGATGGATTAAATGGTTGTTGAGCATGTCTATCTTTTATCATCTTCCCAGACTCTGTGAGCATGTTACTGCCTGCCAGGGTCACTGAATGCCCGAGCTGGCTTTGTGCCTCTGGTGTGTGGACAGTTGGGCCTGGCCTGCTGTCAGGATGCTGTTTCTTGTTATTATCTTTGCATATCTGCTTCATGGTAAGTTATAGTTGTGCCTTCAGCTCCTTCCTGTGTTAGCACTTCATAAATAGGGATTTAAAGCCACTCTGGGGGCTGAGGTTAAAAATGTTGAATCCTCTGAATGAGGATTGCAGTCAAATCCTCATTTTCAGAAGGATCTGGCATTATGTTGCGGGCAGTTTGGCCCAGTGACTGGGGCTGAGATGTGTGGTGGGGATGGATTCAGAGGTCCTACCAAGCAC
Source organism: Odontophorus gujanensis (assembly GCA_013399175.1). NCBI lineage: Eukaryota > Metazoa > Chordata > Aves > Galliformes > Odontophoridae > Odontophorus > Odontophorus gujanensis. The sequence continues at coordinate 422,192 of VXAB01009972.1, forward strand.
TGTGGCTGCATCCAAGTGATGCTGTGCTAGGGTTAAATGCACCCTGTGAGGTGTGGGGCCATAGACTGTGTGTGGGACTGGCCTTACTGTGTGACCCAGCATGGACTGCAGGTGCTGTGTCCTCTCAGCACCCATATGGGCATCTCTGCACTGTGTAAGTACCTCCTACAGTATATCTACCTTAACTTCAACCTTGTGGACATCAGGTGTCTGTCTGCTGTAGGATCCTCTGTTCAGCAGAGGAGTATATGCTTCCAGAGATCTTCACTCCACTTTAACCATGTAGAGAAAGATCTGAGATGAGTGACTTTTGGCCATTTTGAGATCCTGACTTTTAGGATGCATCAGTTTTTCTCCAAATCTTGAGTACAAATTCCTGCTGTCACTAGATGCTGCATATGTTAGGTACAGCTGTGTTAGTTCTTGAAAGCTTGCTGTTACAGACAGTAATTTTGCTGGGCTTTGGGTGGTCACTTAAGCAGACTTAATAGAGTTTCTTTCTGTGGAGCATTAATAATTCCCTTAAAGTGGCTAAGAGTGGGAGAATGTTAATGTCTGAGGATTGGAAGGAAGAGGATTATTTATTGTTCCAAGGCACTGTAAACCCTGAATTTGACAGAAATGTAAACGTGTACAGTCATTCTGCTGATTCACATTTTATTACTGGTTTCAGTAGAACTTGTAATAGTCACGGCTCTCAGAGGCCTATTTCTAAGGTGACACATGCTGACTTGCAGCCACACACTCTCCTTCCAAACATGAGTAACAATCTGGGTATGTGTGGGCTGTGATAGGTAAATGAGAAGAAATTGATGTGGTTAGTGGTTGCGGTCACTGTCACCCCTAACAAAGTTCCCTTTGGAAGAAGGAACAGATGTCCCAAGGGACAGAGCCCAGCCTGGGTGTCTTAACAACCACAACCATTCTCCCACTATAAGGCTCCTATATTTGTAGGCTTTAAAAGGGGAACACCATGTGGAGCAGCAATGCATGAAGCTGCCTCAGGCTGAAGAAGCACATCCTTTGTGTCCCTGGTCCACCCATGCATAGCCTGCCCATCCACACAGCTTGGTGTGCTGAATGAACGTGGCCTGGAAACCCGTGAGAAGGGCTGTGTGTGTGTGTCTGCATGTGTGTGGCCTGGGCAGCAAATTGCAGAGCTGGAGCGGGATGTGTTGTGGCTGTCTGGGATAGTCCTGCACATCTGGAGCGGGAGAGGGTGTTCCTGCGAGTCAGAAGGCAGGAAGCCAAGCGTGGGAAAAGGAGGGAAAAGGATTGTGAGAGGAGGAGGAGGAAAGGAAAGGACAGAGACAGTAGCAAAGAGGTAGAAAGAGGGATGGAGGGTGTGAAGATTTGGCAGTGTCTTCCTGAAAACCCTCAAGTTCCACAGGAAGAAGGCAATTTTGTGTTTGATTCAGTGTCGTGTCATTACTGTTAGGAATCTGTCCTGTGCAGGACTCTTCTGTCAGTTCTCCTGCCTTGGCCAAAAGCACAAGAGGAAATAACAAAGGTGGAGTGCTCCACTTTTCTCTGTATCAATTCACTGTGAAATTTGGATATTCTTTGAGTGACTTGGAACGAAATCATCTTATTTCATGTTCTCACAAGAAACTTGGATTTCACCTAAGCCTGAGGTGAAAGGTCACCACAGTGAAATAATTTTTTTCCCAGTAGCTTCACGATTGCATCTTTCAGAGGTTGGGTAGCTCTATTCCCTTTTCAGTTAAATTTGTTTAAATGTTGTCAGTATTGTTCCTTGAAGGAAGAAGTGCAGTCAGTGCTACATAGAAGATCCGCATGCATCGTGTACTCATTGAACAGTGTTTGCAGATTGAGGATGAGTGTTAATTCATCCCTTTTTTAGCTTTTTTTTGCAAATAAAATGCAAATACACATCTGTTAGCGCATGGTACAGACCATTCTGTCATGCTTTGCTGGTTGGCACAGTTGGTTTCACCTCAATTTTTATCCTCCAGTCACGCACCAAAATTGTGGTTGCACAAACTACAGAGATTAGAGATTTTCAGAGATTTTTTTTTTTTTTTTTTTTTTCCCATGGACTGTAGATCACTCTTGAAGTACTGTACCTCTCAGATCAGGCTTTTTGAGCCTGGGGGTCTTCTGGTTTACGTGAACTCTTCATTTCTCTCTACTCAAAAATAAGAAAAAAAAAATCCCACTATTCTATAGCAAAATCCCTGGAGAATTTCCATTATTTGGATTAAGAATGTCCCAGAGCTTTGTCATTGTTCTGGAAGGGCCTGGAGCAGTTCTGCTCCCTTTCCCAGGACCTCGCTTTGCTTTTCCAGCGCTGTGTCTGGGGGTCATATGTAAGGTTACAAATCAAAGCCACAAGATTTGCATGCTAATATAAACTACATGCAAGTGTTGGTGCAGTGCAGGAATTCCTAACGTGTGAAGCCTGAAGGAAGGTTGGATTTTAGGATAACCAGAAGTTTTTGAGAAGAAGTTTTTGAGCAATTGATTGTGTACCTACAGGTTGCAAGCCTGCCCTGTGCTGTTACACACAGTGGGGTTGGCAGTGTCATGGAGTGCTCTCCTTGTGCAGCAGCAAGGTGTGTTAACTTTAGCACTGCATTTGTGCTCTGGCATTGGGAAAATGCATCTATGCAGTGGTACAATCAGTACAGTTGATTAATGTTGTCCTCACCTGCACCTCACTTCTACGTTCAGCACTGGTGCTGAGCACCTCTGTGATGAGCTGTGCTCTCCAGGGCGGATCTGTGCTTCCTTTCAGAACAAGTTCAGCTACAAATCAGATTCTCAAACCTGTGTAATGAGAGAAATGCAGATTTTGTGTTCAAGCAAAATCTTACAGTTAAATTTACCCTAAAGACCTGAAATCCAATAGAAGATGGTCTATTTTGCTGTCCTGTTGCTTTCTTCAAATCTCTTTCTTTTTAAAATAGTTTCTATTCTTTTACCAGAAAACTCTCATGCTTTGGGGTCCTCATGGAAACAGTCATCACCTGCTGGGAAGAAAGACACAAGCACTGAGTTAAAATGAACTATTTTAATTCTATGGGGATTTCAGATATAAAAGGCAATAAGCCAAAGACTTTTTGCCTTCAAATGCAGTTGTATTCTTTTTGTTTGCTTGCCTTAGAGAGCCTTTTTCAGACCCAGCTGGGGTATTTGGGAAGACCATGAGAGACCCAGGTTTCACAGAGAGCCTGTGCATTCTTCCTTTTTATGGTCACTGTATTGGATTTATGAAAATAATAATAATTAAAAAAAAAAAAAAGAGGCTACCTATTGTATTACTCTTCATTTGCAAACACAGTGAGCTGGATTCATCATTCTAACACAGCCTCATTCCTTGTCTGGTCTATACCCATGAAGCTGAAAAAACAACAAAAAAGCTCTTGCCCTGTGCCTCTGTACTCCAGTGAGCTCCTCTTCCTGCATCCCCAGAGGTATCTGCTGGCTGCCTGGAGGCAATTCTTTGCTATTTTCATTAGTGTTTAGGTGTCAGGATTTGAGTAAGAAAACAGGATTTGAGCCTGGGTAGTTCTTTGCTGAGAGGAAGGTCTGTGCCCATGGAGGTGAATGAGACGGTGGTGGGTTTTCTGAACTAGAAAGGACCCAGCTAGATTCGAGCATGTCTGGATTGAGAGCTAGAAGTGAGTTTATTTTCTTTGTACATAGAGTAGATCTGAAGTGATACAGCTGAAAAGGGAAGCAGCATTAATCTGGCATTAATCCTTGTGTTGCCGTTCACAGCTGTAATAAGATCCTCAAAGAAAAGTAGTGGAGGAAGGAAAATGCTCCTCTCCCCTTGTTGTTTTTTCTCTCTATGTGTTTAATTAGACTGCCTCATTTCTTCCTTCCCAGCATCTTGCAGCTCTGCTTTGCTTCCAGACCTTAGGTATGTGCAACATCTGTCCGCTAGACTCGTGGGTCGTTCTGGCTTTTTCTCAGTTACACTTTCCCTGTTGGTAATGGAAAGGTGAGCCCTGCTGAGGGATGTCTGAGAAACCACATCTGCTGTGGAGGAGCCAGACACCCACACCTGCACCAGCCCTGCACTTGGGGCTGCTGTGTCTGCCACCAGAGCAGCTTTCTCAATTCCTTATGTTTTGTGTTTCTACCGAGCCTCATCCCTGCTTCTCAACTCTCCCTTCATAATCCCAGGGTGAGAACAGCTCTGGCCTTGCTTCGAGAATAGCCCTTCCTCAGACCTGGCATGGCTTGAGCTGCCAATCCCGGGAGGCTGTTGTGCTGAAAGGTGACATCATGGCATGGCTCCGGTAGTGGACTCGCCACGGGTGAAGGGTCTGACTTCATCTCTGTGGGAATTTCTCAGGTCTCACTGAGCTTTTTAGGGTCTCTTGGATGCTGTCAAGCTGGGCAAGGAGCCTGAGCTGTGCTTGCTGGATCCACAGTGCAAACTTTCCGAAAGCTTAAAATTTGATCCAAGCCAAGTGCAGGCACAGGTGGTGTGAGTGGGATGAGGTTCTATGTTCTGATGCTGATCCCTGGGCTTTTTCCTGGCCCTGATCTGTATAGGGCAGTAACTGGGGACCCTCACTCTGTGTATTCAGGTGGGGAAACCCTGGTACCTGTGCCTTTTTTGGGTGAAAGAATGTACCTAAAATCAGCCACAATGCTGTGCTCCTGGGGGGCACGTAGCCTTGCTGATTCAGCCTCCTGGGTGCAGAAAGTGCTTACTCCGGGTTTTTATCACACCAATTTTGTGTTTGGGCCAGCTCTGATTTGCAATCACTGGAGTGTCTTTGGCATTAAAATAGTTATGCAAATGGTAAATTGGTGCAGTGCCTGTGCTCCTGTAATTTGGGACGCAACCATATGTTGACTTTGTGGATGTCTGCTGCAGTTTGCGCTGTTTTGGTATAAACTCCGTCAGCTAAATGAAGCAGCTGAAATTGTCACCAGCTTTGCAGGAACTGGATTCATTTTGGCTGAAGTGGAGCAGGGAGTGTTCACATGCTGAGCTCTGCTAGTGGGAAGTTTCCAGCTCACAAGCTGTGATAGCATCTGAACATGAAGGAGGAGGAGGATCTTTTCCAGCTTGTGATTCACTGGAGGACAAACATCCAATGCTGTAGTAGAAGGCTTTGAAGATGCTGTCATTCTCCAGGATAAAAGGGGCTATCATGATGATATCTGCATACAAATTGCACCATATTGTTGTTTGTTGCATTCATAAACTTTTAAGAAAGTTAGTATTTACTGTAATTACTTATAAAAGGCTATCAGTGCCCTCTGTTATGGGTACAGACTTGTTTCTAGTCAGTGCTCTGGGATCTTTGCCAACTGCTTGCCTCTTTGTAGAGGTTCTTATCTTGCTCTCATCATGCTGCTCATTTCAGGCATTTATCTTCCACTCAGCTCATCTGATGGTGAAAACAAAACGTTACCCTCTAAAAAAACAATTGAAAAATCAGTCACGTGAGAGCAACCTGAATTCCCTACCTCTGGATCTTGTGCCAGCTGGAACTAGATATTTTCCTTTGAAAAAGAGGCATTCGTTGATAAAGTCATGCACAATGACATTTGAATTACTGTGATTGTTTTATGGTTTTTTTTGTTTGTTTGTTTTTGTAGTAGGAAGTCACCCCTTCTGTTGTGTAGGCAATAAAGGGAGAGCTGTAACTTCAGTTTGCAACAAATTTTCTGCTCTGCAGTGTTTAAAATGGAAGCTTCCCAGAACTAGAATTAAACGATAATTAGCAGCTGATAAAACCCCCTTGACATCCTGCACCTTCCTTCACGCAGCATGAATATTAAGAGCTGCTTGTCAAGCCGAGTTCCTGATTAATATTCCCCAGTTTGTGCAGGAACTGCTCCTTGTTTCCTCCAGGAAGGATTTATTTGAAAATACAGAGTAGGCTGAAAAAAGACTGCATTTGTGAAAGGAAAAATTGAACTTCCTTCATAGCTGGGGCATCCCAGGACTGTGCAGTGAGTTCTTCATAATATATACTTCAGTTACTGTGTGTTGCTGAGGGCTTGTTTTTGCTAAGCATTTTTGGGGTGAGACTTTCGAATGTGAGCTGCGTTTTGACCCCTTCAAGGTCATAAGTAGGTGTAAAGCAGCTTGTCTTTAAAAATTATTTATGGTAGTAATTCACTATTTGTGGTTGTGATTACAGTGAAGTTCTGTGAAGGACTGTAGGAAAACACCATTCTTACTTGCCAGAGCTAACTTTTGACCCTCAGATGGGCAGGACAAGCACTGAAGGCCAAGATCATACCCGTTAGTGCTAAGGAATGTCTCTGCTTTGTCCAGGTGTGTCCCCATCATGGACATCTCGCCTCACCTGGGTCTTCTGCTCTGTGCCTGGGCTGCAAGCTGTGCCCTGGGGAGCTCAGATTTGAGGTGCCATCAAATGCCATAGGAAGCTCAGCCTTGGCTCTGCTGGCGCTGAGCGTGGGACGGTTCTGTATTTATCTGATATTTCCTGCTGCCTCCCTACCCCATGCATTTGTGTAACCTCAGGCTCCCATGGGGCTGCTGTGCTCCTCCTCCCCTGGGATATTGCTGATCACTTTGGCAGTGACTCATTACAAGATCTGAGCATAAAAAATAAAGAAAAAGACGAAGTAAGCTGATGTAATGCTTGCTGCTGGTGAGAAAGCTGTGAGTCTGGTTCAGGCAGCAGCAGCCAATAACCCCAAACCCTGATCTCTGAAGGAGGGAAATGTGATGGCTTGACTTTAGAGACCTCTGGACCTCGCTTTTAATATCACACATTTTACAGCTCTTTCTTGAGTTCCTGTAAACCCCTATTCCTCAGTATTTTAAGCGGAGGCTTCCCAGAAGCAATTTGATTTATGCAAACAAGCAAAGAAAATCAATGTCCATTTCAGCTTGTGCACCTGCGTCCCAGTGTGCAGGTTTTGAGTCTGAGTCTCTCACTTTGCAGAACTCCGGGTTATGAGTAAAGGCTTTTCTTGCTCCTGCTATGGTCTCCCCATGAAATAGAAGTCAATCCATCTGTATGCTACCCAATTTATATTTTGCTGAGCTTGAAGAGACCTAAGGCTCAAAGAAATCTAATTCCTTCCTTAAACGTGCAACAAAATCCTGGCTTGGCTGCTAGTCAGTGGTAGTTTCTTTCTTGCGGAGCCTGGAGATCAGAGATGGGATCTGCACAATGTACCTGGCCCTGTTCCTGCCCCAAACATTCCCTCACACACAGGGCATTTCTTCTGGGGTGGATGTGCACTGCCATTTACTGCAGTGCTGACTGCTTGCAGCGAGGTCTGCTCCTGTCCCATCAGGCAATGAGCAGGTTTTGAGGGCATGTGACTCTCGTGGGTTCCAAAGTGGGTAGTGTGGGGAGGTACCTCCAGGTTCAAAACACCCGGATGGCTGCAGTGTGTTTTGTTTCTAGCTTCTGGGGAAAAGATGTGTAGGTAAACAAAAATTATCAACTCCATTTATACGTGAAATATATTCTACCCTTGTCTTGTTCCCTTTGTGAGAACGCGAGGCCAAAATTACAGTATCTGAAGTTGCTTTTGGATCCAAGTCAACTCTCGTCTGTCATAATCTGTTTTTAATCGAATGGGTTTTCCATCTGAAAGTAGCTGTTGGACGGAGAACCAGCAGAAATATTTGTGTTGTGAATTAGCCTGGAGTGAAACTACAAACTTTTTTTTTTTTGTACAACAAACACATGGAAAAATATTCTTCAGTGCAGTGTGGCTGGTCTGAAGGTTGGCCACAACAGCTTCCTTCCTAGGCTCTGACCTTTGGCTGTCTGTGGGTAAGGTCTTTAAAGGGGATCTGAGATCTTGTGTTACTCATTCTTGTTTCTTCTAATGGAGCAAGTCAGCCCTGTTGTCACCGCTGTCTAACAGGCAGAGAGGAAAGTGAGAATGCAGGATCTCCATGCTTTCCAGGACTTGAAATTGTACCTTTCTCTCCTGGTAGGAGAACGGTGAAAAAATCCCTCAGTGATTCTGATTCTTCAACATAACTCCAGGAGGTTTCGTGTGGTATGTCACATCTTTAGCGATTCCCAGTGTCTGCACCCTGGGAGATGGGCTGGTGTCCTGGGGGAGATGAAGAGGATGGTGCTTGTCTGTTCCCTGTCGCTGGGGGCACAGCCCTTCACATCTGCACTCCTGGCAAGAGGGAGAGCTCCTGCTGCAGCACAGGGGCTGAGGGAGGAGGGATGCTTTCCTGTTTCCTCTGCCAGATCCTTATCTCACTCCGTATGTGAAACATGGAAATTGCTTTAAAGACCCAGGAGCTGGGCTGGCTGGGATTTCCATTACACTGGAGTTGGGCAGTCACTCTCAGTGACTCCATCCTGTGTTTTCTCAAGTCTTGTGGTGTGTCTGTCATCAGGGCAGCAGGACCAGTGCTTGGCCTCAAGGATAGTGCATCAGAGCGCAGCACATGGATCTTGGTTTGTCATTTACGTATATAAATATATATGTAAATATTTAAATGTCTTGGAGGCACTACGGTCAGAAGGAAATGTTTGTGCAGAATATATATGTATATTTATGTGTATGTATGTGTCTGAGTGTGTGCACTTGTGAATAATTTTTTAGCACATCTTCTGATGAAAGACTGTTTCCATAAGATAATTGTACTAGGCAGGGCAAGAGAAATCCTGGGCTTATTCTGGACTTGCATTGCTTTTCACATGAATGTAGGAGAACAACCTCCTGCTCACTGGGCTGCTTTACATCACTTCTGAATCAGTCTGATAGGTACCAGAGGTGCTGAGCTGGTGTACGTCAGCAGAGTTGGGCTGTTGTAGTGTCTGGGTGTGTGACATTGCCTGTGCTACAGAACTGTAAACCCACAGCCACCTGGAGCTGAGTGTCCCTTGAATATCTTTGTTGAATCAGAGCCTTGGGAAGGGCTAAGGTCGCACCTCCATAGAGAAGGGGATCTTGGAGCCATGGGGTGGGAGATCGGGAGCTCACGATGGGTTGTTGCATCAGGGCTGGAATAACTCTGCTGGTCATGAAGTGGGAAACCTCCACGAGCTCTCCTGAGACCTCTGCTGAAAGCTGCAGCAGGGCAATAGCTTTAGTTTGGGCTAGTCCTACACCCTGGGCTCTGTGAACAGGAGTGGCCAGAGAGATGCTGAATTTACCTGTTCTGATTGTTCAGCCTTTGGACTTACCCTGTTCTTTAGAACTCGTATTGACCTGTGTTTTCTTTTCCCAGGTCTATATCATCAATGTAACATGGTCAGACATGACCTCCCAGATCATCTACCGAAGATATAGCAAGTTCTTTGACCTGCAGGTAAGTCTGTCTTTTCTTGCATAATATATTATTTCTTGTCATGTTTCCAACTGGGATGCTTATACATTTAAGAAAGACTTTGTGCTTGTTTGGTCTGTTACATGTCGTGATCTTCAGACTTTTCAGACTCTGTCCTTGTAGGGTACAAGGTGAGTGGGTGGTATGCTCACTTGTATTGGATAGACATTTGAAGCTGACATTTTCATGAGTAGTTTCTATTGAGGAAGAAATCTAATTTTAAATACTTGAGATTGCACTTTGAGAGGGAGCTACATTTTTGGGTCCCCAGAAACTACTTACCCTGTATTGCTGAAAACAATGGAGCTGTTACACACTCCCACAGCAATTCAGTAATGGGTATGATGGTGGGAACCTTCTGTCCCTCCTTCTAACCACCTACTCAGCCAGCCAGTGTCCTGGTTCCTGCTGGTCTGTTCTAAACACCCAGCGTGGCTCCCTTGCTTTATCCCATGCCTGTGTATTTAGGTTTCATCAAAAGCTTTTTGCTGGATAGCTGCTTGGAAATGTAAACTCTGGAGTTTTATTGTGGGCATCAGCTTCTTCATTTCTGGTGCTGCTGCCACGCACCTGTAGAAGCAGGGAGAGCTTTCTGTCTCGTGTCCTATTTAGCCATAGTCCAGATCCATTGGTATCTTTGTGTATCGTCCCTTTCCGGGCAGCAAGATTATAATTGTATGTTACCTGGGGTTGTAAAAATTTCTGCTTGGGTACACGTGAAAGCAAAAGTTGGGGTTTGATAGACTCCTTAACGTTGAGAGAAACAATACAGATTTTGGGCTGTGATTGGAGCTGAGCTGTGGTTAGAATATCAAGTGGATCCTCACAGCTATTGCTGTACAGAACTTGCTGTTCTTCTGGCTTTTCTGGTGGAAGACTGAATCTTTTTTCATAGCAAGTCCTGTTGTCCATGTTTGCTGTGTGACTGGATGGCCAAAGAGGGATGCTCTTAAGTCTGTTTCCACTTGTTAGTGGTCTGAAGCACCAGGCCTACCAGTTCTGTTGCAATGAATCATACATCTTATGTACAGTGTGTCTGATGTGCTTCCTAAAGATGCACTGTAAAATCACAAACACTTGTTATCAGCACATGGCTTGTGCCCAGAACCATTTCTTTCTCTCTTCTTTTTCTTTTTACCCCAGTTCTGTTTTCATGCATATGTTCTTCTGGTCTCCTGGCCTTTCCTGGTAGGTTTGAAAAGTTCCCATCAAGCGTGGAGTTATCAATGGGGTTAGTGTGTTGGACAGGAAATGATGTCTCAATCAGGGAGTGAGCCCTGAAAGGTCCCATTGATAAGTGCAAGGGGGCCTAGCGCCAGTGGAAAACTCCTGCTTGCACAACGCTTCTCCCCCCACTAGAAAATACGACAAGCAAGTAACAAAATTCCCTTCCTTAACCCTTTTTTCTCCTCGAGATGCCTGGCAGGGCCACCACTGCATGAGCAGTGACAGCCCTCTGCAGCAGCCTCTTCAGCCCTGGTGGAGTGAGGCACTGTATGTTACTGACTGGTCTTCCCCTGGGGTTTCTGTGATCCTGTCTGCTCTCTGTAGGCATGCCACCATGTTTATCTGTGCCTCAGTTTCCTGATTGTAATATGGGGACAAGGCCCTTTGTTCTCATGCTGCCATGATGTGATTTTAAACTCCCAGAGATTTTTATTCTTTTTCCTTTTTATTATTTTTTCCTAAGCTCTTCATGCTGCCAGAGCATCTTCTAGGTGAGACGATGGAAACAGGCTGTGGATCTTGAATTGCAGCTTGTACTCATGATTCTAATTTGGAAATCTGCAGTGGAGGTTAGAGAAATAACTGAAAGATCAGGGCATTTTGTAAACACTTATATTTTGTGGTACTCTTGGCTTCACGTGCAGTGATTCTTGCTCAGTGGCAGCTGCTGCTTTAGCACAGCACATGTGTAAGCAGGCACTGAGAGGCTCAGGTGGGAACTCTGCAGCTGCTCCTTGCTCCCTGTGCCTAACACTTGGTTTAATGGCCTAATTCTACTGGCTCTTGCTTCTAGCAGCTACAGCAGGGACATGTTCATAGCATTTACAGGAAAACCTTCCTGGTGTTGTAAAGCTGCCATGTCAGGTTTTATAGCTGAGGATTCCTCATGTTTGCTGTCTGAAAGATGTCTGACCTGTAGTGTAGTTCTGTGCTGGGCTGCATCTTGCAAACTAATTCCCAGTTGTGTTAAGATTCCCTGAATGAAGAGTGATGTTTGCAATAGCAAAGCCAGATCAGAGCTCTTCATGATGGAAGTTGGAGACCAGCATGAAAGTACTGGACCCATTCCCCAAGCCCATGAGGGGCTGAACCTCTTGGTCATAGTCTATGCCACCGGTGCTGGGGTTGCCACATGATTGTTGGTGATGAAGTGATCCCCTCACTTTGCTCCACATAAGGAAGTGACCTGGGATTTCCATGCTCTTGATAAGCCTGAACTTCTGACCTAGCACTGTAGGACTAGTTGGACCTTGGTTTTGCAGCCTGGTATTGTGCTTGGCAACGTGGCCTTGGCAAGTGGTAATATTACTCTTCTGCTGATGTGGCGTTTCCAGCAGAAGAGTCAAGCACACACTCAGTAACGCTCAGCCAATTCACAGACACCACTTGTATACAAAACAGCAGGAGCCTGTAGCTTCACTCATCCCACTGTGCTTGTCCCAGAGCTGTATTTGAGTGCTTCCCAAGCCTGCACGTGTCTCATTTGCCCTCAGCTGAAGTGGTAGAACAAGGGCTGACTTGTAATGACCTAATCAGGGCTGCAATGCCTGATGTTGGCAGTGACACTGGATAGGACCCACAGGAAAATGTAGAGGGCTGCCTAGGGGCAAAGAGAAAGGAATATAAACAATTAATTTCACTACAGTGATTTCTCATTTCATTAAGAAAAAAAAGAAAAAAGAAAAAAGAGCTCAGCCTTCACTGAGCAAGCTGTCTCTGCAGCAAGTGGTTCAGAGATTTTTGAGAACCTTACTTTCTTTTTTAAATGCTTCCTAGCAAATCTACTTAAGCACTGTGGGCATTTGGACATTGCCTTGTTCTAAGGATTCATCCCAGAAGCATTCTGTCGTGCTATTTCAGCAGTGTATATGCATAAATTGGTTTTCAAGATAAGTAATAGAGCAGAGAGTGCGGACACGTCATGGGGTTTTGAAGCTGGAGTTTGCCCCATGAAGATGTGGGATGTACAGAAACCAGAAGCCAAAGCAATGAGCCGAATGCCAGCTCTGTGCTGCTTCAGTGAGGCCTGGAGATCTAAATGATGTGTTAAATTAGATCATGGTGTTGCTGCACCATTTAATTGTGCAACCCAGTCACATCTACTGTTGAGTGTGGGTCAAATCACAGCAGCTGACTCTGTGTGGGTGCCAGTGTTTCAGTAAATAGGATTGAAAGTATTGAATTAACTCTGTATAGATGAAAGTGGTATGATAAATTGCTTGTCAAGTCCAATTTTCTGTTGTCCCTCACTCTGGGGAGGCATTTGCACCTGAGCACCATGTGGGGTCAAAACCACCTCTTAATGTAATATATTAAGTGCTGCTTTCTCTTGCATTCTGTGCCTGGGTACTTGGTGTTTGGCTGCTCTACAGAACAAGGGATCCTGAGCTGCTCATTGCTGAGAGAGCCACATGAGCATCTGCCCGTAGCAAGTACTGGCCTTTGTGGCAGTCTGGTGGCTCATTCAGGCACATTCCATGAGTGTCAGACATTCATGAGTGTCCCACTATCACTGGCAGCAGAATTCTGTTCTGAATGTGTAGTTCTGGTAGGCAGCGTTCCTATTGTCCCCAGAGGAGCTGAAGAAGTATGCTGTTTTATTGGGATAGTAGGGTGATTCCTGACATTTCCACTCTGTGTTAAATTACATCTACAGGTGCAAGGCTGTACCCAAGAAGGGTGGGAATGCAGCCATTTCACCTGTCCCACTGACCATGCTGGGATGGGAAGCAGCAGCAGGGTTTGCAGCTGGCAGGTGTGCAGGATGGCTCTTTCCCTGCTCCCTGTCTTGTTCTGCTAACTACTCAGTGCCACTTTGGGCATTTTGTAGGTACTGTGACCCCAGCTGAATGCTGCCCCTCTGCTGAGAAACCTGCTGCTCCAGCAAAGTGAGCAGAGTAAATGTTGCCATGCTTCAAAGCCTGGTATCTTAGCTCAAATCCCCAGCAGTGTATCTTGTTCATTTTATCCAGTGACTCTAAACATTCTGGTCTGATTCTGTGCTATTACTTGCTACCTGGACCAGACTGTCAACAGAGGAACCAAGCTCTGTGCTCAGGTGCTGGTGTTTCAGTCACTCCCATGAGGATAGGTGTGTCTCTATGCACAGAACTGGGAAAGAGCCTTTCTTACCATAGCAAACTGCAGCTCTCTCCAGGGCAAAACACAGCAGCTGGGTTTAGTGGTGTGCAGTAATCCCATGCTGTGTTTTTGGCTGTTTGGGAGGCGAACAACGGGCCCTGCTGGAGCAGAAATGTCAGGTGGGCAGATAGCAACTTCTCTGCACAATGACCCACACAGATTTTTTGGCTGCAAGGAGACATCTGAAATGTCACAATTGTGAAAAGGCAAATAAACAGGGCTCTTTTGAAGCATTTGCTTTGTGCATTAGTTAGCAAAAAATTATCTGCCCGATGCTGACTGCTGATCTAAGCAGGTTTCTTCAAAGTGGTGAAGAAAGAGGAACTCACTAGCAGCCAATTAGAGCATTAAAAAAATAAAGAATATAAAGAATTTTATTAGGGAGCGGAAAGAGATGTAAGTTGTTTCCAGGCTGACGATAAAACATCAAGAGCTTCATTTGTTATTGCTAGGGCTATCCTGATTGTTTATAGTGCTGTAATAGAGTAACTGAGGACTGAAGAGCACGTTAAACAAAAGTGGTGCTACAAAAGAAGTCACTGCATTCTGTAATTCTACTGTTCTCATTCAGGCTGGAGTTCATCTGACTGTTGCTGCTATTGATCCTTCTTCTGTAATGTGCTGCTCTGTACAAACATGTCTTTTTGTCTTCCCCAAGCTGTATCAAATATTGTAATATCCACTCAGTTTGATGGCTGGAGCCCTGTGTCTCACAGGTTACTGTGATTTAAGCAGGACCCAGCTGCTTCACTGAATGGGCAGAGCAATGGGGGAATCATCACAGGGTACTTGTAGATCGATGTCTGATGTAACCCTGATGGAGAAGTTTTCAACATTAGCTGACTGGGGTTAATTGCCCAAGTGGAGACCCACAGTCACTGAATCTGCTGATCCAATTACATCTGCTGTGGTAGGATGTATGGCATTTTGTTTTACAATGTTCCTGCTTTAAGCTCCATAGAAGCAGTGGATCAGCAAGCACGAACATGTACTGGATTTATCAGGGATAAGGAGTATGGGTGAGAACATAGTGGGGCAAGCGTATGCCTAAGTTTGCAAAAGGAGCCTGGCTTGGGCTTGCTGCAGTGCATGAGGGCACTCAGTGCCATGGGAGGGAAAGGGAGGCTGCTCCCTGCATGATGCAGCTTGCCCCTTTCATGTGGGAGGTTTGCGTTAGGAAGATTCCCAGCCTTTGACAAGCTTTGGGGAGCATTTATGTGTGTGTGAGGGTGCATATGGAAACAGGCAGAAGAGCAGGAGGAAAAGGTGGGGTCAAATAGGGCAGGGGAGGAGGTGGGGAGAAACATTGTGGCTGAGAGTTGGATAGAGCTGTGCTGTGAGCACATGGTGAAACATGAGGCATGGGGAATGGAAGTTCTTCCTCTCTGATGTTGTTCCTGCTGGGCTGCTCTCATAGCGAGGGATCCAGGCTCTGCAGTCGCAGTGTGGGCTTCCCTCTGCTCTGGGCTGTGCTGGTGTTGTCCAGAATGCTATGGCCTCAGGGATCACTGTTCTCCTGCTCCTGCCCTTGGTGTGGGAGCCTGGGCCCTCAGCATCTTGGGAGCTGCTGTGGGATCCTCCTCTGGAACAGTTACCTGGCAGCCATAAGGTTCAGTGCCAGGGCTTGGCTTCAGGATCCTTCTTGATGGACTTGGGGCCATAGGTATGGAGTTTCTTCAGCAGTTGGGATGGGATTGGTTGACAACAGCTTCCTTAAGGACAAGATTGAAACTGAAACTACCCTGGGAAAATTCAGAGGAAATCAGAACGTGGTTCTGTCAGCATGTCTGGTCCCAAAGGTCAGCGGCAGCTCCTTGGGGAGAAATGGCACGTCCTTTCTTCTGGGTAAACACGAGCTGTCTGCTGTAGCTGTTCTGAGTGAGAGGCTGGCAGTAGCGAGGTCTGCAGGTGGTGCAGAACACCAGGCTGCCGCGATAATCCCCAAGACATCACTGTGAGCACTGGTTGTGCGTGCCAGGAGCTGCACTGGTGAGACCGGTTGGGTTCCTGGTGGCAGAGATTTCAGCTGCTCCCTTCAGAAGAGTAGCCCAGGGCAAGGTTCCCTTGGTGAAAGAAAGAAATAAAATGTAGCTGATATGGTAGATGAGCTGGCAGTGATTGTCTTAGCAGGTTTGAAGGCTGTTTAAATACCATTTTTTTTCTTCTAGGGCTCAGCCAAAACCTTAGGATACCAGCTGGCTTGGGGCAGTATCTTTGTCTTGAGTGAATGAGTGGAATTGTTTATACTTCTTATTTCCATCATTATTTAAATGTTTGCCTGGCAAAACAATCTGTTCAGCTTCCAGTATTTGTTTCTGAAAAGACATTGCACGTCAGACAAAGATGAGGGCCATGATGGGGAAATGGCAAAGTGCCAGCTGAGCTACAATAGGAGCCACACTCAAAAAACCCGCAACAGATAACCTGTAGTGCAGGAGACCTGGTCTGTAGGAACCCTTCCCTTCAAACTTCTGTACTTGTGTGCTGTTAAGTCATAAACCTGATCCTTTAATACTGCTCATACTCCATGGAATCTTCTTCATGGTGGCTGCTGGGCAATATTTGCTTCTCAGCCCTAATTTATTGTATTTGCCAGCTTGCCCTGTGACAGGCAGAGACACAGGGTGAGCTTAGAAAGTGGTGTGGGAGCAAACTCCAAGCATGATGGCAGCAAGGCAAGAGCAGAGGTGGTACACACACTACTCTGCTTTGGTGCTCTGAGAAGTCTATAGAGATGGAGAATGGATTTTGCTGTCAAAGAGTTAAGGTTTTTTATTTTCTCTGGTGGATGTACCCCAGCAGGAGAGGTAAGTTTCTGTAGTACCATCTCAGTCTTCCTCTGTGCACAAGAGATCACAAAACCAGAAGCATTCACAGGACACTTACATCCTATGGGGAAGATCTTGGAGCTGTTGTGGGGAGCTGTCCTGAGCTCAGTGTGGGATGAAGGTTCCTGGAAGCTGCATCTCTCAGAGCTGTGCCCTCTTCCCTTGCTGTGCAAAACCAGGATCCTGTATCCCACCATGGGGTCCATGTTCATGATGGATATTGTTTGGGGTAATTGTACCATGTGGGAGTTGTTCCATATGATGCTGATATTCTTGTAGATGCTTACAAGTGCTTATTTCCCTGGCGTTGTTATCTTGTGTGTAGAATCAGCAGCACTGAAACATTTCACCATACTATCAAAAAGCGTTTAACTTACCCAACCCAAATGAAATACTGATTAATTTCTAAGGTTTTGCAGTAGCATGGCATCAAGTGGCATGCTGCTTTGAAGAGATTTTTCCTCCTCCATCCTTGTCATCTCGTCACATCCTCTGTCAACCTGAGTCTGTCTAGAGGGGCTGCATAATTAGTGAGTGCTCTGATTGCTGTAGGTAATGTGTTGCATCTGCTGGTTCCCTGTTTTTTGCAGCCTTGAAGCAGAGGTTCAACACTGGCAGGTCTTTGTTAACATTAATTTTGTAGTTCTTCTTTAGTCAGGCTCCTAATCCTAGAAGTAAAGCAAAGTTTAATTAAGCTATCAGATCTATGTGTATTTAGAGAAATGAGTAGGTTTTCTTTTAAAAACGCTGGGGGTGTCACAAAGAGGTTCACAAAATCATTAAGCTTGGAAAAGATCACTAAGAACATGTGTTCCCACCATCAACCCATCCCCACGATGCCCAGTAAACCACATTCCTCAGTGCCACATCTCCATGTCCCTAGAACATCTCCAGGGATGGTGACCCCACCACCTCCCCTGTGCCAGTGCATCACTGCTCTTTCTGAGAAGTTATTCTTGGTACCCAACTTAAACCTTCCCTGGTGGAGTTAGAGGCCGTTACCTCTTGTTGTTGTCTTCTTTATTGCATCCTTTTAAATATGCAGTGTGATACTAGTGTTCCTCCTCTTTTTAGGGGACATCTTCCAGTTGTCCCCTGTGCTGTGTGTCTGGCACTGCAGTTAGACACTTCATCAAGCCTGCTGGTATTTTAAGGCAAAGCATGAAACTGCAATGAGTTGGGAGCTTGACTGTGTGAAGGGAGTGCATGTGTGTGTGGATGTACACCAACATATTGCTGATTCCTACTGGCATAAATCACAATTACTCAACTGTGTGTTGTTGGCCAGCAGGTAAACGTTACTTGTTGCAGAAAATCCTGGGCCCCTTGGGGCCAGCAGGGTTGTGGGTTTCAGTCTGCTGCTTCTCCAATGTGCCCAAGTGGCTGCGGAGTGCTGCACGTGGCTGGTGTGTGATCTGAGGTGGGAGACAGGTTGGAAATTGCCTTTTTAAAGATGCTGATGTCAGAGATGAGAAGTCTGACAGAGCTCAGCAGTGCTGTACTCTCTCTGCTTATTAAGAGCCCAGTGAGATGTGATTTGTAAGAGGTATATTGTCTGTGTGAGTATGAGAGAGAGAAATTCACCACAGGCCTTGGCCCAAAGCAGTATAAGGTTTGGGGAAAGATGTGGGAAAATGCAGCTGTGATGATGCCAGCTCCTGCTTCAGCCTCCCCCTCCAGTGCATATCTGATAGCTGTGAAGTGACACCACATTACCAAATGCTGTGTATTCATGGGATAGTATTTTTAGAACTGGGCAAACATTGAAGAAATCTCTGTGAATATTATTTGGAAGCTATAGACAAATTGTTTTACCTGCTTTTAAGGTCACTTTTCTGTATTGTTTTTTTTTTTTTTTTAATCATCTAGAATGAGTTTAACGTGAGCAGATTTGTCCAAACTAAGAACCTCAAGGGAGCAGTGCAGAACTGTAATGGATAGCAGATTTCCCAGTGTGTGATTTCTCACTGTCTGGCATAGAAACCTGATTGACAAAGGATTAAAATCACTCTACTGGGGATCAGAAGGGGTAGCTGGCACACTAGTGTCAGATGCCTGCTCAGCATCCACCTGAGCTTGTAAGCATCCTTCAAGAAATACCTGAAGATTATCAAACTCTACTTGTGGAAGCAGAGAAAGCAGTGAAATTAGTCAAAAGAATCATTGGCTGTAAATTATTCCCTTGTTTTTTGAGGTTTGGTTTGTATAAGTTGTTATCAGCACCTATGCACTGCTGCCAGCACCTATATCTGTGAGGATGGTGAGGATCTTCTGGATATACATCTAGAGTTAGGAAATGCGACAGGTTCTCTCAAATGAATTATGTCAGCTGAGGATGGTTTGGACCCATTTTCCTCACTGTTGGTTATCCCACCTCTGTCAGTCAGGTGTTGGAAGCTCTTACCACAGCCCACTGGGTATCCCCAGCAGGATTTAAGCTCAGCCCTGGCAGGAGCCCGCTTGTTTGTTAACCTTGTTCCAGGTTTTGTTTGCTGGAACAATAAAACATGGGCGAGCAGTTGGGCTGCAGGACCAGCCCCAGACAGACCTACGGCCTCAGGGTTTCTCTCACTCCAAGTGCTGCTTTTTTCCCAGAAATCAAGATTAATTTTCACACAGAAATTGCGGAAAAAGGCAAAATTCCCTATTGGGATTTTTTTTCCATGGCCTTTCTTCCCTGAAACCGTCCAAGCCCAAAGAGTTTGGGCAGTGACAGTCCCCCCCCTCCTTGCCGCTTTGCCACTCGTAATCGCTCTCGGCTTTCCATTATTTATACTGCCGGAAAATCGCATGGAGTTCACACCCCCAGCCCTGCAACACAATTCCGCTTTTGTGCGGAGAACACAATCCTTCACTTTCATTAAGTGTGCGGAGACCGAGATGAGAAGTGCCTGTTGTGTTAGCATCCCTTGGCTCACGATGAGAGGAGCCGGTTGTTTCCACAAATGTCCTAAATAGCCCTGCAAGGGTTATGGGGAGTTTATTTACATTAATGCATTTAAGTGCAAATAGAAAATGGCCTAGCCAGAATGGAAAAGGTTATGCAGGGCTCTGCCAGGGCCCTTGTCCCTGCCACCTCGCCCCTGCCGGCTTTCTGCTCCCGGGGCTCTGATGTGGGAAGGCTCTGTCTGGAAGGGGCTGTAGCTCTCACTGCCGGCATGCCAGAATTTGCTTACAGCACAAACAAAACCATCAGTGGTGTTTCTTCCACTGTGTACTGCTGTAGGAGAGACTCCTGCTCAGGCACACCCCAGTCTGAGTTTTGACAACTGGTTGCTGTGTGCTTCTTCCCATAGTACCTAAGAACTGGTCTTTTCTGCAGAAGTGCTGAATGGAATGGGAAGTTGGGAGTCTGTTTCCCACCTTATTGCCTTCCTGCCTGCATAGAGTCATGGCACGTTTCTCCTTTTCTGGAGCCAGAGTGGTTTTGTTTCTCATGCAAATGCAAGTATCCCACTGCAGAACTGTCTTTTGCAATTTCTCATTTCCCCCCTTTGTGGGAAGCATCCATGAGTCTTCAGTGGAGCAAAACGTAGAGGAGCCATGCCACTGAGCGGATGAGTCTTACAGAAAGCAAAAATACCCATGGTCTGCAAAACCACAGCTTTTCACACACTAGTTCCTGGGTGTTCTGTTTGAAGAACATCCTGCAAACCACGAGGCTTTGCTCTCTGCCTTTCTCTTTTGGTTTAAAAAGAGAGACCTGTTGGATAGGATCTGTGCAGGAAAGGGAGGGCTTGAGCTCTTATAACATGCCAGATTTTTTGGCAGCGCCTGGATGGAAACCTGCTTCCTCCCCTCCTGTAGCTGGGCAGCGAGTGCCTCTAACCTTACTTTTCTGATGCTGCCCCATTCAGCTGCTTGGGTTAGCATTTGCTCTTCCCTGCCCATTTGTGAGGGTTGCTAACAAATTCATGATTGGCAGAAGCTGTGAACAAACTCACCCATGTCTGAGCAGAGGTCCAGGAAAGCACCAGGGTACGTGGTACAGTTTCTGTAGATCTGCAATGCAAACTGGTCTCTGTATAAGAGCTGTTGGTGAAGCACTGGTGACCATGCAGGGATGTCTGATT
Source organism: Odontophorus gujanensis (assembly GCA_013399175.1). NCBI lineage: Eukaryota > Metazoa > Chordata > Aves > Galliformes > Odontophoridae > Odontophorus > Odontophorus gujanensis. Next base: position 442,741 of record VXAB01009972.1, read on the forward strand.
TAACAGGTGCAGTCAGGGGCGGGTACTAATGGATTTAGCAATGTCTTTGCACACTGAGTTGATATAAGAGCCTTGCATGCGAGTCTTAATGCATTTGTGTTTTTTAAGGGTGTGTTAAGAAAACCTGTGTGACTTGCTGAGTTGCTACCTCCAACCAGGTGTTCTAAGGGAAGTGACCACAAAAACATGCAAGGGAGGGGAAAATGCCAAGTGAGAAGGAATTAAAAAACAAAACAGAAAAAGACCAAGTTAAACGATAACAGGAAAAAATTCTTTTGGAGGACTAATGTGAGTGTAAGGATTCAAGTTTTGTTGTACAGGAAGTGTGTGTTATTCACCTGGAACAAGCAATTTCATAGTCTCTTCATTTTTTTTGGTCAGTCTCTGGCTTAGGACGGCCCAGCTGGTGGCACATTTTGGCCTTTGTGTGGTCTGGGGAGCCTTGAAATCTAAACCCAGCCTTATCGTCATCACAGCTGTGCTGCTGCTGTCTCAGCAAAACTGGTGCCTGTGTCATCCAGGTAAAAAACTTTGGGGAGGAAAATATGTTGTGGTTTGTCACGTGGTGAGTACTTCCATCCCTGTAACTAATCCAGGTCACTGTGCAGGTTTTGGTGTGTTGGTGACTGTGCAGCTCTGTGAAAACAATGGAACTGTGTGTGATGCTTGTGTTGTCATGCTGAGAGTTAGAAGGTACTGGTCTGACATGTCTCATTTGCAAATAAGGAGAGGATTTAGTATTTGATGTTTCAGGAGATTCAGTTACCACTGGGATCTGGAAATAAGGAAGGCAGTGTGTTGTGTTCCACACTGATAATCCCTGGCGGCCCTTATACAAAGGGAGAAGTTTGCAATGTTTCTGATTTGGGGAGAAACCCTTCAAAATTTGGCTTCATTCTGGGTATGGAACAGCCCTAGATTATGAGGCTGAGCATGGGATGCTGTGGGCTGCAGGAGTTTTAGCACTGCAAGATCATGCCTGTTGCTATTATGAAACCTATTGTCAAATCCTGTTCCACTTCAGGGTCAAAAGAGATTCGTTGCCTCAGTGTGGGGATATTTTTGTGTCATTAGGATCCGGGAGTCTTTGATGTGCGACAGGGAATGGGGAACTGCTGTTGTGGCATGGCAGAGAGGTTATCTTCCCATAAAATGGGGGCTATAATCAGCCTCCCTGGAGAAAGTTTATTCATTAATGTTTATAAAGCACTTTGAAGTCTTTGGCTTTCTAGCACAACCAAACATTAGTTGTATTACAGTAGCTAAGCCAGACCTTAATGACCACGTTCCCTCTCCTCCCCCTAAAACCCAACCATTTCTAACAGGATTTGGTGAAGAAGTGAAAAGTCAGCAGAGTGACCAAAGAAAAGCAAACTGCTCAGCAGAAATACAAATAGTGTTTTTCTTTCTTGGAATTATGTCCTGGGCAGATAGCCTTTCACTGCCAGAAATAGAACTTGTAGAAGGAATGAGAAGTTGATTTTTTTAGGCTTGTACCATGATATACCAGTGGGTCACTGGCATAGGATGTCTGGTCGTGAAGCCCCTGTATGGATACCTCACTTAGCTTGGTCCTAGGTTGCCTCATTAGGGCACTGATTTCTTGAGCAGCAGGAATGGATGTTGCCTCCTCCTGCATGTGCTGGCCAGGGCTTCCTCCTGTCTCCAGCGTGGCTCAGAGCTGTTGTCCTGAGGATAAATGCAGGGACTGATCCTGAGGGCTTGCAGGTGGCATTGGAGCAGTCTTTTGTGCAAGCGGTCAGACCACATGGGGGGAAATAACACAAAGTTGTAACCCATAGTGGGGTCAAACTCTGCAGGTACACTTTGCATGTGGAAAAGGGGCAACAAAACGGCAGTGCCATGATGTCGTACAGATGTGATGTTGCATATTGCCTTAAGATTTTACAAGGGTAGACAGTGGTAGGACAAGGGTGAATGGTTTTAAGCTCAAGAAGGGATGGTTTACATTGGATGTAGGGGGGAAGCTCTTTATAGAGAGAGCGGTGAGGTGCTGGAACTGGCTGCCCAGAGAGCCTGTGGTTGCTCTGTCTCTGGAGGTGTTCAACACCAGGTTGGATGGTCTCCAACCAGATCTGGAGGTTGGTGACCCTGCCTGTGGCAGAGGAGTTGAGGATGCGTCCCAAAGCTGAAGATGTACCCACCCTGGGTCTTAAGTGTGTGAGGTAAGAGGCTGGGGTTTGGCCAGCCCTGCAGCACAGCATGCCGTTACAGCAGGACTGTGGGGAAGGTGGCTTGCAAAGCAGAGAGGAGCCAGCATCCTCCCCAGAAAACTGCCATCTCTAACAACACGTCCTTCGAAAGCACCCTATGATAGCTGAGCTTGCAGCCAAAGCTCTACCCATTCTTTGCCATCTTCTCATCTTTCCTCTCCCAGCCCAGTCCCTGGAAGGATGCTGCTCTCCAAGAAGACATTCCAGGGGGGTTTCATCACAGCACTCACTGCCACTGTGCTGAACTTGTGGTTCAAGCACCTGCTGGTTCATTTAATTAGCAACAAATGGGAGGCGTGGGATGGGGGAGGAGAGAGCAGCACCCTGGGGAAGTATTTGCTAGGCTGTGATATATTTTATTTTGGGCTTGGAAGGCAGGCCGTGAGGAACGTTTTCCAAAGGGCTCCATAAACCACCTCTGCTCACTGGGTGATTATTTGAGGAGGGAGATGGGTGTGGGTTTAAATCGGTGCTGCTAGTTTCTGCAAATAGCCACAATATTTTTTATTTTTATTTTTTCAGGCTTCCCTTGCCCATGTCTTAATGTTAGGAGCCGTGAATTTTCCATGTCATTACAAAGTCTCTCTGTAAAAGATAGCCCTTTAAATATGTTTTTATAAATTGATTTCAGATACATCAGACTCTCAAGTAAGTTGGCCTTCAGGGTGGAAAACTAACTCTTACCTTCCCTTGTGGTGACCTGCATTTATTTGTATTTCAGGATCACAAACCAGCTCCAAGAAGACATAGGTCTCTTTGGTGTCTGAGCTGGAAAATGCATGAGAAACCTCAAGACTCAGTGAATACATATTGCAATAAATAATCCTTTCCTACAGAATCATTAAATGAGCACTCTCTGCAATAAAGGCATTCTATAGCTCAGTCCATGTTATTGAATAAGAGAAGGGAGATGGGAACAACAGGAGTGATACTTCAGGGCCGAGCCACATGTGCTGGATGCACACTGTGCTCTTGCACTTGAGAGAACAGCAGCCAGAGCATCGTTCAGGAAGGGCTGTGTGCTCGCCTTCCTTGTGCTGCAGCCCACACGCACTGTGGCTGGTTTTCTCTGTAGGGATGCAGTTTTAACAACTTTACCTAGTGCTTCTACACCTGGTGCAAACCATAATTTGTAGTCTAATTACATGTTAAGTGTGTTGCCCTTCTGTCTTATTTTCTTGGAATGATTAAAGCAGTACAAGGGAAAACACTGCCCCCCCCCCCCCCCCCCT
>VXAB01009972.1:446225-559345 GCA_013399175.1 Odontophorus gujanensis
CCCATTTTTTTTTTCCCTTCTCATCCTGACTCAAGTGGAAAAGCTGGGTTTTAGAGATTTGGGTTTTGAACTGCCCCTCCTTCTAAAAGTTTTCATCTTTTCTGGATTTTAGGAGAGTAAATCCATTCATGACCACCAGGTGCTCAGCTGCAACAGTGGTTGGGGCCACATTGAAAGCTCAGATTCATCATTTTGTTCTCATGTGAAGTTTTAAATTCAGTCCTGGCGTTGGGGTCTGGTCCAAGGACCCAGTTCTTCTCCTGTAAGACTGTCACCGTCTTGAACATCAGAGATATTGTAACTGCAGTTTTCTTTTCTTGCTCAGTCTCCATTCTGTAGGCCTGCAACATTCTTAAAGAATAAGCCACTTTGTATTTGTTTATTGCCTACATGATATTCTGCCTTCTCACTCCTGCCAATGAAACAATAACAGTTCCTGGAGGCTGCCCAGTTCAAAAGGCCATTGGAAGAGACAGCCCTGGGAAGGGAGTTCGGTTGCGTGTGAAAATCTGCTCATATCATGACAAAATGAATTGCCTTGGCATGAAGGACTGAGCATGGAAAGTGCTACTTCTTCAGCCTAGAAATCCTTATCTCAGCTCTTCCTACTGCTTTTCTGAGTTGTTTTTTGTTTGTTTTTCCCGTACCTGTTTGCAGGTACACAAAGCATCTGCACATCTCCTGGACAACCCTGTAGCCCCTCATCATCCTCCTATTATAGTTTTACCTTCTTTCTCCATATTCTGATCCGATGTTAGGTTTTTGCTGTGTGGATCAAATATAGGAGCGGTACCTTGAGGGACACACTCAGACTCAAGATAAGTCTGGAGTTCTCCTTCCACCTTCTTCTTTGACATCTGAGAGATGCTTTTAAGTAGACAGTCTGCCACTGAAAGTCTTGATGCTTGAATCGTATTCTTCAGCTCAGTTTAACAGAAGAGCAAGAGAAACTGTCTTCTGGCAGTTTGCCTTGTTTCGTGCCACAATATGGCTAGTAAGGGAATTTTGTTTTCCTTTTTGAGCCTCTGGTGTATTTGCACTGATTAATCCTGTTCAGTCCCACATCCAGGCAAGGGGCGATCTCCTGCTCAGGGTGCTTTTGCTGCCTGTAATGGAGAACAGCCTCTTTGCTTGCTCCTTCACCTGCTAGTGCTTGCTTTAGAAATATAAGCATCTTCCTCTGAGTTCAAATCGTTCTCCACGTTGATACTAATCTGTAAGGTTCAAAGCAGGGGTGAGATTTCAAAGCCTCCTTAACCATGTTAGATTTCCAGTGGGGGATTCAGGCTGTGTTGAAAGCCCATGTGTGGAACCACACAGAATCGCATCCCCACACCTGTTAGAGAGGGAAATTTTCTTCTAAGTTTTGTTTCTGTTTTTCTTGAGCCGTTCTTAGGTTTTTCTCCATTTGTGGCCAGTGTGAGGTTCTGCATCTGACCTCATGTAGAAACGTGCACCAGCCCCAGATGAAGGGCTGGGTACAATTGTCTGCACCTGGCTTAGTAAAATAGGTTATTTGTGCCTCTGCATATGTGCCTGCTACGTAATTTATTTGTTCAGTTACTTAAGCCAAAGTTTCCCCCCCAAAGGAAGCCCTAATTAAGTGAGATAACTTTGCATCTGGGTTCCTGGCAGAGAGCAATGAGCATGTTTGCTTGCAGTGCTGGCCACAGGTGTGCAGCTGCTGCCCTTCCATGCCCTTTTCTCTCCCTGTCTGATAATGGAGATCAGTAGAAGATGGAGGTTACTGAGGGTGATATATTACTTTATGGTGGAAAACTGTCCAAGAGTATGCCTTTTCCTCATCAGGATCCATGCACAGAACTTAATTTTCTAAGTTGCTTTCTGATAGATAGCAGTTGGTGTAGATCTTCCCACCTCCTCCTCATTTCACTTCTATTTTGGGATTTATTTTTTTTTTGTAATTGAAGTTTTAGGGTTAGCTTTTGCAGATGGCTGAAGATGCAGTTCCTTAGACAAGCTGTACCCTGATCCCTTACAGCCCTGATGCCAAGGTGCTGATCTAAAATACACTGAAGATAACAATGAACTTTGTTATAAAAGTTTTCCTGAGCCTCGAATCATGTTGTTGAAATTCAGATACATCAAGGATTTCAAGCAAACCTACATTTGTTCTTACGTTCTGGATCATAAATCCTCCCTCTACTGCCAGCCCAAGGGAGCGACCCCAGCTTGGGGTCTGTCTTCCCTGGGCACCAGGCGGCTTGGCAAGGGCACATAGTGGGGCTGGAAATGTAAAGCCTTGCAGCTGGGTCTGAGCTGTTTGAAATGCCTGTCCTACTGGCTGCTTGCTTACCTCCCCAAGGCCCAGAGCAGGATAGCTGTTACATGCACAGCTTGGATGATGGGATTTGTTGTCTGTGCTCCTTTCTAAATTACCCTAAAGATGGGAGTCACATGTGCTTGGAACCAAATCCACAGGCAAAATATCTCAAAGTTTGGAGGTAAGGAGAAAGAAGACAAAGGAGCCACCTCTCAGCATGTAGTTAAAACCTGCCGTTGTGTTTTGTTTGGTACCATTTCTTTGTTGTGCTGAGCTGCACATTCAGTCTCCCCTGTCTCCCCAGAGCTATGAGTAGCATCCTACAGAGATGACCAGATACCATTTCAGATGGAGCTTCTAAAGTGAAATGTGCCATTGTGTTCAGAGCTATTGTTTCTGTTTTCAATATTAAAGTTACTTGTGGTTTCCAGGGGACAATATATCAAGCAGAGCTAACAGGCTGTAGAGAAGATGTAGATTATGAAAACAGAGGGATTAAATTTCATACATTTGGAGCTAAAGTCTCATCGCTCTCATAGCGTAAGCGGGGGAATAGTCTTACAGACTCAGAAGATTCTACCAAATGAACCAAGGGGTTGTTTTAAGCAGGTTTAGTCAAAACGGTGGTCACTGCTGGTGAGCAGCTGAAATTTCATGGAGGATATACTCTGTGTAGTACGATCAGCTACAGTCCAGCATATTAATGAGGTTTCAGAGGCTTTGTGTTGGTTGCAAGAAAATTGATTTGTGTTAATAGGTCTGTCTGGATGAGCAGTCCTGTCCTAAAACACGGGTGACATCAGCTCTTACACCTTAATGAGAGAGCAGTAAGGGCAGAACAAGGTGTTGTGATCCACTGTGGATGTGATTCTGCAGCCCTGTGGTAAAACCAGTGTGAGCTCAGCAGCAGAGTGGGGATGCTGCAGTCCCATCTATTTGGTGTCCCTCTCCTGGACTGTGCTGCAGATCTGCTGGGCACACTGGTAAGGGTTAACATTGCTCTTAAACAGGAGGTCAGGAAGGTGCCCTACATACAGCTGCAGTCAGCTCCTCTGCCTTGGGTTTTTACCTTGACCTGCTGTGAGCCCTTTAGGACTCACCCAGGTGGTGTAGCCTGAATGTATGGGCTATCTCTGGATGTGCCAGCTCTTGAGAAAAAGGTAAAATTAGGAGCTTCCCTCAGAAACTCAGCTAGCTGACCTACTGGGGCATAGCACCAGCGCATCTCTGACATCTCCACATGACCTTGGTGTGCCATATAAGTGCAGCATTCATCTCTTCTATTTTCCCTATAAAACAGGCATTATGATATGGTCTTCCTTCCCAGAGATGTCACTGGGGTAAATGTGCTGTGGATAGCAGAGTAACAGGGGGCATAGAACCACCATGGATGATGGAAAAGTATGAAGTAGCCTTTGTCTAAGCATCTTCCAGTGCAGTTAAGTCAGATGAGGCCAGACTAATTTAGCAGTGGGGAAACAAAATGCTTCTGGCAGGACACATCAATAGCTGCTCTGTGAAGGGACACTGGGGGCTTTCTGAGAAGCTCTTTAGAGATGCACCAAGAGCCTCTGTCATCCCAAACCAGCACCTCCGAATATTTTGCCAGTCTGTGTTAGCCACAAACGCCGGGCTCGTTTTGTGGGGCCCTTAGAGAAGGCTTTCTTTAAGAAAAAATACCGAACGTCTCAGCTGGGAAACGGTGTTCCCTCTTTTGATGGATTATGTTGGGGAAATGCCCCCACTCCCTGCATCCTCTCCTTCTCCTCCCTGGCTGTTTTAGTTGGATACTGAAGGGCTTGTAAGATTTCCAAGATTTCTGGTGGAAATTTTCAGACCTGAGAGAGGCATTTTCCCTTTGGGAATTACACCACGCTTTAAATGTCTGTTCTTTTTATTTTATATGCATTTTCCTGCTTTTGTTTGACTTTCTCACGGATTGCACTATATTTAATTCAGAACATGTCCTATAATGCTTTAATTGTCAGGGATGTCAGCTGGTTATCCGCATGGCTTTTGCTTTAATTTTTTTCCCGTTTTGCTTTCAAAATAAAAGGAAAACCAGTTGCTGCTGCTTCTCAGGGACTGAATTAATGCACTTCTCTTATATGCTGTGGCATCATGTAACACCAGGAGAGAGACAGCGTCACCAGCTGCCTGATGCAATTATTCCTGCTGCATTATGGAAATGGTTACTGCTTTTAGAGGAGATGGAGTTTCATCTCCTTCTGCTGTGTGAGATATCAGTTATACATGAGAGTGGCTAGCAGATGGGCTGTGCCATTTCATGCCCTCGCCCAAAGATCTTCAAGTCTTCTGCAAACATTCTCAATTTGATGCTGTGCTAAAGCAGCTCTGTTTAAATTTTGTTTCTGGAGGGGTAGGAGTTAGCCAGACCTCCTGCTGCCTTGTGTCTGTGAGAGCAGATTGGTTTGTCGTTTCTGTGAGAAGGTGAGACAGAGGAGGAAGTAGAAAAAGTTTTGTGTGACCCACATCTAGAGGAAGCCCTCTAAGAGTCTATCTCAGGGTCTTTCTGTGTTAAAATAAATCTTCTGTGATTGCAGCTCTGACCCACTGGAGAACTTTGATTTTATCTGTGCACAAGGCAATCCTACATCCACTTGAAAGGAATCAGCAAGATATGCGTTCTGATAAGAGATTATGTGGGTGTCCTAATTTGCTCATTTTAAGAGGTGCAGGGAATTTCAGTCTTTTAACTGAAAGAGAGTTAAAACGGCTGCAGAGAAGGAAGGGGAAGAATTAACAGCCCAGCAGGAAACTCCAACTTGAGTCCATAGGGTATGGCATACATGGAGATCAGGTAACTGTCCTGATGGATTAGCTTCAAGGAGGTAGATTTAGTCACACTCTTCCAAAACTTCATAACCGAATAGGGAACAAAGGTCCCAGTGGCAAATGTTGCAGGATCAGGCCATTAAGCAGTTGATATTTTCATGTCCCCCGCACTGGCTAGCTTATAGCAGAGTGAAAATCAGATCTCTTGAGGAAAACACATCACCGCGTAGACTCAGGTGCTTTTAGTCCTCATATCTAAAAGGGAAGGAAATGTTTTGTGAAAGTCTAATCAAGGTAAATAAAAGGCAGTAAGTAAATAATTATCAGGAAGTTGCTTGGCTTCTCATCCTCAGAGATCTTACTTTTAGCATCTCAAAGGGTGTTTGTTTTTCTTTGTTGGATTTCTAATCAGGTGGTGCTGTCATGAGGCAGACAGGGAGCTGAATCCAATTTTCACGGGAGGACTGATGGGAAGTGATCACAGATGCCATCAGCTGGTGACTGCTGAGTCAAATTGAGTCCTTGTTGGCAGGAGCGTCTCTTTCTTCACTGCATATTTGCATTCTTTGGCAGGGGTGATCTGAACCAGAAGAGATGAACAGTTAGCTGTGAGTTAGGATACTGGCTATCTCTCTCTCATTTCACACACAAACAAAACTTGTGAGGCAGCTTCTAGCAAAACCTACATTTACACTAAAAGCATAGAGAATGTGTTAGCTGTCTTTCAGTTTCTGGGCCTTTAAGGATGAATTTGCCTGACATTTCAGAATTTACGCTTGGCACTGTAAAAGCTAGCTGGTTTTGGTTGTTTTTTACAGTGGATAATGATTCTCAAACAATTATTGACTTCCAGGGCTGGGACTTCAACAAAAAACAGTCCTTGACGAGTTGATATCACTGAAATCCTTTTCCTCTTCCATTCTTTCAAGTCAAAAGATTTCACAGTTCTGTGCAAGAAGTAAGGAGTGAAGTAGGACAGTGCTCTCATTTGAATGAGTAGCAACTCACACGAGTGATTCCCTTGATTTTTAATATCATTAATTGCATTATCATTTACTGTAAGAAAGTAATAATCTGGACCATAAGCTTTATAGATGATCTACTAAAAGTTTAGCACAGAAACGAGAACAAAGCTGCTTGGAGCATAAGGCAGGACTCGGTAGAGAACTAACTTAGGAAAGCTGTTGGCAAACCCAGAGTAATACGGGGACAGAAAGCCTGGGGACGTGGTTTTGGTGATGAATTATTTGTGGATGCACATCTGTTGTGCCAGAAGCAGGAATGGGGTGTGTTTGTTCAGCCTGACTCCAGACACGCTGCCTGAATGGGTGGGAAGCTCATTTCCCGCTTTCCATATACCCTCCCTGTTTCCAAACAGATTCCCCACCCTGTGACACAGGGATGTGCTAACAGATTTCCTTCTGCTCATCACATTGGTCATGCAATTGGAGGCTCCCTCATGGTAGGGTTCATGTACTAGTACTTGTAAGCAGGCAAACTGAGTACAAGCTCTCACAGGTTTGCTGAAAATGTATTGCCCACTTGTGTTTTCTTGTCTGCCTGAAGCCAGCTACAACCCTAACTGCATCCTTTGGGAAGCCTCCACATCCAGGCTGCCCTTCTTCCCTTCACCCTGGGATGGTTTTAGTCTGCGGGGCAGAGTGATTTTCTTATACAGTGAATAAAGTTGAATGCTGTGTATGCAAGTGGCACTTTGAGAAGATTGCCTGTGTATGAGCAGAATAGACTGGGACATTAAGTGAAAGAGCTTTAGACTAGATATAAGGAAGAAGTGTTTTCTGATAAGGGTGGTGAGGCACCAGCACAGACTGCCTGGAGAGGTAATGGATGCCCATCCCTGGAGACACCCAAGGTCAGGCTAGGTGGGGCTCTGAACACCTGATGGAGCTGTAGGTGTCCCTGTTCAGTGCAGGGGAGTCGGGCCAGATGGCCTTTAAGGGTCCCTTCCAACTCAAATGATTCTATGATTAAGTGAAAGATACGATTAATAAAAAACCATGTGTATTCTTGCAATAATAATTGCAAGTAATAATAATTTCCTTTCATGGGAAACCATTTGTCACAAAGAGTTTTTAACTTTCAGATGCTCTGCAGGCATCGAACTAAGTGAATTGAAAATCTGTTTATTGGTCTTTGGCTGTTAGTCATCCAGATGGGGAAAGTGCTGTGACTACCAGGAGGAGTTTCAGTGGTTCAGCCTTGTTCAGTGCAGGGGATTTGGACTAGATGACCTTTAAGGGTCCCTTCCAGCTCAAACAATTCTATAATTTGGGGTGTTTCATTCAGGCCTATTGCTGATTTTTTCCCCCTAAGCTCATCTCTTTGTTGTCTTTCACTTTCCCAAGGGTTAAAGGGCACAGGATCCTGCTTTTCCAAGATTTTAGATCTTGTACTGGTTGTGAATAGCAGAGCTGTGTGCAGGTAGATGCTGAAGAATGCCCTGTGCTTTTTCAGCTCTTTGTTGGGATTTGGCATCCTGAAGGGTTTCCTGCATTGTGGAGCTGTTGGGCAGCGGTTATCTTCCGGTCTGTGTTGTGGGTTTTCCTTGTCATTATTACTTACTTATACAGATAGATGTGCTTGGAATGCTTTTTATGTGTTGATGAGAACAACTGGGGATAGAGGCAGGTACATAATTGCTGGACTGCTGTGATGTCCTTGCTCAGATCCTTTGAAAGATCTCAGTTAAGTTCCCCATGTCATGCCAGATAGTTTCATCCCAACCCTACTCTCCTGCCTAGGCATCCAACACAAGCCTATCACTCTTGATGGGGCATTGCAAATGCCTGACCCAGCGGACTGGTCCAGGAGCCAGAAGCCAGCAGCACATCATGTCTGGGCTCAGAAGCTTGGAAAGGAACTGTCATTCTCCTCCATGGGTACCCAATTATTTATGACCTCTTCAGGGAGTAGCAGCTTCACTCCTTATCTTTAGTTTTGCACAAACACGTGTGTTGCTCACTGGGACACTGTCTCGTATATCAAAGATAAGAAATCTGCTGTGCTTCTAGAGGCCTTTACCTTTTGGGACAGGCAGTGTCCCTGTGATTTGTACTGGTGACCTCTTGAGCACCTCTGGCACCCCCAGCTCTCTGCCATCCAAACCTTTCCAGTGGAAGCAAGAGCTGGGGCAGAAAAGTCTAGGAAAGTTTAGCCAGACTCTACCAGCTGTAGTTTATTGTATCTATTTTGCTGATATCCACCCTTTAGATAAATAGCACTAAGTAGTACACGTTGTGACTCTCTTGATGTGGTTAAAAAGGCTTGTATTAGCCAAGCTAATCTAACTCCAAGAATAACCATGGGAATTTGACTGTATCGGTTCCAGCTTGAATCAGTCTCTGTGTAGTAAAGTGAGAATCGCCTTCCTGGCTGAAAGTGCAGGAGCAGTGAAGCCTCAAGTCAGTCAGTGGGGAATTCCCCCCTCCCTTTTCTTCTCTTTGAACAGAACTCCTGACCTCAGACACCCGGGGCAACATCTACAAGAAAACAAAATTTCCCATTTTCAATAAAAATCATGTCTCCGTAGGCAGAAAAGTGAGCGAGCTAACAATCTGAAAGCTATGGTCTATTTATTTACCAGGCTGATTCCCTGATGGGGAAACATGTGGGATCTTTTAACTTTTTCTCCTGCACAGATGTTCCTTCTACTCCCGAGTTTCCTCTTGATCTCTGGTTTGCTGCACCATATGGTGAAAATGGTGGAGATGCTGTGTGCGGTGGAAGAGAAGAAGAGTTCTGTGTGCTTAAAACAAAAACAGTAAAAAAAAAATCTGTTTTTTTTCCTATGTTAGCAAAAATTTTTTTGAAGGAAATCTGTTGATGTAGCAGAAGAGTTGTTTAACTCACAGACCCTCACTGCTGGACGCGTAATGCTGCTTCAGTTCAATGCTGAATGAAGAGTGTTCCCAAACAGAGATCATGAGGGTCATTTAGGAGCATGGGGTCAGCATATTGCTTGCCCAGGCACAGGTGGGGCGGTCTCCCCACGATGCATGTTAATCATGGCCATCAATGCTTCTTTAAGTTCTTCAGACTAGAGGTTGGTTGCCTCCAACAGGGGTCTGTGCTCAGTAGGCCCTTAGGCATGTGTTAAAAGCAAGTGGATGTGATGGACAGTGTCTGGGACCTGGTGGGGCCAAACCTGAGCTGGGTGAAATGCTGGCTTGGGTGGTCCATAACCATGCGTTCAAGGGTGCTTGGCACCAATCTGTTTCTCCCTGGGAAAGCTGGAAAGCTCTGAATAGACCAGGGCAGTGGGCAGTACCTTGCCAGTGAGAAAATAGATAGGGTGTTTTGTTAAAAAACCTCTAATCCTTGTTGCCTGAGCAGCATTTTTAGCCAGGTGGGTGGTCTGTCATGGGGACAGGTAAAAAACGGTCTCCACAAACTGGGCAGACTGGGGATTAGAGACGAGGTGTGTGTTTGTGATGAAGGATGAGAGCCTAATTTTAGAAGCAAGGCAAGGCCAGGCTCAGATGTCTGCCTGGGCCCCATCCCGGCTCCTGCATGCTGCCAGAAACTTGCCCTCCCTTTCTTGGAGGGAGCTGTGTCATACCTTTTTATGTACAGACTCCCCTGCAACTAGGCTGAGGGATTCCTGCAGTTGCTTTCGTTTGCTAATCCTCTCAAACCACACACAGACCAAGAAATCCTCTGTCCCTAAGCAGCCAGTCTGTACCTTTCCCCTAAGACTTCTGTTCTGTTTCCTTTGCAGATGCAGCTTCTGGACAAGTTCCCCATTGAAGGAGGCCAGAAAGACCCCAAGCAAAGAATCATCCCTTTTCTACCAGGTAATGTTATGGCAAAGGCCATAAGCAAGATGAATGAGAATGTCTGGGGCTTGCATTTGCCCAGCCATGATCTTAATACTTTTTGTGACTGGTCTTACAAACACCTTTTCCCTGGCAACTTGTGATACCAAACCTTCTCTTCCTCCTAAAATAACTGGCATGGTCTTTATGACTCCCACTGGGGGCTCTTATATATCAGCTGTTCAGGTTCAACCAGGCTCATGCCCTCTTGCACAAAGGTGGTTTCTGGGTTACTGTACCCACAGACTGCACCTACACAACCTGGAACAGGGAGGCCACTGGAAGCCAAAGACACTGTTGTCTTCATTTCTGTGTGTCACAGCTCTGCAGGCACTGTTACTGCATAATAAAGGATGAATAGTTAAAGTTGCTACTGAGAAGTAAAGGAAACTGGGAGAAGACTAAATGCAAACAGGGGTTTGCATTTTGTTTTTGCCAATTTTGTTATACATTTTGGTTTTGGCCAATAGTGGCCAAAAGTAAATAAATATCATTTTGGCCTGAGCCACTGTTTCTCTGACAGCTTTCAGAGAGGGGCTGGATATGATAGATGCCCTCTCCTGAGGGGGAGTGCACACACTTGCAGCAGTGATTGCAGTGCTGGCACAGCAGCGATGAGCCAGACCGCAGCGTGCTCTTGGAAATTCAGGCTCAGGCCAGCTCTCTATTGTTTGACTGCATGATTCTGGCTGTTGTCTTAAAGTTTGGCTCACTGTACTGAGTGTTAGGATAAATGGAGTAATTTCAGCCTGTTAAAAGGTCCGTTCTGCCTTTAACTATAAAAAGGAGATCCCAGCTCTTTCCCGAAAGGAGAAGCTACAATGGGAGAGCTTAGCCCTCTCTGGGAGCGTGCTGTGGTCTGTGACACTGTTTTAGGCAGAGAATCTGCTGCTGATGTGTGGTGAGTACAGCTCCAGAGCTAGCAGGGAAGCAGGGAATTGTAAACCACCAGTGCAAATACGTGACGCAAGCTTTGAAGCCACAGTAGGTTGGCATGTCAGCCTGGCAGCCTCCATGAGGCTTCTAGAAGACAGCCCCAGGGATCAGGGTTTGCTCTCTACAGCTCCCCTGTGCTACATCCAGACCCTTTGCAGCCAGGGGGAGGTGGTGTTGCCTTTCATTTCTAACCTGGAATGAGAGAAGTCCAAGATCAGCCTCTGTTTCCAGTTGAGCCACCAACAAGCTCATAGATGAACCACTTTGTGAAATCCATATACAATGAGAATGGGTACTGCCTGCCTGCCTTTCTTGCTGCAAATCAGTTTGAGATCCATGAAAAGCACCCTATAGGTGTGCAAATGACTTTAGGTGAGGAGCTGTAGGAAAATCTCTGTCTACAAGTAAGTTTTTCCTTCTGCACTAACACTGGCCAATTTCTTTTACTTTGTCCTAGAAAAGTGTTGGCTGAATCCAGGTCACAGATGCTCGTTCTGCGTGCAGTTCTTAGTGATGTATATCCTGATATATGAGTGGGTGATATTTGTGGAGAATGAGATATATCCCATATGTCCGTTATAACACTTCCCACCCTTCCACTCTTCCCACCCTCCAAGAACATGAGGGAGATGTGTGTCCTTGAGAGGAAGAGTTATATCTAGGAAACATTTGGGTTGACTTAGTGTCCCAGAGAGAGGAGCTGCTGGAGTAGAACAGACTTCAGCTGTATTTAATTTAAAATATCTATGATACACATTCTACTTTTTATACAGACTTGCTGCCTCTTTCTTGTTGAACTGCTGAAAAGCCTTTGCTGCTTTATCCAGCAACAAAGTGACTCAGCTAATGTAAAACAATGTCAAACTGTTAAATAAACTAGCTGCCTTAATTAGAATATGCATAGCATTTCTGCTGCCAGAGCTGTGGATCACTGAAAGGAATACCTTGATGTAAACTGTCTTAATTAGAAAACAGCAAGGCAGATGTTTGTACTTAAATCCTGCTTTTATGAAGATGTTATGATCATGCTTGCTTATTATTGGCTTGATTCAGCCAAGCTGCAGTGACTCTGCTTGCCAGTTGCTGAGTGCCCTCAGCTTGCCTGTGCAGCTCGTAGGCTTTGATGTCTTCCCCCCATCAGGTCTGTTGTAGAAAGCTGACACTGATGCAGTGGCTACTGGGTATCAGCACTCCTGATTGTCAGTGGTGCTGCGATGATCTGAAATAAAGGCATGGTCCGAGCTTGGAGAATTAAGGATCAGGTTGCTTTGCCAAAGGAGAAGGTGTGTGTGGGACTGGCTGATGGGTCATACATAGTGCAGTGGAGCAATAGCAGCCTGTGCAGGCATGGTCTGAATGCAGAAGTTGGGTGGTGGCAGTAAACAAAGCATCTGCTGCAGTGGAAGCCAGAGGAACATGGAGCCAATGTGTTTTCATTCTCACTTGAACGTGATCTTGCAGATGGCCACAGCTTTGCTGGCCTGTTACATTTTGGCTGTGATTTTTGCACTACTGTTGTTTTGCTGTGATTATATTGCTGCAAATTACTAGGCAAGGTGCCTTCCTGTTGGGGCAATCAAGCTTTATTATTTAACTCTGCTGGAAGCCGTTTGCCTGTAGGAACAAGAAAAGTGTAACAGACTTCAGAGGCTTGCCCTCCAAGAAGAAGTCATACTGGATCCAAAAGAAGGAAAAGGGCAATTTTCCTTTCCTTTAGATACTTTTTGTATATCTTATTTCTATCCATTTCTTTCTTTTAATGTTTTCCTTCCAATACTGTTATAAAGACTCTACAGCTTCACAGCTATGGAGATGAGCAAGGAAATAATCAACTGTATGGTGACAGGTAGTCCTGAAAAAGTTGTCTGGATTATCTTGTAGTTTTGTTTTACTTTTGGAGACATCCTTTGCTTCCCTGATTTTTTTCTTTTTTTTTTTTTTAATCATAACGAGGTGGAAGGACTTAGGTTTTTTTCCTACCCTTGTCCCTTTTTATCTTCTTGTATGTTTTTTCTTTTTTTCTCACTGATTTCTGTTTCTGTTCTACTGTTGAAAAAGCATCCATTGAAGGGACAAGGCAGAAGAATATGTTTGTGAGGTGCCCAGAGAGCACAACTTGATTTTTAAGGTAATTGTATGAGATCTTTGTAAGGGAAGGTGGAAGGAGGTTGAGGAAGAGTTAGAATAAAATCTGCTGCAAAAACCCTTTCTAGACTGAATATAGCTTGTAAGAAGACGCAGATGAAAAGTGCTGATTGACTGTAACAGTGCAACTGTTGGTTGAGCCCATCTGTAAGGCATTGATTTCTCCATCACCTCTTCTGCTACGAATCTGAGGAACAGTCCTTGGACTGCAGATTTGGAACTTTGCTCCCTCTGTGTCTTCTCTACCTGCATCAGCAGAGAGTAGAGGTTGTAGGTTTGTCCTCCCATATTTCAGGGATCTTGAGGTAATATAATAAATTGAACTGAAATAAGAAGACTGGTCTGTTGTGCTTTTGGAGAATACAGTGGCAGATATAAAACAACAGAGTTCAGTCCCAGGATTAACAGTTTTGCAGTGGCTGACCCTGAGACTGCATGGCTTGCATTGTTTTTCATTTCTCTTGGCACAAAATGGAAGAGCCATCCAGAGACAAAGCTGAAACTTGAGTGATGTCAGCTCCTCTTGTTCCATAGCATCTTCCAAAGTGTGGCCTTGGGGAAAACACACTGCACAGCATGAAATCATCCCCTTATGCTGGCTACTGGGCTGCGGATCCTCGTGGGGCGGGGGGGGTGGGGGCTTGGGCTCCATGCCTTGTGGGTCTGTGCACAGACAAGGGTGGGCCCTTGGTGCTTTGTTCCCAGGTAGCAGTGTGGTTTGTGCCTAGACTTCGACAGGACTTGGTGATAATAAAAGTCTGGGGGCTTCTGCATAGGTTGTGTTGGAAATTTCTTTCAGCAGCTTCACTGCTACATGAAAAGAGAGACGGACTGCTCTATTTGCCTGACTTTCCTTAGCACTGGGAAGCCGGGGCCCATCCCCAAAGTTGCAGGGAGCCCTTCCAGGTTGGCCTGGCAGCTGCAGGGGCCAGCCCGGTCCCTGCCTCCAGCACTGGGGACCTCTCTCAGAAAGGCTCCTTCTTGCTTCCCTTCTTTCACACTCAGATTTACTTCCTGTCTTGGTTAGGGTGAGGAAAGCAGAAAGGAGCCTTTCTGGGGTGCACACTCCTGGCAGAGCTCAGTGCCGTTGTGGTGAATGAAATGGTTCTGGTCCCACCCTGGCCTGATGGACTTCCCTGTGGAGCACATGGGTGAGAGATGAAGGAGCTGTCAGGCAGAGCCAACCAGGTGGGCCAGAATGGGCTCTGCAGCTCAGCTCCCCAGCACCAAGCAGGCATGGGGGCATGAGCCCCATCCGAGGGCGGCCACAGCCCCACCTGCGTGCATACATGCGTCAGGACGGGTGCGGCGGCCCCGGGCGCAGGAGGTGATGGCAGCACCGCCCAGGTAGCTGGGGCCAGCTGGGGAGCACAGCAGGAGCCTCCCCTTTTGTACAACACGGGAGGCTGGCGAGTAATCTCCAACGAACGCCGGGCGGAACCATCCTCACCCCATCCCTGCCGCTCGTGGGCCGCAGCAGGGAGGTAGCGCTCCTGCCGATGAACTGCATCCCAGGTGGCTATGTCTGCTTCTCCGTCTTGGTTTGGTGCTGTGCTTTTTTTTCCCCTCCCTTTCAAATGCTGTCCTTTCCTTGGGGAAGAAGTGAGGACAGAGGCTGGCAACAGATTTTCATCGGTTGTTTTCCTCTCGGTTGTGTGCGTTCCAGCTTGCTCCTTTCGTTTTTCCCCAGGCTGCAGAGAAGCTGCATTCGTTCAGAGATTTGGTTGGAGGTTGTTCTGTGCTGCAGCAGAGTGAATGGGCTCAGCCCATAACCAGGTCTGTAGTGACCTTGGGATCCCGTTCCACCTGTGCAAACTGAGGCCAGGATCAGCAAAATCAGGATGTGGCTGTGTGTAGTTTTGTCAGAGAGACTGAATTTCAGCAGTGGTTAGTGCATGGTGTGCAGGTTCTACTTTGCTCCCCACCGCACGGCAGCAGAGTGCATGGGGATTTGGGGCATGCACCAGCTGAGGAGGGACTTAGGAATCAAGGATGTACCTCTTGGCAGCTCTTTTCTACCTTGGAGTAGTTACTGCTGGGTGGGCATTTAAAAGGAAATATCCTAATTCTTGGGATTTGGACTAGATCATCTTATTAGTCTTTGACAACTTTAATGATTCTATGATTTCATAAGAAGAAATATATTTATTTAGTTGCAGGCTTGTTTCTCACTTTTGACTATCCATTCCTGCAGCTCTCTGGGCCGAGGCAGCAAAGTATTAGTAAGTTATTTTAACTTCTCTTCAGCATCATTTTCAATCCCTGACCCACTTGTAAATGATCAGAATTGCAGCAGTTCAGAGCCAGTCAAAAAGAAATCTAAAGGTTAAAAAAAATCAGATAAAGCTATCTTGGATATCTGACTTCTTAGATTAAAACATAAAGCATATCGTTTTAAACAGTGTTCCTTTTGTGTGTGGGTGTAGTCTGTGCAGGTCTGATGGGCACACACAGACAAGTCTCAGATGTCTGTCTTGCTGCGTAATACAAGAGTAATACAAATGACAAGTAACCTGCAACGTGCAAGTTATGGAGATATTCTGCTACAGTTTCCTGAACATCAGACACCAAGCATTCCCCCAGAAAAGATCTGCACTGTAAGAGCAGGTTCACCAAATAATATCTTCAAAGAACCTGGTGCCCTTTCCACATGCTTGCTGTGTGGGTCTGTGCCCTTGTAACCCCTGCTGGCGTGGGGGTACGGGACTGGGGCTCACAGGCTGTGAGCAGCTTGGGTGGAAAAAGGGGGCCCTCACCCCTCCATCCCTTTCCACCCACCTGCAGTAAGTCAGCACTGCAGTCCACCCCAGAGGAGCTGTTAGAGAATGGGCCCATGGTGCAGGGTGCTGGGGGCTGGAGCTCTGTGGGAGCCATGCCATAGTGCAATATAATTTCCTTTTAATAAAGATTTTGTCAGTGTTCGTTCCTGCTCTTTGAAAGAAGAAGATGCCTCCAGCTTTAAAATGACCTTTTATTTGGGCCAAAATAGCTAACAGGTCCTTGGCCACTTTCCACTCAAGCTTATTCAGGACTGGCTGATAAATGGGTGATGCTGTGCTTCTAGCAAGCTGCTTTTGTGAAGCTCCTATTGTTTGAGAAAGCAGTTTCTATTGTTTCTTTCTATTTTCTGCTTTGCTAGGAGAGCTATTGCGGAAAATTCATCTCCTGTCTCTTATAAGAGGAGAATGGATTTCCTGTCGGCTCCAGGCTTGAAGGGAAAATGCGGACTGCTGGGAGGAAGTGGCTGTTCCTGAGCTGAGCAGTCAGAGGATTGATGGTTTGTAGGGGGACAGTCAAGAGGATTGTATTCTTCATATTATTTGGGGATATTTTTAGGGTTTAAGTCTTTACGGCTGTCAAGCATGAGGTCATAGGATGCCCTCAGGCTGCTTCCTATTGAAGAACCTGCAGAAAAAAAGCCAGTTGCCAACAACTGCCTGCTTTTAGCGCACTTGCTCTGCTCAAAGGAGGATGCTGCCAGAGTTGTAACGAGCCCTACATAGCTGCTTGCATTGGGGCCAAGGGCCGTGCATACTTATCCTGTTTTAAAGACATTATCAGGTCTCCTGGAGGTCTTTAAGCATTAACAGAGCTTGAGCCAGGGGTCTGAGTTTGTTACAAAAGGAAGGAAAAAGGAAGGTGGAGTGGATGAGTGGAGTTGTTCTAAGTGGTTTTTATTGTTATCTTGTTGTCATTTTAATAAAGCTGGGCACTGACCCTGTTGCTTGCTGCAGGCATTTGTTGCAAGTACTGATCTACCCAAGGCCTCTGTGGGTTCAGCCTCCCCTGAGCAGAGCCCAGCATGCAGTGTAGCTGAAGGTCTGGGTTTGGTTTCTTGCCCACCCAAATTTAGCAGGGAAGTGATGGTGAATTCTGTGCGAGTACTTGGTCCTCTTCTGTCTCTTTCCTGAGTCCTTTCTCAGAGTTGAGATCTATAATCTACAAGGCAGCAAATGAAATGAAGAGCAGTGTCCATTCTGGAGTAGCAAAACCCCATAGAATACTTTTCTCCTCCCCCTGCATTAAGAGCTGGTATTTTGCTCACACTGAAACCTCCTCTGGGCAGAGATCAACATATGCAGAACATGATGTGCCTCTGTTAGACCATCTGAGTCTCCTGATGAGTTTTGTAATTACCAAGCCACAGTTTCAAGGGCAGACAAAGAATGGAAAAGATTTTGGTTTGGATTTGCTTGAAGCCAGAGCTAATGGGAATTGTTTTTAATGCTCAGTGCTCAACCAGAAAGGTTGTTAGAGCAGTATAGCTGCCTGCAACCAGGGCAGGATTTCAGTGCAGTATAGCTGCCTGCATTCCTTGGGGAAATAAACAAACGTTTTTACTCAGAAATTAGTTGGATTTTGATTCTTGTTTTTAAAAGCAATAAATAAACACGATTATAGAGTTTTAAAGCAGTTTGAGCTGTACTGGGCTTGCTGTTTCCTCAGGCAGCCTTTCCAGATGAGTGTGCCCTCTACTACTATAATTACTTTTTAAAAATAACTCTTGTGAGTCTGTAATCTGAAGTGGGTGGTACATAGCAAGTCTGAGAGCATTCTGCATTGAACCCACAGGCTGGAGAGAAGGTGGCTTTATATAATGGTTTGCTTGTCTTCATCTTTAGTTTGAAATCTGACTTTCTCCCACAGTCCATCAACAAATGACCCACATAATGAAAGTGCTTTTTAATGTGGGAGTCAGGCTTGCCGGGGACTGTGATGCCTTTATAGTCCCACAGGCTCTAGAGATTCCCTCTGGATGTTTCTCTTCTGCCATATCTTGTCTCTTGAATGCAGAGCTATGCTACCTGGGCAATATAAGAAAGCACAGCCCAGCTGAAATTCACAGCTAAGTAATAGTCTAGACCTCTGTTTGCATCTGTTTTCATCCCACTCTGTCTTTAGACTGGGCCAGCTGATGTATTTATGTACTCGTGCTTAAAATAGGCTGTGGTTATTTTTTTCCTGAGGGTTTGGAAACAATGAACCTGGGAATCAAACCTGCTGTTTGATCACAAGTGGTCTCTGCTATTCTGTTTTCTCAATTCATTAAGCCTTTTGGGTGCTAATGTCCTTAAATATGGTGTGTTTGGAGACCTTTCTGCTCCGCAGTGTGGCTGTTTTCAGGCTCTTGTGAGTATGTTTGTTCTCACTCATAAGGGGATCTTTATATTTAGGAGCAGAATGAGGGAATACTGCAGGCCGGGACTTGCCATACTGAATCTCCTTCCATTACAATGAAATATCCCATTGCAGTGTCTACACACTTGCAACTTTTTCAGAGCTGTAGTCCTGTTTAAAGGGAAAACTGAAGAAGAGAGAGGGAACTAACATGGGAATGAGAAAAAGGAAACCAAGGGTAAGTAGGTGAGGAAAAGAAAGTGAGTCTTCAGAGTGGGAAACATAATCCTCTTGAGCTTCTCCCGTTCACAGAGGTGCTAATGCAGGCTCCAGGCTTGTACTGGGGATGGAGGTAATTAATGTTTGCTCTCAGATTTCCTTGGGTCTGAAGTTAAGCACTTTCACCATGTTATTTTCTATCAGGGTTTTGCCACCTCTAAATAAAGAGCAGAAAATTACATTCCTTCTGATTTTACATCCTAACCATCTTCAAGTTCAGACTTGCAGGTCCCTTCTCATATTCAGGGCTGTGAGTGGCACAGGGCTGACCCAGAATAAGCAACACATTGGCAATCTGGTTTGACACCCAATGCATTCCTATGGCAGGCACTGGGGCTGGCAGGCAGACTTCAGTTCTTTGCTACGGGCACTGTCAAAGTGAGAGATGCAATTGAATGTCACTCTTCCTGCTGAATGCAGAAAAGCTCTCGGATAAGCAGTAAAACCATTGGAGCAGAGTACAAAGAAAAAGCATTTGCTGCCTGTTCCCAGCAGGCAGTGTCGTCATTGCTGGTCTATTTAAGTCATTAGCTTTCAAGATACTGAGAGCAGAAGGAAGAATATTTCTAGCAAACAGAAAATGCCAGATTGTGTTTAGCAGATTTCCGCTTGGGAGGAGAAGTCTCCTATAGATAATAAGCCGTTTAGCAACCTCTCCAGTGAACAGGACTCTGTCCGAAGAACAAAGAAAAAGTTGCAAGCTTGAAATATGCCTGAATTTCCTGAGTGGCATACAGGCAGGAAGCTGTGCTATTCTGTTGTGGATGTTTATTCCCAAGTGGCATAAACAGAGCATCAGGTCTCCCAGGATGCTAAGCTGATCTATGGACCAGGCGATGGGGGTCCTCAGTATCACAAGGATTGCTGAGTTGTCGTGCTGCTCTGTGCCTACTTTTCTGACCCTATCCCATCTGTCTTTTGGCTAAATCCATCCCCTGCAGATCCAGGGTGGATGCAGGAGCGGGCAGAAGCGGTGCAGCCTCAGTGCATGAGGGTGTTAAGCTGCCAGCCAGCGGGAAACTCATTTCCTGCACAATTATGAAAACAGCTGATCTGTGACACTTTAAGAAAGGGGAGAAAATAAAAGGGAAGGGGAAGGAAGGGCCCAACTATATAAATATTTACTTTTGCACAATGCCCTAGTCACCTCCTTCTCTTAGGGGCTGGGAGAAGAAGGGGTTGCTTGGGTCTGATACATCAGGGGATGGGAGAGTTGCCAGTGAGCAGCCAGCAGCTGCAAAGCCAAGAAAAAGCTTCCCAGTCTGATATTGTCCTGCTTGGTACCCCATCTCACTGCAGCATCCCACAGCTGGGGACATGCTGCTGCCCCAGCAGAGCTTATTTGAACAACGTGCTTGGGCTGCTTCTCGCTCTGTGTTCCTTCTCACATGAAACCAAGCTGCTGAGATATCCCTGCCAGCTGATACCCCCAGGGCTGACCTGTATATAAGGAGATTGAGTGAGCAGCAGTAATGGTGACACTGACCCACTGGTGGGGCTTGGCGTATGCTGCTTTATGGTGGTGTCTGACGCCAGAAGATGTAAAATAGGATTGATTTCATGTAAGTGGTTGATGTGGTAACAGAGGTACTTCAAGCCAACCTGTTTAATCATGGAAATATTGGCTAATCTCACTCCTGAGGATACACACCACCATTCAGTGAATAAACACAAGGGATTTTGTATTGTGGGTTAATTCTGCTGCTGGAAATCAAATCCTATCTGTGACCAGATGAGATCTCTTTTCTTGGAAAGGGACCGAGGTTAAGAAGACAAGGTCAAAATATGTCAGAGTCTTTTGGGTGTAAGTAAAGGCTGTAAATAAGAGCTTTTTAAGTTGGAAAAGAGCTTTAGAGTGATATGGTCAGCTTCAGTTTAGTCCAAATATTGCTCTATGCCATTAAGCTGTTATCAAGTTTTGGTTCAATTGCAATAGTTTTATGGCTTTAGTGTAGTGGGAACACTTATAGCCTTTATGCAACTAAAATGTTTTCCCCTGAAATGCATGTTGTGAAGACTGCAGTATTGTGCAGGAACCTGAGGGTGAAACTGCATGGCAACGAATAACAGTGGAAATGACCTTTTCTAGCTCTTTTCATTGTCTGTTCTGAAGTAACTACCAAATCTAAGGATTTATTTCATGAACAATGCAGGGATTTAAGTAAGATTTAGTTTAACATTTTCATTAATGCATACTTAAACTTCAGTAATAAAAGTTAAACTTCTTATTTCATTTTAAGCTGCGAACATGTCTGATTCAGCAGTGTCTCAGGATGATTTGTCAGGAAAAGAAAATAAGTCACATCCTTCTTCTTTTCAGGATTAATAGTGAACTATAGTAATCCTAGTGTAAACCCACAATATTATTTCAGTCGTACTTGCATAATAGCCTGGAAATGGTTGTAGTCAATGCAATGCTTTGTAATTACAATGTTTCATCCTTTGAAGTTAGATTTATTCATGTCACATAGTCAGATCTGCAGAACTATAATAAAATGCATACTTTTTGCTGGCATTTTTTAACCAGCCCTCATTTTCTGATCCAAGTTTTGCTGCGGTTGATGAGAAATGAATGGATTTTAGTGCTTTTTCTCCAGATATCCAGCACCACCACAGCCAGAGAAGTCCAGTCTCCCATTTGGTGCCAGTGTGACTGTGTGTTTATGAACATCCTGGTGCACCTAAGGAGTGTTGTTGCATATGTGCAACAACTCTGCAGAGCTTGAGCACCTTCATCATAATCGCTGCAGCTGATTCCCTCTGTGAGCTAAGGTTTTTCACAAGCATCTGGAACCTTATTCCTGGCTTAAATTAGAAAAGTCAGCTCCCCCATAATTATTGTCATGCTGCAAGGTAGGCACATATGTAAATATTTTCAGGGTCACAGCTCTGCTCTTTACTTTTAATATACTTTGTTATTAGTAATCATTTTTGAAGAGATTGCAAATCCCACCCATAAGTTTCTGTACTGCCAAGCCTGCTCAGGCTTGACCCCTGCTCCCAGCAGTATCTTTGGATTCACTGTTGACTTCAGCAGGAGCGGTTACAGCGGGTGTGAGTGCTTTTGAAAAACCTTTCCCTGTGTTTTTCTATATAAACCCCATCGCTGGGGCTGCCAGATTATATGACACTAGGTTTTAAAAAGACTTAAGAATGAAATCAAACTGATAAGGAGGCAAAGATGGAGTAGAGCTAAGCAAAGCCAAATTGCTTTCCTTCTGAACCAAAGCGACTTTCACGAGGTTTTAATTTTCTCTCACCCAAGTGGAAAAACAGTTGATTTGGGTTCATTCTGTGCACATTGGGTGTGTGGAGATGCTGCTCCCATGAAGCCCTCGGGACAACTTCCCCACCATGTGCAGCCTGGTGCTGGGAGCACAAGGACAGCTGGAGCCCATTCAGGGGCTTGGTTTCAATTTCTCTCCCTCTCTCATCTATAGGGTGTGATCTTGGAAAGCATCAGTTATCCCAAGGTTAGTCAGTAATCCTGCCCACCACTCACCTCCAGTTTTTCCTACTGCCTTCTTTTTCAGCACAGAAACAGAAGATCTGGGGTGGGATATAGGAGATCTGGATCTACCCCTGGTCTCACTGCACTAATTTTGGGGGTAAAAAAAAGAGACAAATGAGAATTTCCACATCTCCTATGATGTTAAAAGAATAAATCCATAAAGCGTCACGTAGCACTCAAATACTGCAGCAGTAAAGCCCTTCTGTAATTACCTACAACAAAACGGTGCCTTTATCACCGTGCTCACAAGCTGTGTTCACATCTGTCTGCAGATGTCCCCCGGAGCAGAGTGGTCTGTTGCTGTAACAGCGGTGATAAATGCTTCACTTTTATGGATTAGATTATTCCTCATTGGGTTGTTCTCCATTCCACCAGAGGTCAGCTGTACTCATCATCTGACAGGATTTTCTCCTCCTGGGCCTCTTTCTTTCACTATTACACCAGATCCTAAGTTCTGTAGTGTCAGCTCTAGGAACGTTACTTGGGGAGCCATGAAGATGAGCCACACCAATGGGGCTGGTGTCCCGAGAGCTGTGTTCTACTCCTACCACCCATTCCCATGTGCAGTGCTCACTCCATGCAGCTTTGCCCTCTCCATTCTCCAGTTCTCCTGAAGAGAGAGGCGAGATGTTGTAATCCTCTGTTAAGCCCTAATGTTGGCAGGATTTTGTGTTTGTTTCCCTCCTCCTGTTTTATACTCACAAGCCTATAGATTGACCGTATTTGTCTTAAAAGTTTCTAGGCTGCTATTCATCCGCTTTTAATTAAAGCAGTATAGGGAATTAGGGCTTTCACGGGGGTGGTTCTGTTGATGGCTATATGGTGTTTTTATTGGTTTTCCTCCCTTCCGAGTAAATGTGTGGAAGTGCAAGTTCAAGCTTAGACTTTTTAATTATTGGGGTGTTAAATTACTACATCATGGTGAATTGATTTCTTTGCAAAGGAAAGGAATGTTCTTGGCTGCTTGCCTTGTGTAGTAGGACATGTAAGAGAGGAGGGTCCACTACTTCATCCTTGGAGGACAGAGGGTGTTGAGGACAGATATAAACGTGGGCATCAAAGGGCTGCAGGCTGGCATGGAGACACAGCATGGCTTTCACGAGACAGCATGAAGGAAACCAGGGAACCCCAGTCCCAGCTGTTTTCCAGCAGTAGATTTTGCTTTACAGGAGGCTACTGGAGATGCAGTTCCTTGCAATATTTGGACCACAGTAAAAGTGAATGGGTACAGGGCTGGATTTATGGCAGAACAAACTAACTTTTTATCCTGTATCAGGCTCATGAAACACAGCCTCATGCAAACAGAGACTGGTACAGGCATGGTGTAGGAGCCTCTCACTGGCATATAGTGAACACAGTTTGGGCTTTTTATGACTACAGATGTTGAAGAAGCCAGTGAAAGCCTCCTTCCCATTCTATTGGATGGGCAAGTGAAGGATCACAGGAGTAGGTCTCAGGCTGACCTAGGGAAGCAGCTGCCTTTTCCACTTGGAGTGTTTGAATTACTTCAGGATAGTTTTACAGCGTGAAAGACTCCAGCAGGAAATTTTCAGAAAAGCCTGAGTGTCATCTGACCCCTGCTCCTTTTTTCTGAAGTGTCAGTGTGTTCCTGCTGCATTTGTGTATTTGCAAATTTGACTTTTGTATCAAATTGGTTAGCTATTTTAATACAGTGGAAGGAAAACAGTTATCCTGAACATCAAGAGCATCAGTATACTTGCTGGAAAATCTGTATTTATTAGTGGTCCCGTAGGGAGGATGGGTAATGTTTTTCAGTCCCATTAACTTCTGTCTCTTTCTTATGTCATTCTTGCATGTTGCTTCTTTCCAGCACAGGGGTACAGCTTCTCTTTGCTTCCTCACTCCCATGCAGGGCCTTGTGGGACTGCAGAGTACCCAGTGTGGGTGCCTGAACCCTTTCTAATATCCTTTGGGTGCCTCTCAGTGCGGGTGAGGGGCTGTCCCTGCCAGGCTCCTCTCATTTCTCCTCTCCTCAGTAGCCTGAAGCAGGCTGATGTCTGCCACAGGATCACAGATGCTGCATATGTTCCTAATCTGTATGTATCTGAGCTGTGTTCTCACTCCCGGCAATGAGACATCATCTCTGATGTCAGTCAGTTTAGTTTGCTTTGCAGTCATACTGCTGCTGGGGCCAGACTCAGCTCTCATTAATGCCTTTCTTATGTGGAAACATGCACTTCCCATTCTGCAGTGTTCCTCTACTGCAGTGCCTCTAAAGTGCCAGGAAAGAATTTTTCTTTGCAGCTTTTTTTTTTTTGATGCCTGCGATTCCTCAGGGAATTTCAGGATGCATTTGTTACCAGCATAGATTTCCTTGGGTTTATAAGATGATCTAAAGCAGTCAGCTCCTTACAACTCCCTGAAAGGAGGTTGTGGTAAGGTGGGGGTTGGCCTCTTCTCCCAATAACAGTGATAGGACAAAAAGGAATGACCTCAAGTTGGACCAGGGGAGGTTCAGGTTGGGTATTAGGAAAAACAACTTCTCTGAAAGAGTGGTGAGGCACAGGAACAGGTTGCCCAGGGAGGTGGTAGGCTCACTGTCCCTGGAGGTGTTCCACAAATGTGTAGATGTACTCTGGGATGTGGATTAGTGGGCAGTATTGGTGGTAGGTGGACAGTTGGACTAGACGATCTTAGAGGTCTTTTCCAACCTTAATGATTCTATGATTCTGTGACAAGTTGGAGTGACTCAGGATTGAACCTCCTGAATCACTCCCTGGCAGCTGAAGAGTTAAATGCAGGGGAATAGTCAGTGTGTCCTTAAAGGTAGTGCTCTGTATGCCTTCAAAATATTGGAAGTAAATTAGATTTTTTGTATTGAGTGCATTTTCAAAACAACCCACTTTTTCAGGTAATGGTTATATAATTAAAATCTAAAGCAGTAGCTAAAATGTGTCTGTCTTGTTCTTTTGGCACATAAACATAAATGGAGAAGTTGTGAGCTAAACCATGTGGAAAACAGTGTCATTGATAGAAAAATCAAAAAAACGTTGCTGAACTACAAAGAAGTACCTGTGACAAAGAGTCATCTGGTACTTTTTCTGGGTAAATAACATGAAAAAGAAGGTACTTGAAAGTAGATCCACATATTAACTGAGAGTGATTTAAGGATCTGCTTGGGATTCAAATGGCTCTTCTTGAAGAGAAGGTAAAATAAGGAGGCTGTGCTAGAAAATGCATACTTAGGAAATTCTCAAGAATGATGCATAAGCTAAGGCTTGATGCAGCCGCAGTAATGAATGGAAGGGTCCTTTTTGTCCCCCTGTGCTTTGGATCAGGTCTGCAAGCAGAGCTGAGACTCACAGCACAGAATCCTTTGTCCACTGCTGATCTGCTCATCACCACATCCCTTGCCCATCGTGTCAGCTCAATTTGCAGAGCAAAGTTATTGGAACTGATCATTACTGAAGTGCGTGCAAAGGCAGATTTGCTATTCAAAAGCCACAGTAGAACTGATCATCATGACTGTGAATGAATTACTTTTGGGCTGTCCTGTGTTTGTACAGTGTCTGGGATGGTGGGTTCTGCTCTGGGAGTAAATATTTCGGAAAGCATCATCAGGTTCCTTGCAGAAGGCCTGCTTTTCTCCTGCATATTCCTCTGCCCTTACAACACTGGTGGCATATGACATTTCTCCTCTCCCTTTCCACTCTGCTGATCCCAAGAAGAGACCTGCTTCCATCCTGCCCAGGGAAAATGTGAGGGCTTTTTCTGCTCAAATCACCATGGAAAAATGTTACACAGGGTGAGGCTGAGTTCTGTCCAAACATAAATAGAGTAGCATACCCCAGAATATCTTTTCAGTCTAAATCCTGCTCAGCAGTTGAAAGTCCCAAGTACCAATAAAGTCACTGACTAATGAACATTACTCAGTTCCTTTGGGTGCTTGGCTAGGGGCCCTCATAGTTTCCAGTCATACGATTACTCCTTTTTACGTTAAGCCGTCCTGTTTTCCTTTAGTCTTTCAGCCTTAAAGGAACATTGAGTTACTTTCTTCTGCTTCTTAATGGCAAAGTCAAGGGATCCCCGAGACACACATCTTGTTGACATTCTTTCCTGCTACCTGGAAACACCACCTTTATCTGCGGTGCCAGTTAACTAAGCATTAATTTTCTATCTTCTTTTCTCTCACTCTTTCTGGTTCTCTTTTTCTCGACCGTTTTCCATTGGAACTGAAAACAGAATTGGGGTTTTCCAAGCTGAAGTGTTTCTCAGAGATATGTAGTAGAGATGAATCGGCACCATGATATTTGCTCTACATCCTGCAGGAAAGAGGAAGGGATTAAAATTCTGTTTGAAAATGATCTGAGTAAAGATCTTAGGGAAAGTCAGCTACAACTTCTGGATAGTTTAGACTTGAGTCCTTGTAGAGAATTAAGAACAGCTAACCTTCAGATTTGTCATTGGCCAGGCATGTGGAAGACCTCATATTCAGTTCGTGTCACATCTGCAGAGACCTCAAGCCCAGCTGGGGCACGTTCAGATGGCAGTGGCTCTGCTGAGAGGCCTGTCACTCCTGTACCAACTGGAGTTGTGATTTCACATGTGAGACCCTTTGCCGTAGCCGTACCACTGTGATACGAGTCAGAGGGAGGACCCTGAATGTTTTAAGTGGTTGTATGACCCAGGAACTTGTTTTGAACCTTCGAATCAGAACATGAGGTCATGAAATGGTGGCTTGGGCTTTGACTGTGGTTGCAGGCTGGTAAGTCCTGTTTCAGCTGTTTCATCCTGGCATGGCTCTGGCTTGTCAGTGTAGGTGCACTGGTGGGGGAGATGTGTTGCCTGCTTCTGAAATCTGGGCTGAGTATTTCTCTCCAGAGAAGTAATGACACTGAACTATACAAAATTTGTTATTGAAACTTATTGGTATGTAGTTTCTGAAGTAACTACATACAATACCTGACATATGCCACAGTCCAATTTTTGGGTCGTGCCATATTGATATATTTGCCTTAGTTCACTGTGGGACGATGGGCATTCTGTAGAAGTATTACCCATTAATGAATTATCTCCATCTTCAGAGTCTAACAGCAAATTTTGGATGACAGCACTACACCTCAGACTATAACTAAGGATAAAGGAGAATCCCACGTCCAATTGACCATGACAAATCCAATTGAAACTGCAAAGGGATATTTTCCCTCCCATTAGACGGAATGTGATTAATTTCCCATGTGGAAAATTGTTCAAGACAGACATGCTCGTAAATCATGGCATAAGAGATCCTATTACTGCAAGCTCCATCAAAACCTACTGTGCCTCCCAAAATAGCAATAAGAAGATAATTGTATTAACAGCCTTACTTGTTATTTGATGTATGACTGACATAGGCTGTAAGCTTATTTTCTGCCAGATCAGAGCTTCTGTTTAGGGCTGGATGCTTTGATAGCTGTGGACATTAACAATAATCCTTGGTTTCTGATACTTGAAATTAAAAGTATTATAGAAAAGTTTTTAAAATGGATGTTTGAAAGCCAGTAGGTACAGATGACCCCACAATTTAACATGACGCATTCTCTTGAGATTAAGATTTTAAAACTTCATATCCAAAAAGAGACTCGTTTTTACCAGCAAAGATTCTTGAAGGAGCTGTTCTAGGATCTGTCCAACCCAAGATCTGCAAAAGGGGATGTTAGTTTTATAACTAACTTAGCCAGTCATGAAATTACTGAGGGTATTCAAATTTGGAGCTGACTGCAAAAAGCAGGGGGGGATCTCATGATTCAGATGGCAAAAATGCCACTTGGTGCTGTAAGTACAAAGCGGTGCAATGGATGAAAAAAAGATTTGATGCAATCCAGCAATGAGGTCTCAGTAAGTTTGAGGATGTTTCCACAAAAGCTACAGCTCAGTAGTCAGCAGCAGTC
Source organism: Odontophorus gujanensis (assembly GCA_013399175.1). Taxonomy (NCBI): domain Eukaryota; kingdom Metazoa; phylum Chordata; class Aves; order Galliformes; family Odontophoridae; genus Odontophorus; species Odontophorus gujanensis. The sequence goes on from VXAB01009972.1 coordinate 474,021, forward strand.
AGCAGCAGTCAGAATGCCAAACGTGGTGTTCAGAGGAATTAGGCAGAGAATGGAAAACAGAACTCAGAGCTTCAGCGGTGGAAATCTGTGATTTCCCCATGTCATGAACGCCATGTATTGGCTCTCAAGAAAGGTGTAATAAGCTGCTGAGAAGGATGATAGGGGGGATAAGAGAGGTGAATTATCTTCTGCATGAGGAGAATGAATAAATGAGAAGTCTTCAGTCTGGAACAAAAGGGATAGTTGGGAAGCACAGAATTTTGTGGAATCATGAAGGATTTGAGAAAATGACAAGGATGTGATTATTTTTGATTCTCAGAATACAAAAAACAGGTACAGCCTCTGAAATTTGGAAAGCAAGCTTGAAGTGAAAAGGGAGTATGTAATTACATGCTATATGATTAAACTATGAAATTTGTTTCCAGAGATCTCCAGAGGGAATGCACCATCTGTGAGTTCAAGAAAGCACTAGTGCAATTTTTGTAGGATGGAGTCAACAGTGGTTATTATAAACGATTTTTAATTCAGAAGAAGTCTGACATCTGATGTGCAGGATTGAGGAATACATGTCAGGGGATGGATCCTACTCCATGCATCCCATTCTTTGAATTTCTTCCTTGTTTTTTCTGAGCACTCTTGTAGACAGGGAGCAGGATTACAGGTGGATCTTTGACCCAACCAAATGCAACACTCTTACATTGCTGCAACAGAGTGGATTAAATCTTCTGTCCTTTGTCAGTGTGTGGTAACAACTGGTGAAACTGCTGTCTTGAACTGTAGCAGCTATACACATGGATGGTTATTCTTCTGGAGATGGAGGAGATGGCATCTGTCCATTCTCTACCCAGTACTTGGAGACCACAAGTCTGCAGGCTGGACCACCCCAGCAGGGTTATCCAAGGTACCCAATAGTGGGACTTTATAACTCTGGCCAGACCTGCATAGCACTGCACACCAGGACACAAAGGCAAACAGCACTTGGGGAGCTGCCATTCCGGTGTGGTGGCACAGAGGGAGAAAGACCAGTTTGTTTGGTCATGTGTATTTTGTTAGTAGTCAGTCCCATTTGGCTGTTCTGTGTCTCCTTGGCTTCAAATGCAATTAATCAGGGCCCGAAAGGGTAATTATCAGATCACATTCCTAATTCAGATTTCTGAGCCTATTCATTTTACTGTTTTTTCTTTAATTTAGCAATAAATTTGGGGTTATTTTTATGTTTTTATGCTGCTGGCCCAGTGATCCTTATTAAAAATAAAAAATAACAAAACATTAGTTTCCAGTCTGCCTTTTTTTCTTTTCCCTGGGCAGTAAAAAGACTGTATTAACCATGAAAGGGAAATGAAAGCGTGCATAGGGTCCTGCTGTCACGTCGACTGAGGGCACATTTCCTTTCAAAGGGCAAGTAATCGGTGAGAGCGTTAATCCCTGAAAGGGACTTTTTATTCTGCAGCTTCCAGTGGGGGAAGCTGCTGATACCTGACAGCACTGTGTTCTCCTGGGTTCAGATGTAGGTTCTTTGCAGGGCCCAGAGAGGCTTTATCTAGGACTGCAGCTCTGTCTTTTTCTGAGATGCTCTTGCATATATAAGTAGTGAATTTACTTGATTGTGGAGGAAACTGGAAGAAGGGCTTGATTTTTCAGGGAATGAGTCTCAGCTCTCATACAGTTTTAGCAGGCAGTGCTGGTGCCGAGTCATGTGAGTGTATTTTGTGTTAGGTGGCATGAGCTGGAAATGGCTGAAATGCTCCCATCTGGGAGAGCTGCATGTGACAAAGGCTGTTCGTTGTGCTGTAAGCACAGGGGAGGCAGGGAAAAGAACCTTCAGAGTCAGCACAGAGAGAGGTAGGCATGGTCAGACCCAAAATGTGGGCTGGAAGTCAATATGCCTTTTTCTTGTCCATATACTGTCAGCAACCAAATGTACCCTTGCACCTTAGAAATCAACAGCACTTTTCTGAGGGATAGGAGCAGGCAGAGAAGAAATCCCTATGTTAGATTGTCTTTGTGGCACCAAAAAGTAAGGTGCATTAAAAAGATGTCTGGAACCAGAGGATGATGCCCTTGAGATGGTGGTGTTGCCTGCACATGAGCTTCCCATCTCAGGCTGGCCCACTGTGGTCTGGTTGTTGTTTGGTGCTTAGTTTCTGTGTCTTAGCCTGCTGAAAATTCAGCTTAAAACTGGTCCAGGGTTTAGCTTGAATGACTCTGGGAGAGTGCTTCCATTTGGAAAGAAAGAACAGTGCTCTATTTTCGAAGCAAAGGGAAGTTTGTTTCTGAATGCTGCTCTCTGAAACCCTAGCTGCTGATTTCCAGACTCTGACAAGCACAGGCACCTAGTTATGTTTGCCGCCAAGCTGTTTGTTTGTTTAATTTCTGTGTTAATTGGTGCCTTCCAAATACCTCAACTGCTTTGAGGAGCAGTGTCCCTGCCAGTCTGAGTGCTGAATTTCACCTCCTCTAACGTGGTACATTTGTACCTGGCAGTTGACTTAATTGAGGTCTTCCATAGCACAGAATTTTGCCTCCTTTGTGGCAGATTGAGGATTTGCTTTTCATTAGAATAAATGTTTAAGACAGATTTTCTGTCCATAAACGCTAACTTAGATGTAGTTTCCTTCTACATCCCTCCGTGGCAGAAGGATCTAGGGACCAGCTTTATTGCTACCATTAGAATGTGCTCATTTTGTGATCTGGTGAAGTCATCTTTGTTTCCCTACCCCCTCAATTTCTACCTGCAGCATTCCTATAGGAGTATATGCCATAGCACTGAGTTGTTGCAAGACCTGCCTCCTAATAATAATAATGAAAGACTTTGATCTACGTGGTGTGAGTGCAAATATTATTTTATTTGCAGCTCCAACCAGAATAGGGGTGGAGTCTCCCAAGCGGTGTTATTGCCAGTCACACCAAAGGATGTGGCTAGGACCTTACTGCGCTTTTCCAGTGTAGTTTGGCAAGGGTGTGGTGCAAACCCACCTCCCTGCAGTGACCTTGCTGCAAGGTTCCAACCCTGGTGTGTGTGTATGAGAGACATTCTGTCGGTGGGATTGGCGCTGGTCCAGCATCTCTGGCTAAGTGTCACACCAACACTTGGTGCAATCTCATAAGAGCTTATAGGACAGTGAAAATGTTTTAATAGGCTCAGTTCATTATGGTCTGTGCTTTAAAAGGTTGTGCAGGGACCATATGGTCCTTCTGTGATAAAACTGGTGTCAGCAGATAGAAGCCTGTTGATTTCAGCAGACCCCAGTGAGCCAGATGCTACATAGGGTGTTTTCTTTAAGAGCAGATAAAGAGTTGGTGTAGCAACAGGAGTGTAGTCCAGCTCTTCAGGAAGAGCATTTTGGTTAAGAAACATGGTAGAGATGCATTTGGCACTCACTTTTGCACTCTGTGGGACAGGAGATGGAGTAGCTCGGATGATATTGAGCATGTTGATCAGCAAACACCCAGGGCAAAACAGGGGCTGCTGGTTCTTGAACTTCTACCAATGAACAATGATTCCTGCAGAGTGCCTGTGGACCACTGGTGATTTGGAGAACACAGGTTAGGAGCCACTAACTACCTGGGTGAATGCAGGCGACTGCTGTCAGCTGATACAAAAGATATGCCAAGTGTTTCAGCGCAAGTGGAGAGATGTGGTCGCTGATGTTTTACTCATTTATTTGGCACAAAGTCTTGATAACTTGAGTGATAATTAAGCCCTCATGTTCCCATATGTTAGATGACTTGGTCCTGAAGATTTGGACATAGATCTTTTTAGGTAACGTTCAAAGAAACAGAGCGTGCAGTGAATGTGTAAGCATTCAGGTTCCTACCTTAGGGAAGAAGTACACATAGGCAAGGCAGATGCTTGTTTGGATCTGCATAAGCTTTCCTGTTTTCCTGTGCCTTTTGCTCATGGCATAGCAAAGCTTGTATGCAAAGAGGGGGATATTCCTACATCCTCTGTGCAATGAAACCCTGCCTGTTTCCGTAGGTAGTGTTTCTCATGTTTTGAAAATGTGACCCTCTTTTGGTTCTTCATCTCCGTGGGACTCTGGCTTGTCCTCAGGTGGGTTCCTCCAGGTGAGGGAGTTCCCAGTGATTGCTGGCTGCAGGTGTAAATACCATTCTCCTTCTCCCCTCTGACAAACTGACTGCTTTCTGCAATTCAAAGCAGTAAACTCTGCATTCTAATCTATCAGCTGCAACCAGTAATTACAGAAGAGCTCACTTTCCACACTGGAGAAGCTGAGTTGTGCAGTTTAAGGATGCAGCAATTTCACCATAGAAGCTGAAGGCTTCGCTCACACCCCAGCACTCTGCAACCATTCCCACGCTGGGAAGTTCAGTTTTGAGGGATCTGAGGTCTTGTACTCCAGTTGAGATCCTCTTGTGTGAGGTAGTTGTTTTACTTCGTTGTACTCTGGCACTGTGCTGTAAGTAAGGTGGTGTGTCTCTGTGGGTATCTGGTATGTACATTGCAAAGGAACCCATCCCACTGTAGGAAAATAGCAAGGAGAATTTCATAGCACTTTTGCCTGCCCATCCAGACCAAATGTTGTACAATTTGCCTGCACCATGATTCCTACCTTGCTTTAGAGCAGTGGGAGTTCTGCAGCTGAGGCAGCTGAAGAGGAGATTATAGAAGCAGCAGGTTGTTTGGGGGATAGCAGCAGGACATCGAGCAACACAAAGCAGCTCTTGGCTTATGCAGAACACTGTACAAACAGTAACAGAGCTGTTAGCTTGAGATTTGCACCCTGCAGCCCCCATCTGTCACTCCTGAATTTCATGGCTTTTATCCTTCTTCCAGTTGTGCCAAGTGCTTCAATTCCCATAGCCTGTACTGGTTAAGCCGCTCTAGAGCTGGCACTGTTACCCTGGCAGGATAAGTAGCCAGCCCTACGGTCAGTGGTAGGCAGCCAGGTTCAGAGGTAGGAGCTCTTTGCTGGTGGACAGTCAACCTTGCCTATCTTTGCTTTCAACTTGCAATGATTCACATACTCTGTATCAGTTCTAATGAAGGAATATTTCTCTTCCTAGTGATATTATAGTCAATCCATGTTAATTCCCATGCTTTATTTCTTTTCAGTGGTTTTATTTAACACTGCATCCTTTGAGCATTAAAAGCAGGATCCAAGCACAGAAGGACACCCTCTGTCCACCCCATATCTCAGAGCAATGCTATTATTGCTTGTGTTGGCTTTCCTGGCAGCCCCATCTGTCTCCATCACCTCTTGTCACCTTCCATAGTAATTTCTGCTGATTAGTAAAGCCTTTATCAACCGAGGCCTTTTGGCAGCCACATTCACCCAGCAGTTCTGACTCTGTCACGAGTTTCTACTTAAGTCCTTCCCCCTCCTACCAGTGGAAAAGCATGAATCATTTCCCTCCCCTTTCTTTGTCAGGAGCAAATGCCATCAGTGTTAGGACCCTGGCACTGGCTCCCTGACTCCAGGAAATCGTGGATGAAACAATCCATGGAAACTGGGATCCCCATGTGAAAGCGAGACATTATTTTATAAGGAACACACCTCTATTTTGGCAGTTGTCAGATTGCCATCTAGTTGACAGTCACACGTACGTCCATGAGAAATACAGAATTGTTCTTCTATCCCGTAGTGCCGTGTTGTTGAGTGCTGTGTTTTACATTGCAAGCTGGTGGTACGTATTTAAATGCACCACTTGGGAGTTATATTGCATGACAGGTGCCTGAGAGTTTTCTTGTGGGACTCGGGTGGATTTCACAGCGTAAACAGGTTGAGGAGTCATATCCGATTGCACATTTACACTTCATCAGTGTATAAAAGTAAGAACAACTATGTGTAATGAGTAGAAGCCTTCATAAAAAATACTTTAGCCACTAAATGGTGCTAGTTACACTGGGTGAGGCTCCTTAGCCCAAAAGGAGAAGCTGGGACTGCACCTTGTAAGCAGACTCTCTAGGAATTCAACCTTAAGTTGGACACATTACTTGGCATTTTGTGTACAGACCTGGTAACTCTCTGGTTCTTGGGTAAAAAGAGGAGAGAACCAGCAACACAGTAACAGAAACATCAAGAGGCAGAAACAAGAGCCCTTTCCTGCTTTGAGGAGACAGCTGACTGATGGAGCCTCCACAGCTGTAGTTTCTATAGATGGAGGCAGCAGATGTCTTTATAAACATAAATCAGATGAGGTATTATAGTATTTTTAACATACTCATTTGTATTCAGGCTGTCCACTGTTGAGTATTTATCATATAGTTTGCTTCACTTTGAGCCCTTTGAAGTGCAATGACTGAGCTTGAGGTGGAAGATTAAATATGAATGTGCATTTGTCCATCGCCCCTTTTACATTGTGTTTGGTCTCTTCCTAGCCTCTGACAGAGGGACTGACCTTGCATGAAACAACCAACGTCCTTAGGTCCATCCATCTTGCAAGGTGTTGGAGTATTCACCCTTTGGTGTACTCAGCACAGGTTTGGAGGCTAATGAGAGGACATAGTGATGGGACGCTTTTGTGTCTGTTTGTTCCTGGAGTCCATGGCATCTGTTAAAATCTATGCTATTCCAAGTGTGAGGTTATGCAGAAGTGAAGCAGTGTTCAGAGGGTACCTTCAAGCTTGCAGAATCAGCAGCTGCCAGATCAGTGGACTCTGGGACAGCTTTCTTCTTCCCACTATGTGTACCCGCTGTGTGTATGGGAGGAAACCGGGTCCTATGGGAGAAGAGATGTGTGGTCATGGAATTAAAGGCTACATCTATATACACACAGAGAGATGAAGGGATGACTTAAGATGTCCCCTACAACGTTAAACCTGATACTTTGCCTCTTATCCACATCAATTTCCTAGGAATAATATTTTCTTTAAAGAAAAAAGGATAAAAATAAATATTGTCATCCTGCATTAGCAGCAGGACTGGAGCCCTATTTCTTCCCCACGTCTCTTTCCCAGTGCTGCTGTCTGCTGAGTCCTTCCTACACATGTTCTGTTCATCCTTGGCCTGGTCTGAGCCTGGCATGTGGGTGAATGAAAGGCGTACGAGGTAGTGCCATCTTACTGTCTATAACTTCCCAGCTGAGCAAGATGTAGAGCTGTGGTGCCTGAGGAGAGTTAGAAAAGCTGAAGTAAAATTCAGTTTGTCACTGAGGGAGGAAGCAGCTCTGGATGTACTAGTGTAGAAGTAGGCCCCTTCCTTAGAGAGGTGGAAACTACCCAGAGGAAAAGCCAAGCAGCGCGCAAAGCAGCACTCCGCCCTTGCAAGGAAATTACCCATTTACAGCCACTGCAGGACTTCCCGCTTCACCCCAGTGCTGCTCAATGTGCTCCCATCCGCTGCCTTCCCAAGATTTCCTTTCTGGGGGCTCTTACAAGCCCTGCTCTGCAATCTGCCTGCTGCTCTTTGCTTTATCTCACTAACAGGGTGATCCTAGCTACCATGTTAGTGCCTTCCCAGCCCTGGAGAAATGGGAGAACTTGAGAGAGCAATAGGAACTTGTACATTGTCTGTGTTGTTTTCTGCTGAGTGGTTATGATGGATTCAGCCACGCTTCTGTTGGCAGATCCTTTCTTCCCAGAGAAGGGCAGAAGCTGGGTGTTTGGGAAGCCTTCCTTCCTTAGTGATGTGCCCATACCTCAGCAAGGACATTTCACCGCCCAGGCATCTCCACATTTGCGTGGTTAGGGCCCCTTTCCCACTGTCCATAGCAGGATGTGCTTGCTGACCATCTTGGTTTTCTTTTTTTTTTTTTTTTTTTGTTCCCTTGGCAATGCTGATCTGAGCTATTCGGTCTTCTCCAGATCTCAGTTCTCAATGCCATGGATCAGGCAGACACAGATCTGCCCCACAGCCCCTGCATAACCTTTTCTAGCTTTCAGTAGCAGAGTGAAAATTCCCTTTTTCTGAGGGTTAAAAATGGAAGCACCTCCTGGGCTTTGCTTCATCCGAACACCGCAGTCATCCTGATATTTTCCATCTCCATTTAAGGACTGAATGAAGACTTGTCATATCCTGGGGTCTTTTTTGTACTCTATGTTTAATATAACGTTCTTTATTATATTTATCTTGTTTCTTATGTCTGAGTCTTTCATTTATTATGTTACTTTGAAGACTGGGCCTCCCTGTAAACTGTCTGTTTAGGAAAGTTGAGTCGCCTTTGCAGGAGATCTTTAATGTGTTTAAGTCTTTGGTTCCCTTGTGTTTTTATATGGTCACCGGTTCTACTTTTGACTCATGACTTGAACTGAAAACAGAAAAGCCAGAAAGTGCAAATGTTTCCAAAATGTCCCTTTTTCTTTGCTCTATATTTGTGAAAGTTGCAAAGAAATGCAAAAACCTCTCACCGCAGCGTTTCTGGAGGAGGGAAGCAGTCTGTTCTCTACAGTTACCCCGTGCCCCCTCCCAGGAAGAGAGCCTTACTGCTGTTATACAGTGCAAGTACATTGTGATTCTGGAGAAACTAAGAAATGTTTTGTAGGTAGGGATGGTTCTTCTCATTTACTGGGGGGTGGAAGCAAGAAATCAGCAAGTTTTTGGTACATCCAGCATCAGGCAGTGCAGGAGATGGACAAGTAACAACCATTGTTAAATCACATAAGTGTGAATGAATGCCTTGGAAATGTATTGAAGGTTTCCCGTGTGCTCTGCACTGTTACCTGCGGGCATCACATCCTGCAGGGATGGCTCAGCACCAGCTTAGCGGTGAGAAAACCACATGGAACCAGAGAGATCAGTGGCACTCTGAAATGATGACTTTACTTCGGAGGACAAACCGACTGATGGGTTTGATCCCGAAATCGACTGTGATAAGCCACTTTCTCCTGTCTGAGACAAAAGGCTGATAACAGTTTGCAGAGTAGCAGCCGGGAGGAGAAAAGGCAAACAAAAGGGGCAGAGTCTGGGAGGGTGCAGAGCCTCTGTTACTGGGCTGTTAAAGGCAGTGGTGTCATTAACCTCTCGACTTCTGTAACCATGACAAAATCAAAGCCACATATTCGGATCTGGGGTCTGATTTCATTTCCTGGCCCATTTTCTTATCCCACCATCTATGGATTAGTATCTCATTTGCCTGTTGGCAGAAAAAGTTTGGATCAGGAGGTGGTATGTGTGCCAGCATTTCTTTTTTTTACATAGACATTTCATGGATTAAATAATGCTGGCAGATACTGTTTCTGCACCGCAAGGATAACATATAATTTATTATTGTCTCAATACATTAAAAGAAATACAGCACAAAAGAAAAGGGGAAGAAAACCACCAAAAAAGGATATGGAGATAAAATCCCTTCGAGCCAAAAAAATACCAACTCCATGACATCCTTGTATGTGGGGAAACTCAGCTCCTAGATTATTTTGATAAACTTTGTTACAACTGGTTTAACAGAAAACCCAGCTATTTGTTTAATCTTAGCTGACTTGCAGAAATGTCATCCATTAAGGACACTGAGGTTATTATTTTTTCACTTTAAAGAAGAAAAAAAAGGATTTGTTTGTTTTTCTTATTATTTGATTTCCCTCTGTGGATTTATAAGGTGTCTAGTACCAAAACCTCCTCTTTCCTTGTGTGCTGCTGTTCTGTGTGCAAGGCCAGGAGCACTGTGCTAGGAGGAAGCTGGGTGCACAGCAATGGGGCAGTGATGGAGCCCTTGCCCTGACATGCCAGAGCAGCACCATGGTGGAAGTGACTCATAACTTGGTATCGATTTGCTCTAGCATAACACTAGCACTGAGCAGTAACCAAATTCTTTATATTGTTTATGAAATAAATCTTCTGTTTTCTCTTCAGGTAAGATCCTGTTCCGGAGGAGCCACGTCCGAGATGTAGCTGTGAAGAGGTTGAAGCCCATTGATGAGTACTGCAGGGTAAGGAGCTCCAGGGGATGGTGTAGAAGAGCTGCCAGGGGGATCACAGCCAGCAGCTGTACCGTGCCTTTCCCTGTGCTCACTACCAGGAGTTTCATCTTTGTTGAACTCATCATAAGGAGGGTCTTCTTTAAGCAAAGATGGTCCATCCCAAACACCACCAAGATTAATGAGGCAGCTGTGCTGCATATCTGAAGCACCACGTTGGTGCCTTATTTAATCAGAAAAATCCATAAGCACAGTCTGCCCTGCTAGGGCTCTTCACATAAAAGCGGATTTTGTTTCTACTTCAGTCCTGATGAATGCAAGAGTTCAGTAGGCAGAGGCACAACAAAGATAGCATTTTCTTCTTTCCCTGTCTGTCTGTGTTGCAGGAGGGAAATTTCAGGATTGTGCAGTACTGGAGATGGACTGGTGGCTTCCAGGGGTGTTTTCTTGTAATAAGTGAAAGCCTGGAGATTTATGGCAGGGCAGAAAAGCCTGCTGTGTGGGGAAGAGGGTTAAGTGGCCTGGTCTTTCCTTTCCAGCTTAGACTTCATGATTCTGTGATAATTAATCCTCTGACAGTAGATTAAAGTAATTTCTATGCAGGACTAATACCTGACTTTTTGGGAAGTATTGAGCATATTAGCCTATAATTTAAACCTCAGACTTCCTCTTTTCATTACCGTGGGGTTTTCTTTTCATTTTTAGAAAGTCAGAGGAGCAGGTGGAGGGGAAAAACTCCATTCCCAGTCAGACATTTGCTCATCCACAACAGTGAGCAGGTCATTGCAATGCCTGGGGCGCACTGCAGACAGCGGTGACATGGCCCAACAAACCCCTGCCTTCTGCATGGCCCAAGCAAGGAAGCTGTAAGCAAAGTCTTATCTCATGAGATCAGGCTTTCTACATGACAATTAACACGCTGTCTTCCTGCCGACGGCCCAAGTGTCTGCTTTAAAATGGTCCCACTGCATCGCCAGCCTCCCTGCTTCAGACAGGAACTGCCCACGACGAGAGCAGCCAAGACGAATGTCAGGGTTCACCCAGCAGATGCATGGCAGAGAAAGCAGCAATTTACTTGAGGGGGAGCCCCCGCCCCAGGCTGGAAGCTGCTTATCTGAGACCCCATTGTCTACACCCAGACGGCCCCAGCCCGGCGCTGCCCTGCCTCTCACCTCCAAGGAGTCACCAAGCTGGTGTACATGGGTCTTAGTGGGACCTCTGAATAGAGTCATAACCCCCCCTTCAGCATCATTTGCTTTTTTTCTGCCTTTCTTCCCCTGTCCAGTGAATGTTTTGACTCTTGAAGAATTGTTCAGAACTGTAGAGCAAGAGCATTGTTTTGAGAGGTTCATTACTGCTCATCTAAAAGAGGAGCACAAAGTTGATGTCATAGAATCACAGAATGGCTTGGGTTGGAGGGGACCTTAAAGATCGTAGAGCTCCAGCCAGCTATCGTGGGCAGGGTTGTCCCATGCTGGTCCTAAAACAAGTCGGCAGACGACATGCCTAATTGAAAAAAAAAAAAAAAAAGGAAGAATGATGTGGGTGTAGTTGATGGAGAGTATTTGACATGAGGGAGTGAAATGAGTAAGTGAGACAACAGAGTTTTGTCCACTGGAATCTGTGAGGAAGCAGAGGAATCAGGCAGCTTCAGATGCAAAGTTTGTGGTAATTTTTTTGCCAGATGAGGAGACTATGCATTTCACCTCTACGACAAAGCACAAATGGGCCCTGGGTATGGTGCAAATGTTCGACCATTTGTTGTTTTCTTGCAGGCTGTCTCTGACAAAGCACAGCAATTTGCATGGCTGAGAAGCAGGTCTAACTTCTGGTTTGATGTGTTGTGGCTCCTGCTCGGGGCATGGAAGCAGGGACAGGCAGGCAAAAGCTGTCCCACAGTTTGTGGGACACGCAATATAAGGAGGCCTGCAAAAAGTATTGTCCAACAGCAGGGGCCTTGCAGCCCCATAGCCTGTCAGGTTCTTTGCTGCTGTGTGCCAGCTGAGGGCATGGCATCACAGAGATAACCAAGCCACTGCTTTTGGTAAAGTTGCAGGAAGCTATAAAGTTGTGATGAAAAGTAGAGGGGGCATACAGGAAAAAATTTTCAAGGCATTTCTCCGTAAACATGTGGAAGTGAAGGTCTGGATGTCTGATGTGTAACCTGAGCGAGTTAGCAAACAAGCTCAGTTTTGCCTGTAAACGTGTGCTGCCTACTGGAATTGATATCTCAGGATGATTTTCCTCCTGACTCTAGGCTTGGAGTTAGTCTAAGGCAGTTCAAGGTCTTCTGGGCTCCATGGGCCTGGTTTTCTTAAATTTTTGGGAGTTTTTGATGACATAAAAGCAACAGCAACTTCACAGCCTTGACTTGCTAGGGGCATTTTGTTTAGTAAGCTTCTGATCTCCCAAACACACCTCCTGGGTGTGCCTGACCACTATGCATCACCCTGTATGAAAAAAAGACCAAACCATCACTTTGTCCTTCCTCAGCCCTCTGGGGAAACACAGGGCAGCATTGCAGGCTGGCATCATCTTGTGTGTTGGTGCTGGCTGAAGGAAACACCTCTGTGCTGGGGAGCTTTGAAGATATCAAGTCTGTTTGTCATAAATATTTCAGTTTGTCACACACTTTTGTGCTCTCCCAACTGGAAGTGGATTTATCTCGAAGCCTATGGGCTTCTCCATAGTGCCAAATGCATGCCACCTAAATAAAAACTACATGAGCAAGTCACATCAACACCAGGAAATATCAGTCATTCTTTTATTAAAGTTTTCAAGTTTACACTTCAAAAAGGAAAAAAATATAATTGCCTCCCTCTTGGTCTTTCAGTCCAGGCTGTCTTTCAAGGTTTCTCTACACTAAGGCTGAATTAAAATGGAATAGCAGTTAGTCTTGGTCAACAATGAAGGGTTTAATTGGAAAACTTTTTAACTTCATCAGTCATTTTTACTTTGCCTTTCAGAGTTCTGATGTCTTTGAACCATCTGCAGTAGTAAGAGTCAACTATTTGCAATGTCCCTTTTGGTACCTGGTGTAGAGCTTGCACTTTCCAGGTTCTTATGGCCCTTTCATATCAGAGCCCCTTCTATGTGTCAGTCGTTTCCAAAATTCCGCCCTTTTTCCACCTCACCACAATGCTTTATTTATTCCTACATCTCCCTACTTCTCCAGTGTGAGTCACTGCCATGCACTCTTCACCCAAGTCTGTAGAATCATACAATCATTTGCTTGGGAAGGAACCTCTATAGTTCATCTAGTCCAACTCCCCTGCGGTGAACAGGGGCACCTACAGCTCTGTCAGTGTTTGCCATCCGGCCTCCACAATTTATTTTGGGGGGTTTAAGCTTGGAGGTATGTGAGCCTCTCAACAAAACAGATGGAAAAAGTGTTTTCAGATAAGCAATATTGTTCCTCTGTTCTGAGAAATGAACTACAGTAATTGCACTTTCCCTCTTGGTGAACTCATGACCATACCCAAACATCTGCCACAAGCAATTATTGTTAATTAGGATGATAAGCAGTTGAGAACAGGATACGTAATATGAAAAGTCAGGGAGCTGTAATCATGCAGTAGTCAGCCGTCTGTGTGTGCGGAGCTGGGATTAGCCCCACTGAGCATGAGGGACACCGGGTGTCTGAACCCCCCCCATTGCTGCGGGGTGCTGGGTGTCCCCTGTGGGGCAGATAGATCCCCCCAGGGATGCTGGTCCTCCTCTAATGGTTGTACAGGTGGTTACACAAGTGTGACCAGTCTCCAATTTTAGACAAAAGGCTCAGTGGGGTAAACATCATATGCATATTCACTCACCTCCTGTGTATCTCCATAAATGCATGTCAGTGCATCTGCTTTTTATAAACGTATCTGTGTAAATGTAAGACGCAGCACTCAAGGCACACTTAAATACTACATGTTTCCTCACCCACGTGTATGCATTTTAGTGTAATAAATTCCCAGTGAGCTGTTTGCAGTCCATGTGACCTGCAGCACCAAGCCCCTGCTGGCACCCCGTGCTGTGCTTTGCTGTGGTGCTGTGTGAGGCAGACAGCCAGTCATGCTGGATGCTGAGGGCTGATTGCTAACGCCCTGCCTGACGTGACAGCTTTTCTAATAGCTTTTCCAATCACCTACTTCTCTGTGAGACTGTCTGAAACCTGTAATATAGAGAGACAGGCATCATTACAGGCTGAAGTAGCACTTAAAAGCATGTCTTCTAAGGAGCGTGTGAGGACTCAGCAGTGCATGTCCACCTTCGCCTGCCAAAGAAGGAATCTCACTGATAACACTCAGCAGTGGTGCAAGGATGAACTCTGCCCACTAGTACTTTTTATCTCTCACCTTTCCTGTGCAAATTCCTTGCTGTTTCTGAATGCATGCTGTTTGTAACTGCGTGTATTTACCTCTGTTTTCTGCTTACCAGGAAGAATGTCACATCCCTACCCTTTCCATCCTTTCTCCATCTGTTTTCCTCTTCTCTCCTTGACCTCTCAGTCCTGCCTTCAACCTGCTGCAGCTCTGACCTGAAGCCATTCTGCTGGAAATGCCCAGATGTGCATTTTCCCCTTGCAGAGGGGCAGAGGTCTTGCCCAAGTCCTCAGTGCATTTTTTGTTCACTCTGAAGTCACACTGCTCTTTCTTTGGCTTTTGTTCTTTACAAATAAATACAAATTGATTGGCTGCAGACTTTACACCGAGCTCCCCTAAAAACATGTGATGGCAGGTTGTTTTCAGGTGGTTTTCATTTCATCTCAATATACTGGGCTGAAAATGGCAGCACTCTGGGAGGTGATTCTGCAGTGGGAGAGCCATCCCTGCCCCAGGGCCACTGTGTCCCCAGGGTTTGTGAACTGGTGGCTGGCGCGGAACTTCAGCTCTTTCATTGTTGAACAGTGCTCTCTGCCTTGAAGAGGGAAGAGATAAGGAGGGCCTTTCCAGTTAGAATCATAGAATCATCAAATCATTTGAGTTGGAAGGAACTCTTTAAGGCCATCTGGTCCAACTCCCCTGCAGTGAACAGGGACACCTACAGCTCCATCAGATGCTAAGAGCCCATCTAGCCTGACCTTGGGTGTCTCCAGGGATAGGGCACCACCATCCCTCCGGGCAACCTATGCCAGTGCCTCACCACCCTTACTATAAAAAACTTCTTCCTTATATCCAATCTAAATTACCCCTCTTAGTTTGAAACCAGTAATCCTCCTGCAGCCTGGCATGACCATGATGCTCACTTTAATGCTTCTGGAGGGATCAGATTTCTTTAAGCCTCCATTGATTTAGAAACATAATACAACACAGCAGCTTGCTAGTATATTCCTACATCACTAAAAACCTGCTCTGTGCTCTGATCCAGTACTGACATCTGTAGCCTTTTTTTCGGGGATCTGCTACATGTAGGGAAGTGATGTTTCTTTGAGAAGTTGTCTGATGTTCAGGACCCCCTGCGATACATATAACGTGGGTATTCATGTTTCTCAGGTAATTATATGTATCATTTGCTGTTGCCCTATTGACTGCACAAGATCAAGCCCTTAGAGATTTCAAAACACACTGTAGATATTAAATATCTGAGCCTCGTAACCCTTCAGCAGATTAGGTAAGTGTTTTTGCTCAGCATTTTAAATGGGTAACAGAAGACGTATCCCTGCTGAATTTCATGGAATGAGGTTAAGTAACCTACCCAAACTGAAAAGGGTTAGTAATGGAGCTGGCAATGAATCTTAGCTCCATACACTGCTCTTCAGACAGCAGTGCTACTCTGCATAAGTCTATCTCCTCCTTGAGATTCTGCTGAATAAAACGTGCTTCAGTGCCTGAGGTGGTGCAGCGTTTCTCTTTCAGCATGCTGTAATCATTGCTGTTGCTGGGCTGTTGCTGGTTTCCCAGTATTATTTCTGCTTATATGCAGCAGGAATAAGGGCAGAGAGCTCACACCTTTGTTGCATTGTTGGGTAAAAAGGCAGGATTGAGTGGATAGCAGTGGGGGCTGAGATGTCTCTCATTCAAAGTAGAATACTTCAGTTTTCCATCTGTTATACTTGATCCTGCATTAGCTGCAGGATCCAGCAGTGCTCTGTAGGCATACCCCAGCTACTGCCAGGCTTCCGCTGCTGATGCTGTTTCCTTGTAACAAGGTATTTTTTCTGCTCTGTAGCACAGTTGTGCATGGCCAAAAGTCATCTTCTCATTCTTCACAGGCTTGCTGATATCACATGATTTCCCCTGCATTTGTATAATATCTCTCAAGCAGGGTAAGGTAAGATGTAGCCATGGAAGCACTAGACTTGCAGTTTTGGGCTACCTCAAAACAGGATCAGATTGCCTAATACTGGAAACCCACTGCTTCAGATTAGGATTTTTATTCTGGGGGGCTGTTTTCCTTGATGCCTCCAAGCAGGAGTAGTCTTGGAAGCAAATTTGTTCTCTTCTGAAGTTTGCCTAGAAGCAGACATGGTAACAGACTGCTCATCCTGCCTTCATGCTTTGGCTGGTCTTCCTCGGCTGTCTGACCAAGATAAAGCAGATGTCTCATGGGTTAGTGTAACCAGTTTGCCCTAATGCACCTTCATTTAGCTCTGCTGTAGTTTTTCATCCATCTCTCAAGATTGTTTGTCCTACTTCCAACTAGCAGATGAGCCAGGCAATCTCATTTTGTCAAATGGGTTTACAGCACTTCTAAGAAGTTTGGTCTATATTTAACCCATGGCCTATTTTCACCATAACTTAGCACATGGGGAGGTTAACTCCAGCTTCTTCTCCTCTCCTAATGGTCACTTCTGCAATAAATCTCAGAATGATGACATGTGAAGCTGCTGTTTGTGGGCTGGGGACAGCTGTGTGTCTTCCTTGGGCACTGTCAGACTCTAGAGCTTAGGCAGCAAATTTGCAGCATGATTCTGCCTTGTGTGCTTGTCTCACCAGTTTCCAATCCACTTCCATGTAGTTTGGTTCTTCCCAAATTACACTTACTATTGCTGAGCATAATAAATGCTGCATATCTGTACCTTGCAGAATGCATGGACATTGTTAGCCAGGATACACTGCAGTGAAGCTGCCTTTGTTCAGGAATAGCCTCCGGGCCTTTTTTTTTCTTTATTTTGCAGGCAATTAATCAAATTCCTTTCCTATTAATTTAGGAACAAATTGTGTGCTTTTGTTTGTTTGTTTTCTAGCAAACTCTGCTAAAACAGAAAAATGTTGACAGTGCTAAACAGAAAGCTTTATGAGGAACATTAATCCATTGTATGAGGGTGTTGAGCCTGCAGATTTTCATTGCTTGTACTTATATGCATTGACATAAGAACTTCTAAACCCTAGCCACATCGCCTTGAGGTACTGTGCAAACCTGTCACAGAATCCCTGCCACAGAGTACTTAATCTTTTCAGTGTAATGGTTTTGCTCATATGGATCAAATTCTGCTCTTGGACACACAGCAAAAAATGCCGACTCTAGGTTCCATCTCTTATCTGAATTCATCACTTCCTACTTGACATTTGCAGTCAAGTCATGCAATTCCCTTTCTTCTCAGGTAAATAGCTGGGCCTAATGTTTTCCTTTTCTATTTCCTTCCCCCTGCCAAGACTGTTTTGCCTCCTGTTGCTTGGTAGTTTAGATATTTGAGGCCATCTTCCATCCATTCAAGGCTGGATGTGGCTCTGGGCAGCCTGGCCTAGTGGTTGGCAACCCTGCCCACAGCAGGGGGGTTGAAATTAGGTGATCTTTGAGGTTCTTTGCAACCCAGGCCATTCTATGATTCTATGATGATTCTATGGTTATATGATACTATGTTTTTAAGATGGCTTTTCTAAGTGTTTGTCCCTCCCTCTTGATTCCTTTTGCAGGCGCTGGTTCGACTTCCCCCTCACATTTCACAGTGCGATGAAGTCTTCAGGTTCTTTGAGGCTCGCCCAGAAGACCTCAATCCTCCAAAAGAGTAAGTGCTACATGCATTTCCAATTCTTTTTTGTTGGCTGGAAGAAAGCTGGAGGTTATTCACTTAAATGCTACTGTAGGTGTGAGAACAGATCTTGTAGCTTTCAATCACTATGTTAGAAAATGCCCAGCAATTACATGCAACCACTTGGGTGTGTGTAGGACAGAGAAATCAAGCAGCCCTCAAACTCATTTTTCAGCCATCTCCCACCCACTTTTGCATTGTCTATTGCTGATGCTCTTCTAATGAGGGAACCTCCCCTTGCTTGTGAGTTTTACCTGATAATTATCACCAAGAACTCATTTAGTTGGCACAGCAGCAGGAGGGAAATCCTGCCAGTAAGTACTCAGCTAATAATTACCAGCTGCTTCTTTAAATGTACTCCTACCCACATATATTTAGTTATCTGAAGGGAGCAAGATTGCAGTCCAGATCCAAAATCGTCTCTGGAGAGCCTATTCTTTGTAAGCAGGAAGCTAAGAAAAGGCTGGGAAAAGAGTTTCCATTGAACATGAAACAGAATCATAGCCTTTACCTTGGAATAGACAGGCTGATTCATGGTGATATTGTCACAGTTCAGAGAACTAATTTATCCAGGGAAAGCATTGGCAAGAGGGTATTTACAAGTAACTGTGCTGCCTTGTGTGATATTTCCTTTTCTCCTTTATAACAAGCAGGATATATTTTGTTGTGCTCCTCAGTAATATGTTTTGACTTGGTCCCATTGTGTTTTGTGCAGCTTTGTGGCACGGTTTGAAACCTGATTGCAGGCAGCGTTTCTGCAATTTGGTTTCACCAGCATTAGCTTAGCACAGTGGTAATCTCAGAATCATAGAAGTGTTAAGGTTGGAAAAGATATTTAAGATCATCTAGTCCAACACCAGCCCAACCCCACCATGCCCACTAACCACATCCCTCAGAGCCACATCTCCATGGTTCTGGACACCCCCATGGATAGTGATTCCACCACCTCCCTGGGCAGCCTGTACCAATACCTCACCACTCTTTCTGAGAAGAAGTTTTTCCTACTACACAACTTAAGGCCATTATCTCTCATCCTATCGCTGTTGTTTGCCACTTTGGTGCATGAAGAACCTGTACGTAGCAGAAAGCTTTGCACTGACTTCAGCTGTCTTATGTTGGACCTGTAGTTGTGATGTTAGTGTAGAGGAGAGGACTTTCGCAGCTTGATTGCCAGACTTTCTGTGTTGCATTGTATGGCTTTGATCATATTGGCATTTGGCGTTTGTACTGAAGGAAAGTACTGCTAGTACAGCTGAGAGCAAAGTCTTTTTGTTTGTGAAATGAGAAAAAGGAGCGGCTTTAAAATGAAAAGTCTGCAAAAAGAGCTGCTCTTTTTTTCTTCCTAGACAGGTTTTCTTTGGAGAAATACCTGAGATAAGTAGAGAAAATGAAGTTGCATGTTCATTGTTAAACAAGTGCTGCAAACTCAAAGTTTTGCAGCAGGATGTGTCTACACTCTGGGATCTACTGACCATCATGATTTCCATTTAAGTCTGGTAAGAAGGTTTGCAGAGGTTAATCCAAAACTCCTGTCTGATGCAAGGAGATACCCACATGTCCCAAACAGAAACAGACCCCAGAGGAGTTGTAGGATCTGCAGGGTTACATGAGAGGTTGCCTGGAGAATCCCATGTGAACCTCAGGAATCTGCATTTAACGCTGTTCAGCACTCCTGCCTGCTTTCTGTATTGATTCAGAGCCGTAGCATTAGGCCTGAGTAAAACAGAATTGGGACTGGACCTGATGGGCAGGGCACTAGCCATTATGGCTTTCTTTCTCTTTTCTGTTCCTATGTTTTGTTGAGGGCCTTTTGCTGAGCTCCCAGTTCAATAGCATTGAAGCAGTTTTCAGGTTACCCATTTGCACCCTCTAGGAAAAACAAAGAAGCCTAAATTTTCTCAGCCCAGGCTTTGCAACTTATTCCAACCTAGTAATAAGTGTGATTTATTTCCCTGGAAAATGTAGAGCAATAACCTGATTAAATCTCACTTCACTAATGTCTGCAGGACATTAATCTAGCTGGGTTTAAACAAATCCTACCTCGTCTTCTGTAAGCAAACAGATCTTAGGGAAGGTGTCTAAGGTTTCTGCTGGGAGTGCTTCACAAAAGATGTATTGTTGGAACTGAAGATTAATCTCTACAAAAAGATGATGTAAAAGCCAATGGAAACATCTTAGTGTTTTTCTTCTGTGGACTGAGGAGGGATGGAGGAGGTGTGGGGCTCACTGGACCTCTGTGTAGGGTCCTGGAGAAGGACACCTCCAGGGAGATTCTCAGCCTCTGCACGAAGGAGTGTTGTCTGCCAGAGAAATCCCTGATTAATTCCCTTGTTTTGTACTCTGGCAAACCCCCCCAGAATGGCAAGCCAGCGCTGCCTGAGCCCTGTGAAATCAGCCCTCCTTGGACCTCACTCACAGCCCCATAATATCACTGGACGTGGTAGGGGGTAGCCTGAGGGCAGAATCTAGGCTACTGGAATTATTTTCTCTTTATTCAGCTGCTTCTTTTAGCACTCAGTGCAGCAATTCTTTGTGCAGTGACAATGCAGCATACACGTGGCACCCAAGTGGCTGTGTTAAAGGAGATCAAATATCACCAAGTGAGGGATTCAGCCACTGAGGGATGGCAGAATGGGGTTTCTTACTCTGATTTTGTGTTTTCTTTCTGTGCACAGCAAGATGGCCTTTAGTTTCAGGATGGCCTGCTCTGTCTTTCTGCAGAAGCTCAGCTTCATAAGACAAAGCCTGACCTGGAGTTCAATTAGCTGACCTCCAGGAGTTAATCCCTTACTGCCCCCACCAGTTCTTCTCTCCAGGCTGTGGCCATTTGGCTTGCTGGCTGCTGCCTGCAGGGTCGTTTCCTACTACTGCTGAGCTCTGCTCTCCCACAGTGCTGAGCAGCACACAATCCAGCTGTAATAAAAGATGGGGTTTTCCAACACAGCTATAATCTGGCCTGTTTGTTGGATTGGATTTGCTGCTTAGGTTTTGTTTCCTGTTTTGGTGATGGTCCAAGCTTTCAAGTTCTGTGACAACAGGTATTCCATTCAGTACCACTAAACCTATTCCTTGTCCAGCAGCTTGTGGGGAGAGCTGGAGAGGTGTCACCAGAGAGCACAGCTGGGCTGTGCCTACATCCCTGCTGAGGCTGGGCCAGGTAGCTAACAACAGCAGGTTCCCTTTGTGCAGCATGGGATGGACCTTCAGAGGACACTAAATCCACTGTGACACAGTTTGGGAGCTCTCTTGGACCACTCCCCATGGTGAAAACACATCATTTGTAAGAGAGCTACAGGAAAAGTTACTGTAAAAAAAGAAGAAAGGGCTTTTTTATTTTTCCAGTATTCTACATTAAAACACCATGTCACTGTAAGCCATTCATTTACTGGATGCTTCTGTTAATAATTATAATTACTAATAACTAAACCAGAGGTGGATTAATTTCAGACTTCTACTGGGGATTTGGATTTGAGGCTAAGGTCAGGCCAGGGCTCACAGTCAACAAACAGAATCTCAGAAACCATTTTTTTAATTATTCTTTTTTTACAAAAAATAACAGCAATACCCGAAGAGAAGTATTAATCAATTCGACATTGCATATGGTCTACTGCTTTTAGGGCATTTTTGATGTTTGATTCAAAATATCACAGCCAGACTGGTCACATGAGTGTTCATTTTCCTTTCTGGTCTCACTCCAATATCAAAAGCAGACCAAGATCCACCAGTGCATTTCTGCAGTACTCCCCCTGCAGAAGTTCAGGCAGGTTCAAACGAGATTTCTGTTTAAACCACCAATAATAACATTAAAAGCTGAGTTTAAAGCAGCGTTTATTATCTGATAATATTTTACTGTAAGAGTCATAAAGTGATTTTCAAACAATATGCAAATCTGGAAAAAATGGGGCACTTACTAAGTAGACAAGATAACATTCTGAGGGTTGATGCAGAAAATGCACTTAATAATGACAGTTCCTTTCCTGAAGTACATAAATGTGTTGTGTAGCTGTGGGCTATGTCCATCATACTCCATCACATAAATCTTAGTGTCCCATTCCAGTTCCCACATGCTAAGCAGTAACTGTGAATGCAAGTTTGATTCTCCCTATTACAAACTTCTGGTAAGGAATCTGAAAAGAAGCTGCCAGGGTAACTCATTAATCATGTTTTAGTGTGTGAGTTTGGTAGTGCTAAAGCACAGTTCCCTAACAGATTGGTTTTCTATCCATTAGTTTGAATGTTACATATGGCTATTCCATGTTCCCGAATGATCTGCCCTGCAGTATCCAATGAAAGAGGAGGCAAGTTTTTCATCCATAGAACACCTACCTTTATTCTCATTTGTTTGATATTAAGCTAATCATTTTTCTTGTATTTCATCCATTTAGAATAGCGTTTCATGATGCATTTGGGAGCGGAGTCTCTGAGCTGCTGCTCTTTGTTTTATGATTGATCTTTCTTACTAGGGCTTACAGTAGAGAGAATTTTCCCAACATTTAGGAATGCAGTCAGCACCATCTCATGACAATCAGTATGTCAGTCCCTATGTGGTGGTGGTGTTAGGATCTCTCGATGAACGCATTTTTTGTGGAAAATTCATTCCACTTGAGAGATGTGGAATGGAAATTAATTTCCCCAAGAAATGCAAAATCAGCAAATGATGGAAGTTTTAGTTTCATGTGATTCACCATCTGGGAAGTAAATCATAATACACAGAACACGAAAAAAGAAAGGCATATCCGATATTTATCTGAAAAAGTTGACATGAAGATAAGATGGTTAAGATCCATTGTTCAGATGGGAAGAAGAGTTTTAAGTTTTCAAAAACTTGCTCAATCACCTTTGCTGAGATTGGGGTAGGTAAGGATGTAACAACCTGTGAAGGCTGTTTGCCAAGCACCTTGTTTGGCTGCTCCTCTCCAGTCATCTAGTGTCATGGATTGCCATTGGAATGAGCTGCCACAGGTCTCTAGGTTCAGTAGAGCACCAAATGTGCTTTTTAGAGGTTTATTTACTCTGAAATGTTTGTCCTCAGCACCTAAATTTGTTGTGGAAATGGTTTTTGAGGCTTCTGGATCACAGAAGTGCTTCACAGCATGCTGCCCATACTGTGGGATGGCAGAAGTCTGTGGCTGTGGTGAGTCTGGTGCCTCAGCAGCACTGCTGGGTCCCATCAGTGCAGGGTCACCATCAGATGGGCTCCAGATACCCCTGGTGTCTGCTGACTCACATCTGTTGCTGGGATCCTTTGAGGGTCTCCCTTTGACATGGCTATCTTAAACAAAGCCAAGGTGTGGGTGGAATATTCTCTAGGTATGGAAAAAAATGAAATAACACATGCATGACTCGTTCTCTTCTTTTGTTTCACATGGGAATTTCCCCTTTTGTTTGCAACATATAAATGATTTAGGCTGCAATATCAAATGGAGAGTACTGAAACTGCTGCAGTGTCAGTGGTACCAGGAGGTAGTGCAGCCTGCCCGAGACAAGATTTGAATCTTTTCACTGCTTGGCCAAAAAAAAAAAAAATAGAAGAGAAATTGTATGTCAATAAATTTCACACAATAAACCTTGGGGAAAACAGAGTGCATGTTAAATGAAATAGATTCAGCAACTACAAAAAAAAACCCAACAACAACAATAACAAAAAACCACCAACAACAAAAAGATGCTCAAGAATGGCAGTTGGAGCAGCATACAGTCGTGCTGTTACTGTTCAGCAAAAGCCTGTACTCCTTGCATTTAGTATCACATTTGGACTTGTGCTCACTTTGTAGATCTGACTGTGAAAGGACACAGGGTTGAGAGAAGCAAAGATAGCTCAGTGCACTGTCACTTGGCACTGGCTGCCCAGCGCACAGAAATAGCTTTTGCCTGGATTGGGTATGACCACACTGCAGAGTTTAAAAGTGGTGTGCTGTCACTGGCATGGGATGAATTTAAAATAACCAGACTTATCTTGAATGCATCCGAATGTAACCGAAATCAGAGCGTTGCCAACAGGCTCCTGCTTCGCTGTGAGCTGGCTTGCCTGGGCTGAGTGCAGCAGTAGTGTCAGAGTTAGTAAAGGCTTACAAATCCGAGACAAGTCTTTTTCTTTCTCTATAGAAAAGGTTTGGGACTAAAGAGGCATTTTGAAAACCTGACATTGCCCTTAGAAAAACTAAATGCCAGGGCTGTTGGCTCGAGCTCCTTTTTCTTGCCCAGTAACTTTTCCTCATATCCTAAAGGAACAATCACTGCTGATAATTTGCCAATGTCTATTTGTAGATTAGAAAGTAACAGTTCAGTTAATGTTTAAATTAACCCAAAAAATTCCTTCCTCCCAGAGAAAGAAAGGTTAGTGGTTAATGGAGCAGATTTGGAAGTCTGCTCTTTTTTGCCTCATTTACTTATTTTGTGATACTGGAAAGGCCTCTCCCATTTCCTGGCTGTACCTGCAGTATGACTGCCAATGTATAGTTTCAGAGATTTGCTAAGAAGGTTTGACTCTGGTTAAAAAAATAATAATAATAATAATAATTTTTAAAAAAGCTCTGCTCCTTTTGCAGTATAATTCTAGAGATGGTCACCAAAAATATTTTGGTTTAGACCATCATTATTTCCACAGCCTCTGAGGAAAGCCTGTTCTGCTGGTACTTCTGTGTTCAAACCAGTTAGGGAGGCAAAAGATCAAATTTACCTGGCAGTGGGGAAGGAGGAAGGGTTGGAACAGAACCAAAGTAACTGGATTCAGAAGTTACCATGTTTGTGGTAGAGGAGCTGGGGCACCTGTTATCCTTGAACCCTTGTTTCTTGAGCCAGTAAAATAGGATCTTCTAAAGCCTGTGATCATGGGCTGGTGATCCTTGCTTCGATACTTCAGAATGGGCAGCTCCTTAGCCTGAACTACCGATGTGGATAAGCACACTGGAAATATTTAGGTCCGTGCAAGGGGCAGTGTTTGGTGTTGCTGTGCCTGGTGGATGAACCTGAGATGGAGGAGAGGAAGAGGGTTGGGAATTTCCTCATCTTATCTCCATTCCTTGCTCCCAGCGAGCCCTGGCCAGCAGGTTAATTGCAGCACTGTGTGCCTGTCACCGCTGACTCACTGCAGGAGGGATGGGCTGAGGATTGCTTTGCACTGACATGACAGAGTGGAGCAGTGCCCGTCTTTTATCCCCTATGTGTCACGTCTCTGAAAAACAAGAATAGGCAGCTCATACTATAAATGTAATTATATAACAGAGAATTCAGCTTGTCATTGCCATGTCTATATTTCATATCGCTCAGCTATTGTTTAATGAAGATCTTTTTCCACTCCACGGAGGAGAGCACTGGGGACAGACGTGCTCAATGGGGCTCTTGCTGCCAGGATGATAAATTATCCCCTGTTGGTGCCTGGGGTCAGATGGGACTTCTTGCTGCCCTGTGCTTCCTATTGTTGATTACTGTGTAATTCTGATGCTGCTTATCTGGAGGCTCTCTTTATTTTCCATGAGTGACCTCCCTGGTTATAAAAAAAAGGTGTTTTTCTCTTGTACCCAAACCTAGTGTAACTATATATGCAATTCTGAACTGGTTGGGGGCAATATAAGACGTCCCATTAAATTTGATAAGGCTTTATCATGCTGTGCATGCTATGCTATATATAACAAGGGAAGGCATTTCTTAAAGTGTTTTAATGCTGTGTAATACGGGCCAGATGGATATGACATCTCAAATTTATTTAAGGTGGAGCATTTCAAGCAGAAGTGACGTTCCTTGGTAAACAGGACTTTAAACTGTGAGTGTCTCCAGCACAGCCCTTAGCACCTAGCACTTGCCATTGGACAGGAGATCAGGGCTTGGTGTCTCACGTCCATGGCATCCTGCTTTCAGCTCTCAATGCTGTTGCTGGTTAAAACCGTGTTTGTAGCAAGCTTGGAAAGAAAAGACATTTGTGGCAGTAGGGAGCCGTCCTCTGGAGAGCTGCACACATCCAAAATGATCTGTTTTGCACTGTCCTTCTCTCAATTGAGGTAGAGGGGATCCTTCTTTAGGACTGAGGTTATATAAAAAACACTAGACCCCAAGTGGCTCTGGCTGTATGAGACACAATGATCTATTGGTAGATCCATTTAAACCCTTTCCATCTTCATGACTGGTGTGCAGCTGACTGTCTTTCAAGCTGGCTGTGCCCAGAAACACAAGCGGAGGATCAAATAACAACATGTTTTGACTCCAAACTCTGGAGTGACTTATCATGTTATCAAAGCTTTTGATTTAATTGAAATTTCACAGATAACCCTAGACCTGCTTTTATGTGCAGACTCAAGAGCCAGTGGGAATTCACTTAAAACCCTCCCCCTGCCCCTTTTAATGCTTGCATTTTTGTTCAGGAGGTTTATAGAAGGGATTTGCTACTGCTTATCTCCGGCTAGAGCAGTGTGTCTGGGTTAAAGATACCCTTTGTGTTCGGGCCACCTTCTTTTTCCAGTTATACCAGAGTTTGATTGGAACGACTCTGTTGACAGTAATGGACTTTCTGAGATTTACACTGATGTAAGGTTGCAGAATTTGTTGTGTTAAGAGTAGAATTATTCCCTTCTTTCCATTCACAGCTCTTAAAACAATTGGCCTAAGCTAGGAAAGCTGTTCATTTGAACAGACCTCAGATATATTCTGAATAGAGGATTGACTGTGGCTTTGCAATGCTTTAGTCTAATCTAATAAATGCTGGTTATTTGCTAGATTCTTGCAAGCTGTATTTGCTCCAAGAAGTTTTAATAGCCACTCCAGTAATGCTGACTGCAATGCACTGTGGTGAACCTCAGAACACTGTATATGTCTGATTACATTTGCTTTCAATTACAGTCTTGTGGGCTTGAAAAATCAGAGCAGTTCAGGCTCATTTGGGAACCATCACAAAAAAAATCACTAGTAACCTGAGATATCTAGTGCTTGAAAATACAGAAGAAGAAAATGTTGGGGGACAAAATGCTTTATGAGAATAAAGCCTTTGCAACAACTGTGGGGTTAAGGTGGCAGGGCTGAAGGGGCACCATATCTAACAGATAAAGCTTTTCCTTTCCCATCCCAGTGTGCAGAGAATGAAGTGAGAGTGACTTATACCAGAAGCTGAGTTTGTCAGAGGCTTGAACTGGTCATGGTTCAGCAGTGAGTTAGCAATATTGGCATCATTACTGCTCTTTTCCTAATGTGTAGATCCTCACCAACGTTGTCTTCTCTTGGCTAGTCTTGGTTGGAGCTGTAGAGTTTAGGAGAGTATTAAGATGAAATTTGTCTTTCATCATAATACAAGATGTTGTGAAGATGTTGATCATCCTCTTAACTCTGGGTTGAAGCGGAGTTTTCATTTAAAAATTTTTTTCCAAAAATGAGTATTTGGGTTCCATTTGACACATGGTCCCAAAATTTGGATAACTTTTGTCATCTCTGCTGAGCAGCAGAATGGCTGTCAAGTGGACAGACTCCTTGGGGTGTTATGAATGTTTGCTAAATAAAAGAGCAGGAAGGGTTTCACAGTGAGACAGCCCAGCCACAACCCTGGCACCAGGGCTGGCACAGCGAGATTCCCACCCACGTGTGGAGAATGACTTCAGATATTCTGAGTGAAGGAGCTTTTATACTGTAGTGGGGAGCAGTGCATATTACCAGTGATCCACATTACTTTCTATAGGACAGAACTTTTCAGCAACGTATCTCCCAAATTTGGGTGGAAGTGGGTAGTGGAACCAAGCGCTTTCCTTTCTGCAATCCCAGTAATGTGTTTCATCAGGTTGTACAAACTCTGCAGTCTCTGTACCAGTAACCTGGGTGCTGAGGCATCCTGCTGAGCCTGGATCAATTCCTTCACCTTTGTTCTTATCTTATAATGAAGCCAAGGACCGTGGGGCAGATAGGGAAAGATTCATTCACATCCCTGCGAACAGCTTTAAACTCTTCCAACAAGAAGTCAGGAGGAAAGTATCCTATTGTTAGCTGGGTTGCCTCAATGCACAAAGCCAGGCTCTGTTGGACAGGCACTAACAATGTTAGTAATGCTGGTGATGCAGCAGTGTCATCCCCTGGGGGAGGAGGAACCCCAGCCGAGCTGCTCCCCAGCTAACGGGTTCCTCTGCTGACAAATGAGCTTCTGTTCATCTTCACTGTTATCGGGTTTGTGCTCATCTGTATCTGCTGCCTGTGTGCTGGGGAGGCTCTGGAGGTGAGCCGGGGCTTTGGGCAGAGCAGCAGATGGAGAGAAAGCCTCGAATGCCTTCGGTAAAATGGTATGTTGGAGTGAGCAGCTGGAAGGAGTAGGAGTTCCGCAGAGGAGTGAGATAAAAGGAGGCTTTCAGGCAGGAGAGAGGATTCCTGCCTTTTCCAGATGTAACATTTGCATGTGGAGCAGGAGAGCTGCCAAAAGGCCGGGCTGATGAAGGATGCTTTGTGATGCTTCCAGCATATGAAAAATGCAATGCTTTGAAATGTAGGTGGGTTTGGGCTATTAGGCGAGGGATGAAACAAGCACCGTAAGATGCGTCCCTTTCCCCTTCTTCTTTTGGAAAGCTGATCTCCAGTGCATTATTATTACCTTTTTTCCTTCATTTTTTTTTTTAATGATCTTTCTCCTAAGGCATTTTTTATACACCTGCCTCGGTCATTCAGCATCCTCATAAATTAGAATTTTGTGGCCATGTACACTTGTGACGAGTGTTTTTTATTTCATTTTTTTTGTTGACAGGCATATAAACTACTGAGCCCTGGTTTACTGCCCAATAAACTCAATCCCTGGCAGGGTAACTAATGTTTGGAAGAGAAGATTGTGTTAATATCAGTGAGCAGAGAATTTCTGGCTTCAAAAAACAAATGTTGCTTTCTGACATGATCTTATCTTAATATGCACTCAGAAAGACCTTATTTGCATTTCAGATGTGTTCAATTCAGATACATTTGCATGCCAGAGAACTGTACTAGTAGATGTGACTATCAGTTTATGAGGGCATTTGCCCAGAACAGAGCAATTAGCAGCCTGGGGCTGTGAGGGTCCTTTGCAGGATCCTTGGGGAAGCTGTCACTGCTTCTTCTAATGCTACAGTTCTGAAACACCAAAGCAAATTCCAGATTTTGAAAGAAGTAGGGCACAGCTCTACAGAGACACGTGTCAAAAACATTTCACCTCCAGAGTAATGCAACTAGATAAGATTAAACTTGCTGGCAGCCTCATCCCCAGAGCAGCCCTGCTCCTCAGACATTTATGCATGTAAGTACTTTCTGCACAGTAAATAACTGTATTGAATTCAACAGGGGTACACGTGCTCCCAAAGTTATTTGTGTGTTTGTGTATTCATCTGTCTGTTTGATGGGAATAAAAATTTCTGGAGAGGGCTGGGATACAAAGGAGGTTCATTCATCAGTAACCTCCTCTGCAAGTAAAGTTAACTCTTCTCCCTTGCCTGAAGGTTTACATGTGTGTGAGTACCTGCACATGGGCTCTGGGGCCAACACAACAAATTTAATTTGAAGTAAGTCACTAATTTTCATGTGATGAAGGTCGATGATTCCTGTTCTTGGAGGTTCCTAAGGACAGCAGAAATAGCAGTGGCTCAACTGGCCTGTTCAGTTACAGGATTTATGTAGCAAACTATTTGTGCCCTAAACACTTTTATGAGAATTTGCTTTTGCTAATATTTCTTAAAGAAAACAAAGAAGGGTCTGGAAAGTAGTTAGGTGTGTATCTCTATTCGTATCTTTAAGAGGACCTTTTAACTGTTTAGCAGTAAAGTTAAGGGAGCACCAATAACATCTCTTTTGATCCTTATCCATAAGAAAGCCATGCAGAGTTCCTTTCCTTGGCTGAATTAGCTTCAAGATCCCATGAGTACCATTTTTGCTGTGGCTCATTTGCTTTGCCTAGTGCTTGCTCGTGTTCAAAGGAAACTGTGACCAAATAACCACAGTTTTGGGGCATTGGAAGGAAAGGTGAAGCAGCTTCTGCTGACTTCAAAGTCTCTGGAGGTTTTCAGAAAATGGGACACCTGAATAGTCTATACTTTGCATGTGCTTATCCCTTTTCTTTCTGTCTTAGCCTCCAGGATTCACATACTGGTATGGGGAGAAATCCCTGGGCTGCCCACTGGTTGCTACGGGGCTTGATAGGTCCCCCTCTGGTGTAAAGGACTAGGTTGTCCTAGCCAGTGTAGTTTGTGTTGTAAATAATCGATCTTTTTCTCTCCTATTTTATATACATAGATAAGTCTCTTATTTTGATGCCATTTTTATTGTATTTTGTTCTTATTTCTTTCTTTGTTTCTGCTTTCTTATGATCCTTGACTATATCAGTTTCTCTGCCTCGCACTGACATCTTTTCTTGTGCCGTGTTTAACTGTCCCTGGGGTTTTTTCATTCTCCTTACGTCCTGTGGATTCTGTTTTCTTCTTTCTCAGTGCGTTCTGCCCTGCTTCTGCCAGCATTTCTACTCTCATTTCTATTCCTTCCACCAGCAATCTGTATGTTGGGTTCATTTGCTGTCTGCTATCTTTCTTCTGTCACTTTCTCTCTGCCGTATCCTTTCATCCCCAATCCCATACAGTAGATAATAGGGGGATGAAAGGAGTGTCCTAGACACAGACGGGATCCTGAGGCTGAGGCTGGCTTCAGAAGTTACCCAAGTGCAGGATTTGCTGCTAGGATAGACTACAACCATGCCAAGCCTGCCCAGGGCAGTAACAGACACCGGGGCAAACCCAGTGCTGTGCAGACATTTCACTCAAGACATAGTCTGCCTCACCTCCATTAGTGGCTCCAATAATTGGCCCATAGCAATACGGGGCAGCTTGCTATTTCATCCCACTGCGGGGATCTCCTTCCAGGAGAAGTGATGGAAACTGAATTTGGGGGAAATAAAGTCATCAAGGTCCTGAGCTGGTTTGTAACATGTACTTTCTGTAGTTGTCTCTGCGGTCTGTCAAGCAGAAATTTGTCATATCTGGCCTGAAGTTGCTGGGTAATTAATCATACATGGTGGGTAATACAGGCTGGATTTTCGGTCTGCAGGCACGGATTGCCATGAGCTAACCCGCAGCACCACTGAACCTTTTCTCTCTCCCCTACTTCTTCATTTTCCCATGACCTTAGGAGAAAAGAAATCCGCACTTCACAGGTCCTTTCTTTTTTTTTT
The DNA here is from genome assembly GCA_013399175.1 of Odontophorus gujanensis. Lineage (NCBI taxonomy): Eukaryota > Metazoa > Chordata > Aves > Galliformes > Odontophoridae > Odontophorus > Odontophorus gujanensis. The sequence continues at coordinate 504,936 of VXAB01009972.1, forward strand.
TTTTTTAAATCACACTTTATGGAACACAGTTTTAATACTGTACAGTACGTGTTTAATGATGTCCATATGGGTTTGTGGGTACAGGAATTAAATACATAACAGTTCACGATGACATAACACGGAAATGCAACTCCCGCAGTGCTGGTGTGTAGGCTGTAAAGGGTTATTAATAAAAACGAAGGTTTTAAATAGAAAACAAGCTTAGCAGCACCGTTTTGGCCTTGGGCCCATCTCTGAGTGATGGAAAAAAAAAAAAAGAGGCTGGAATATGTGGTCTTTCCTCAATACATGAAAATAAATACATTTTACCACAATCCCCCGTTAAGAGTTTCAGAGAGAAAGCTACAGGCCTGATGCGTGGCATCTCTCTTCAATCAGAGCATGAGCTCAGGGAGGTCTGGAGGGGATATTTCAGCAGGGCGCAGAACACATCAAACAAACACTAAGGGGGAGATTGATGCCTTAGATTATTAAAACGGGGTAAGGCCACAATGTTTTGATTGGCAGAGGCTTTCAACAGTCGGACATTAGTGTTTCAGAAGAGCAAACCGCTCTGTTTGTGGGTAAGCCAGGAAAATAACAACTCACACAGTTTGGGGGAATGACCTCAAGGAAATCCCATCCCATCTTGTAACCAGAGTTGCCCCATCAGTAAGCCAAGGAAATTACATAATGCGTCTATTAATATTATAGATGAACAAAAGCAAGCTTACTCTTCTGTTTTCAGCCTTGTCTTATCTGTCCTTTCATTTTAAGTCTTCAGAATAAATGAGACAGCATTGGGTGGCTTGCTGAGCATCCCTCTGAGGGTGCTGCTGTGTGTGAGACACCTCTCACTGCGTCTGCCTGGTCTGTGTGCTCCCGCCTGCTTCCCTCAGCTCCTCCTGCTGTCAGCTCACATCCTTTGGCTCCAGCATTCACCCTCGCATCCCAGCACTGTCCCATTGCACCTGGTGCTGTGCTGCTGTGCTCACCCTTCAACCCCATAGCTTGGAACCAAGATCCTCGTCTAAAAGTTGTTAGGAAAACCACTCCCTGCTCATGTTCTGGAGTGATCACCATGCTCCATCAGGCAGGGTATCCTTCTACCCCATCTCCCATATTTTGGCTTACTTCAGGCATACTTAAAGATTTTGGAAAATGATATTATGTCTGTTTTTCTTGCGCTGAAAAATGGCAACTTTTTTGTCTTCTGAAACCAGAGAGAGCTGAACTTTCTGAAAATAGGTGTTGTGTTCCTTTAAATAGCACTAAACACATGGGAATGGGGTTATTTTTGTCCCTGGCTGCCTATAATCCATCTTATTTTAGTCAAACCAAAATCTTCCCAGGGATCGTTCCAAAGAATAATACTGAAGTGTCGTGTGAATCGTGCAGTGGTGATACTGGCATTGCTATGGCATTGCCCTTCTGCCAAGCTTCTCACCACTGATCTCGAGGCACAGCCCAAACATGGAGCAGCTCTGTCTATCTGACTGTGAAGCACTGGCATTATTTTAAAAATGGGGAAACAGAAGTATGAAAGTGGTTTGTGAAGGTCACCAGCACTGGAAGAGCAGCCAGGAGGCCGAGCTTTTAGCTTCACATTGTGACTCTTGGTGTACTTGCTCACCCCATCAGCACTCCAGCTGGTTGACCTGGTGATCCACAGCTTCCTAGGTCTGTAGGAATGGATCAGTTTTCATATCAGCTTTTTGAAAGTGCTGTATTTGAAGATAACAGGGTGAAGGGACATTGAGAAATTAGGTTACAGGGGGACTGGGATTCAGGATGCCATGAAATGTCTCCAAATGAAAGCACTCATTCCTTGCTTGTGAGTGTGTATGCGATGGGGGATCTTTAGCTCAAGACTCATCCTGTCTTTTTCCTGCCTGAAACTGGGGCAGATTATCTCATCTAAAACCACTCTCCTGCAAGGAACACCAGATAGCCACGCAGAAGAGATGCAAAGACCAGTCTACACTGCTCTATACACCAGGACCTTATCTGGAGAGGGCTGTGCTCCTTAGTCCCAAATTCCTGCTTTCTGGCCAGATTATTCCATCTGCAAATCCTTGTGCAGAAGCAGCCCTAGATGTCTCATGATGCTCCCTGTGTCAGCTGCGTCCTCTGCCATTGCTGCCTCTGTCCTTTACAACTGTGTTTGCTTGTGGCAGCTGTGCTGGAGATGCCCTCCAGATGCAGGCTTCCAGCTGTGGGGCTGTTGGCAGGGGAAGGCTTGGCTGGAACCATTTGAATACTTGGGCAGCAAGTCACCTTCCCAAACAGGTGGATGCGGGATGCTTCAGAAATAAGCTGATGTTGTTTTGCCTCTGCCTGTCCCGTGTTTCACAGCCGTAACTCTTGTGATGCCTGTTGGCTGCTGAGCTAACACAAGTACATCTGCCTCAGATAGATCCTTTGCTGCCTGACTTCCCCCTCGTGCCAGTGGGTGAGGGAATGTGCCTGTGCATGTAGCCTTTGTCCTCAGCTGCAGGGCACTGCCCACCTCCCCACCAGGCTGATGAGCACAAACAGCCTTCTTGTCTGCAGTAACCAGCAAAGGGAGCAGCACTGCTGAGCTGGTTCCTTGATAGCAAGGGCATCTTCACATCCTCAGCCTCATGTAAGTAAATCTGTCGTCACGCTTTGGTCTTCCTTTTGTATAACGTAGCAGCTCGTCTTAAACTTGTAAATACATTTTCTGGGAAGCTGTGTGTGGGAAGTGGGCAACTCCTTCCATCTATTGCCAGCTAATCCTTAATGCTCTCCTTTATCATAACAAATGAAGCAGATTTCTCAAAAGCAGTATCTTGTGCCGTACTTTTATCTCTTTCCTTTTGCTGTAAGGCTGAGGTTGTGCCCTGGCTGCATTTTATTGCACAAGACATGGAGCCAGGACTCATGGCTTCTGTCCTGAGCACGGGATGCTCACATCTGTGCTAGCTCCTGCTTGTGCAGAATCTTTGCGAGCTGACAGAGACTCTAAGTGCGGAAAATACTGTGTTTAGCTTTCAATGTTAGATGTAAAAGAGAAGAAACTGAGTTGAAAAAACACCCAAGATATCTGTAAATCAAAATTCTTTCAACTGTTTCACTGAAAATTAGGGGAGCTTTTACATTCTAGCATTCTCTCCCACCATCCCAAAATGTTTTGTGCAAGTGACAGTTCAAGGGTTTTGGAGATTCCTGGGACAAAATGCTATTGGTTTGTACCCCTTGGGGTCTGTCATCACTTCACTCCTCTTCCCTTCTGCCTAGCCATCATCCCCTCTCCTCCACCCTCGTAGGTGGCACAGGAGGTATCGCATCATCCCTGTGGAGGAAACTTAGCATGGAATTTGGCAAGGCAAAGCCCTCTTTCTGCAGCAGGGCTCATCTTCCCTTTAATGGAAATTAAGTGTCTAAATCTTTTCGTCTTTCCCTCTTTCTCAATTTTACTGTGTGTTCTGGGATGAAGTTTTGTCATGCTACATCAACTGCTCCTTGCCAAGACCTTCTTTATGGCCTTGATTTAAACTAATCCCACTCAGTAACAGTGGAAGGCCGTGAGATTCCAGTGCTGGGGATGGGCTTTGGGGGCTGCTTATCTTTCTTAGGGAATAACAGCACATCGATGCGTGCTTGTATATGTTGTGTACACATCTTGTGCTTACACAGAACTTCAGGATCTGATTCTGGTGGGTCATGCTGGCAGGTATCCAAGCCCCGTAAATCTGGTCACTGTGCTTTTCCAAATGTTTATTGTGCTGTTTAAGCTTTTATGGGCTCTTGTGTGCATTACATATGGTCTGAATAAATGTAACGCAGTATTACTGTGCTTAGCTGAGATGCAGAAGTGCCTCCAAGGGGATTGTTAGAACTGAGGCAGCCATTGATGCATTTGAAGATGAGTTTCTTGGTTCAGCTTTCTGGGGCTGGTGGCTTCAGTCCTGTTTGGTTGGCTATTCATTGCCACTTGGTCTGAGATCACAGGGGTGGAATTGAGAAGCAGCCTCAGCCACCTCCCTTTGAGGGCTGTTCACAGCTCCAGCAGTGTGTGAGGACCAGGCGTGCTGCTGGGAGAGTACCATAGACCTAGGGCTCGGTGCCCTTGCCCTCTCCTGTCCCAGATGGCCTGAGGAAAGGAACTTCAGGGAAAGCTAGCCAGGCTGTAGCCGACATTAACAGCTGTAAAAGCATCCAGGCCAAGACCTCAGGACCTTCAGGGAACTTCCTGCAGTTCAGCTATTGGCTTTCCTTTGCCTGGCCAGACGTCCTTTTCCTCCTGTATCTCCTAGCACTGTCACTTCACTTTTTGCTACAGAGACTCTCACCCTAAAAGATCACAGCCTTACTGGTGTGCTTGCTACCAGCACTGAGTTTACTCCATTAGGGCATTCTGCTCCCTCTTCCCTGCTGCATCTGGATACTTCAGGTTTTGGGGCAGCAACAATCATTTTTGAGTTTTATGTTGCAGACAGGTGGGCCTACAGTTGGGTTGGCCATTTGGCTCGATGTAAAGTGTAGCATTTTTAATTGTGCTCTATTGGGGGTATGCTGAAATACCAGGGGCTTCACAGAGACACAGGAGAGGGAAGGAGGAGGCAGAAGGGGATAGGTCTGGGAGGAAGGGGACAGTGAAGAAGCAGCAGGAATCTGACACTGTGAAGTCTGCACTGGCCAGTGTTCATTTCTTAGTTTGCTGCACACTTCAGGCACTGCTGTGAGTGAGCTTGCTTTTTAGTGGGAATAGAATCTGGATGTCCTCTCTTTATCAGCCCAAATGTTTCACTCGGGGGAAAACAGCTAAAAAAGAAGGGAAGACAATGTGCATTTATAACCAGAACTGGATAGATTATGGCTATAAAAACAGATGTTTTTCTCTTACTTCCCTATTGCTCCAGGCTGAGGGTTAAACTGTGGGTTACTGCTGAGCTACAATAGGATTGAAATCTGTTATTGTGTTCAGAGAATTCTGCTCGGACCCCAGTGCTGGATGCTGCACTTGTGAAGGTGTGACAGCTTCTGCTGCAACATTTTTGGTTATGGAAGTGTTCAAGTTTTAGGTTCTGCTTTTCAGGAGCATGAGGACATTGAAAGATAAGATACTGCAGTGTTTTGTCATCTAAGATAAGCAGGGGAAGGAACAGGGCATCTGCTAGGCTGACAGAAACTTCTGCAGTGATTTTCTCCAAGTGGAGGTGTTTCCTATGGGCTCTACAACATGAATGCATTTGACACAAGGTCATTTAAGGAAGAAATCCCTTCTGCTGAGCTATCCTCTCTTCAGGCTTGAGGCTACTGACATCCCTTGGGTCAAACAGAGATGGGGGAGGAGCAGTGTAAACATTGGGCAGCACCAGCACTCTGATTGCAATGGGCTGTAGCATATGTACTGCCAACAGACTCGCTTTGCTCTGGCTCAAGTTTTTGGAAGTATGAGGTGGAGCTGGTTTATCGCAGCTCTGTGCCACACCACTCTGTCCTCTGCCACTGCACTTTGGGCTTTGCTACTGCTCTGACCTGCAGGAAGAACCTTTGCATAGTTCACAGAAAAGTGCCAGGTGCTGACACTGTGGCTCAGGATCCTGCCCCATGCTCAGCCTGGTGGCTCCTCAGCATGCTGTTCCACTAACAGCCAGGGTGCTCCTTCCACCACCCAGACATGAGGATGACCCTTCCTGTTCTTCTGGATGGGTACAATAATGGTGGCAATGGGCAGAGAGTGAGAAAAGTTCCGGGGAGACCTCATTGTGGCCTTCCAGTTCTTGAGGGGATCTTAAAACAGCAGGGGTACACGCTTTTTATCCAGTCTGATAGTGACAGGACAATGGGAAATGGTTTTAAACTAAGAGAGATTTAGCTGGGATGTTAAGCGGAAATTTATCACTCAGAGTTGAGGCACTGGCATTGCTGCCCAAGAGCTGTGGGTGCCCCATCCCTGGAGGTGCTCAAGATGATCTTAGTGGTCCTTTCCAATCTTTATGATTCTGTGATACTATGATTTATTCTTTTATTACCTTTTGAAAAAGCTTATCCTCAACGACTCGTTTCTGCCTGCTTCTAATCACTGCTGGAGTTTCTCCCTTAGGCTTTGCTCCCTGAAGCGTTGTGCTGGGGTCCTACTGCAGGCATCAGGGCTGCTGGGAAGAGGGTGGCAGCTCTTCAGTGCCTCCTTCCTGTGCTGTGACCTCCCCAGCCTGCAGGGACAGGGGAGGAAGGTGGGAAATGAGGCGATGGGAACAAACTTCCTGCAATGAAGCTGAGCGCTGGGGCTCGATCTTATCATGAGCAAACAGCCCTGATGGGGGCAGCCAAAGAGGAGCCAATCCCACTTTTCCTGCCCCTGACGTGAGAGCCTTGACCCCATGCCAGCTTTGCCTGCAGATACCTGAGCGTACCATGGGCTGGCAGCACGGAGGAGAATGCTGTCCAAGCCGTATGAAATGCAGAGGCATGTTAGCATCTGGTGCTCTCAGGGCAGCCCTGCTGCAGCAGGTTGTGTTGGGAAGGCTGAACCATGCAGCAGGGAGCTCACCAGGCTCCATGCAGGGCCTGCTGGGCTTCATCTACCCAATAATATTTTGTTCCCTTTTGTGTACTTGTATATATATTTGTATCTCTGTACAGTGTTGCTAGCACAGCTGTAGCTTACTGCCATTCTGACTTTCTGTTTAAAAATTAGTGGCAGTGCTGGAATTTCACATATCAGTCTGGCAAAAAAGACACCCCAAGATGACATAAAAACTTGTGATTTTTAAGGTATGCACTCAGTGATTTTTGCAGAACTCTCCCTTTTTGCAAAGCTGTGTATGTTGCGGTGTATAAAGACCCCACTCGGTGACCAGGGATCTGAGTGGCCCCTTGCTTTACAGTCACAGAACTGTTGAATCAATAAGGTTGGAAGTGACCTCCAAGATCATCCAGTCCACCTACCACCAATATCGCCCACTGAGCCATGTCCCTGTTTCACATCTCCATTTTTCTTGAACACCTCCAGGGACAGTGACACTACCAGCTCCCTGGCCAGTGCCTGAATCACTTCTGGAGAAAAGGCATGCACCAGGAGGCCCTGGGTTATGAGCTGTGCAGACAGCTGCTGCCACACTGTGGGGAGATGGTGTTTTGCATGCATGGGCTGTGCAGCAGAAAGGACTAAGTTGGACGCAGAGCTTTTGGTGTGGTGAGTGCAGATGGCATGGGGCACTGAGCATTCTACTCTCCCTGTAATGTGCCGTGCCTCACACCCTTGCCATACTCATCTGGTGATGCTGGCTTGCTCTTGGCTCCATCGTCCCAAAGAGCAGGAATTCCCCTAGACAGCAGTGGAGAAGATGTGGCATGTTGCTATGAATAGATATGAAATAGCTTTTCCACCTGGATTCTTATTAGGTGTTATAGCTCTATCTTTTTCCATTTGACTTATGATAGACTTTCTTTTTATTATTATTTTTTTATTTAATAACTTTGCTTCTAAGACTTGACCAGGCAACAGCAAAGAAGCAGACTTACAGTCTTGGACATTAATACTAATGACTCCAGTACAGCACCTGGATCAGGCATTTGTAAGCATATGGAAGAGATTGAAGAGGATCTGATTGTCTCTTCAGCAGACAGTGCTGGACTGAATCTTCTCCCCAGACCTGAAGAGCAGTGCTGATCACTAGGCTCTTCTTGTTCTATCTTTACAATGCTATAGAGCTGCTGTAGAAAAGAAAACCTCTCATCCTCAGCATTAGATGTGCTGTGGCACTCTGGTGAGCTTCGGAGTGCAAGGTGTCATTGGCTTGCTTGGATTTTTGGCTGTGAAAGTCTTATAGACAGCTCTTTGTACAGACAGGTTTCATGCATGGTCCTGTTAGGGGAATTGTCAGCACCTAATCTGGATGTTTGCTCTCATCCAAGTAGTATTGCCAGTGTATTGCATGTGCAGCCTGACACACTGTATATTCATCCAGTTTTTGGCCTGCTTGGTTGACCCAGCTCCACCCCACATCTGCTGAGGCTGTCGTGGGCTGTTGCTTATTTGCAGTTATGTTCCTTAGCAAATCTTGGAGGAGATACTTCTCCCCAAAATTCTAAAGCACAGCTCTTCCCTATGTGGCAGGTTTGCACTCACTTGTCCTATACGATTACCATCCATCATTTCATCATCCATCCATCCATCCATTCTCCATCCATCTATTGTCTGTCCATCCACTATCTGTTCATCCATCCATCCCCATCAGTGTGGTGTTTGTAGTCCTCACGCTCACCTTATAGGAATCAGGCCATCAGCAATCGATCCCTTCTCACCATTCTGAGGTGTCCCCTGCCAAACCTTGCTCCTGCCTTGGAGTAGGACAAACAGCCCCCTTTAACCAGAGTGAGGAGCAGACTGGAGCTGCAAAGCCTTTGAAATATGATGGAACGGGGCCAAATTTCCGATTAAAGCCCTCCAAATACTGCTCTGAAGGAAAATCGCTCTTCATTTGCGGGTAAAATAGAAGGATCATTGCAAGACTGGAAGTGTTGCAGAATAAAGATTTAAGCGGTCAAGTAAAGGAAAGAATGAGAGCTCCCAGGGGAAGGGGAGTGGGGTTTGGGCCTCTCTAACTTGACTGAATCAAGTGACTTCGGCAGTTACATGAGACCATCTGACCCAGAGCTGGGCAGTTCACAAGCCACAGAGTTATGAACTACTGGTAAAACAATCTGAAGAGGAAAACACATTTGCAATTAAGAACTGAAAACCTGAACAACAACTCTTGAGGTTTCAGAGCCGTGTCCAGCTGCTGCTGGGAGGCCCGGGGTCACTGCCCTTCCCACGGCCTCACACTGCTCAGCAGCTCCTGGAGCAGCTCCTATCCCCACTGGACAGCAGGTGCCTGCCTGCAGTGTTGCCTCCTGGCAGCAGAGGAGCCAGGGCTCGCAGCCCAGGCAAGGTGCTGCTGTCCCATGTACAGGTGCCTGGGACCTGGGAAGGGAGGAGGAGCTGAGGACAGCTTCCAGTGATGGAAACACTGACCCAGGTTGTGCCAAGGGCTGGTTTCAGCCAGCTGCTTTTGGTCTCCCAGGACTGGGAAGTCAAATGTCTTCAAAGTTCCTGAGAAGTGGCTCCAAACTCAGCCCAGTTACTTGAATGCATTATGTTCTCATCGATGGGTTGGTTCCCAGAAGTGCTGAGCATTCCCAGCTCCTCTGCCGGTGGTAGCATGGGTTGCCCTTGTTACAGTGCCAGCCTGGCCTGGGATGTGCCTGTGATTGTTCCTGGGTTTGGCCAAGTGGGCTTTTCTCTCTTCTGGGAAACCAGCTGGTTTTGTGCCCGTGGTATTTGCAGAGTGCTGACAAACCCCTTTCCTTCACAATTGTGGCTGTCTGCTTAAGGTGCTGCTCCCTGGCTTTTTCCTTTCAAGGCTTTTGAAGTGTTTTCCCATGTTAGAAAATTCAAAAAGGCAGCATGTGAGGCTGGCTGGGCCAGCAGCTTTGATCCTCAGTGGGTGTTTTGCAATAAACTCCACCATGAATTTTTCATCCTTTGCTCTGAGTATGTGTGTGCCTTGCATGCAGGACAGGCACTGGTCCTGGAGCTGCATCCAGCATAGGGTGAGAGCCAACCATGGCTCCAAATCTCTGCAACCCTGGGCCAGCCTTGCCTCAAGTTACCCTGTATGAAATGTGGCCACATCTTTAATCTGTCTGATAGTTCCAAGTCCGTGCTTTCTGAAGCATTCTCTGAGTCTGAAACATCAGTTTTCTTTATCTGAAGTTCTGTATTGCTATCTGACCTATTTACTTGGAAGCCTGTGAGGAAGGCTTGGTTTGGAAAAATGCTGTGTTTGTGATCCAAGTGTAAGCCCTTCACTGTTAATTGTATTAGCATTACTAATTGTATGCACATTTCTAAGCTGTTGTGATTGCCACATCCTTTTAAAACACAGACCAAGACATCAAAAGGGCTGTGTCTACTCAGAGATCAGCAGAGAAGCAAGAAATTAAATTGCCTCATACTTTAAAAGATATGTGGGCTGCTTTGCCCCCATTATATCAAAAATGACACAGGAAAAATAAATCTGGAGGCAGACTTTTAAAGCTTGTTAGCCTTCAAGATTTTATCAGCAGGAAGCAGTTTGATGGAGGTACCAGCTGCCCTGCGCCCACCAGTGCCATCAGTGGGAAAGGCTCAGCAGGAGCCTTGCTGGATGGGGGCCACATGTGTATAGGGCCTGTGGAGTGAGGGAAAGGAGGGTGCTCACTCTTCTGAATTCAGGTTCTCTCTCTGCTGCAGGGAGGGAATTGATGCTACCACTGTGTCTGTGCATGGCTCACTGTACTGTAGCTCTCAGATCAGCTGCTGTTGGGGTGCCTGTGGTTGATGGGTAACAGCAATTTTACCTGCTGGATGTATATAGACAAATGTATATTTTCATGTTTTGCTACTTTTCTGTGGCGCAATCAATAACACTGAGATGGATGAATTACCAGCAGACCTTTGGGTGCAGTTACAGAGCCCTGCATATCTCAAGGGCTGGCAAAAGAGGACATCAGGGCAAGTGGTGCCTGTAACAGAACTTCATTTTTGCTCCAGAAGCACTTCCCCTCCCCAACCCGCCATGCCCTCTTTGTGCCTGGTGCACACTGACAGATTGAATCTCACAGAGGAGGCAGCAGGGGCTTCTTGGTCCCAGCTGGAGGTTGTTCCTGCACAGCTCTGTGCCATGCCACGGAGACCTCATCTTTCACATAGGGCTGTCACCTTTACTCCTTAACCGCATAAATCCTGGTGGAGCGGGTCTCACTTCACAGGCGGTGCCTGCACAGATGTTGCCGCAGCTCATGGAGGGATTAATGGTGCCTCCAACAGAGCACGAAGCATCCCAGAGCACCCGGGTGATGCTGAACACTGCGGCTGCAGCCGGCAGAGGGAGCGCAGAGCATTGCACGTTGCCTGCCGCTGTCCCACTGAATGCAGCGTGATAACGGGTTATTTACAGTGGAAATATGCCACTTGTAGTAGGTTTACATGCAGCTTTGTGGAGCTCCTGATCGCTCTGCACTTCTGTTTTTAGCCTGTTACTCATCCTGAGGCACTGTTGGTGTGTGTCTGACCATGGCAGTAAAAGGCTGTAGCAGGGACGTGATGGGGCCGAAGCATCGCGGACAGAAAGCAGCTGTCAGGCAGCATTTCTCCCCGAGGTCTGAGCAGCACCAGCAGGCTGTGACAGCCTGGCAGGGCCTGCTGCTCAGCGACTGACTGCAGTCAGACTGTTCTGTACCTCCTTCAAGGCCCCACAGTGCAGCGACTGCACAGATGGTTGTGTTGCATTCAGAGCAAAGTGAAATAACACCGGTTCTTTCCATCCTTCGCCACCTCACCCCGAGAAGTTAGCCGCCTCTTTGGGGAGCTAGTAGTCAAAATCCCAGACCTGCACACCTCCAGACTTTCAGCAAAGTTTGAAACCAGTTCAGGATCTGAATTTCAAGTCTGCTTTTCTTGTGCCAAAACCCCCAGAGCTGAATACCTGGAAACTATGGAGGTGGGACCAAATAACCCCTGAGCTTTTCATTGTCTACCTCTAATGAATCAGCTCTCCCAGAATAATATGTCTAGCATGGTTCATACCACGATCTCTGCTGTAATCACTGCTGAAACCTGGAGAGGTTAGAAATCCATATGTGGATTTGTGTCTGGGTGAATTTGGCAGGCACAAAGCAGTCCCCAAAGGCAATTTCTTCCTATCAAATCAACTGCCAATTTTTGTGGTCTTGATTTATGTTTTTTAAGGTTATTGAGCTTTTTGCTGAAAGTTGAAGGCTGTCTTCCTTGGCGTTCTTATTGAATGAGCCATCTCAGGAGCAGGACTGGCTTGCAGATCACAGCATAGCTGGGAGATTATATCTTTTACATATGAGATTTTCTTCCCCTGTCTCATTGGTCTCCTACATTGCCATAGCTACAAGTGCTTCCAATTACAGCTAAGTACATGGGACATACCTACATCAATCATGCTCAGGTTTCGTGCACTGTATTTTTCAGAGGTAGAAGATACCCCTTGTTGCAAATGGTCCTGTGCCTTTTACCTGTATTCTCCAGTACAGGAGAAACGTGTGTGTGTATCCCTCCTTGATTCTCTAAAAACATTTTACTTTTGTTCTTTTTTTCTCTTTGTATTTGTATGTACCTGATACAGAAAATAGATTAGGCCAGTCAGAAGTACACTGTTTCATGCAGGAAAAGCAGGGCTGGTGAGCAGCTCTTGAAGCTGTTTGGTTGGAAGAACAGCCCACGGAGTAGAAGACCAGAGAGAATATTGTTAGCAAGGCTGGCTGACCAAAGTGTAAGGTGAGCACCACAGTCTGGAAAGTAGATCATCTTTCTGAAAGGCACAAAGAAGGAAAATAATGGCTTCAGATTCATCCCCTGTGTAATTCTTTTGAAGTTGGTGGCTTGCACTAGCATGATTTAACCCTGTTAATTTGAATGGTTCACTGCAGTGCCCTGAGAGTTGATTTTTGCTGTGCTTCGTTCTCAGATGGAGACAGAGCAGAGCCTTGGTGTCTGGGCTTGGGCCCAAGCTTGGTGTCCCCATGGGTCTGGCTCAGGCCCATCCATGTTGTGGCTGATTCCAGTTGGAGAGGGGAAAGGATGCAAGTGATGATGATGATGTGTCTGAGTCCTGTCTCATGATGGCTAGGTACCTCCAGGCCTTGGTGGCAAGCCATAACCTGCCTGAAAAGTGATCCTAGCCTGGGCAGGCTACAAGTGCTCAGTGGAGCTAACACCAGCCCCTGCCCCTCTGTGGGACTGGCGATCCAGAATGACTTGCATGCAGGGAGATGAGGAGGTGTGTGGTAGTTCATCAAGGAAAAGAGCCTGAAATGGAGCAGGAACCAGGGCAAAATGAGACACAGTGGGACTCAGCGAGCAGAGAGCAACCTTGACACGCAACAACAACTTGGGGCTTTTGCTAGGGCCAAGAAATGGAGTGTGTCCCCCATGCCTATTGATTCATGCCAGTCCCCATAGCAGGAGTTGGCCACGTGCTGCTGAGCAGCCTGTGTACCACAGCAGGGAAAATATAAACCCTTGCCAGGAGGGGATGCATGTTTGTCTCCGGTTGTCAAACAGCTGAGAATGCAGAAGCAGGCCCAGCTGGCGAGCTCGGGCAGGAATGGCAACATGCCACACTCAGCCCTGTCCCTGGGTATTGCCCTTCAGAGCCCATTGAGTGATTCTGCCATTCTTAGAGGAACTTCTGTAGCAACATTAAATTACTGCCACTGGGAGGTTCATGGCCTTCGCCCTCAACCCTGCTCTGAAGGTTGTTCATGCAAGCATGTCGGCCTTGGTAAGGCTATGTCTGCTGGCCACCCCAGTGGAGCTGGCTCCCTGCACTTAGCTAATACTCACATGCTGATGCTCCCTATGCTTGTCTCTGTCTTTCAGGGGAGAAGTATCAAACATAAAAGGGTGAAACTCTGCCAAAGCCCAGAATATGATTGCAATGCATCCTGGGGGCTGGAACAGGAGCTGCTGCTGCTGCTCTGCAGTGCCCAGTAGGGGAATTTTGGCCATGCCCATATAAAGACAGGTGGTTGAGTCCCAGCAAAACCTCATTTGTCTTTCACGTTATTTTAAGGAACTGCAGCAGTTCCCTTCCCATCATGCAGGGCTGCCTGCACCATCCCCATGCAGACTCTGTATGAGTAGCATGGATTGGTAGTGTGAAGGTGGAGGGACAAGTGCCACTGTTCCCAGAGAAACGCAGCCTTTTCCAAAGCAAGTGAAGTGACCAAGGTGTTGCAGGTGCTGCTGAGATCTTACTGATGTCACCCAACTGCAATTCGTTGTACATTGCCTGACTGTGTAAATGCAGTGTGCTACCATGCCACTGAGCTCCTGGGATCACATCCTCAGAGCACCTATGGATAATCAAACCTCATTTCCCTAGATTGGATCGCCAATAATTATAAGTAATAGGGAACTCTGAAAAAATGGCCAACTTTACTGAGCAAAGGAAACACTAAATACACTGAGAAGAGTATTTGTTACTGCTCACACGCTCTGCTCAATGTTAAATGTGAACAGACCGCAGCAGGTGTGAAGGGACGTGATACAGGCTTGGAAACCACAGAGTGTGCTGAGGGAAGGGCTCTGAGAAGAGGAGGAAAATGCAACATGATGATGAAACACAAATATTTCCGCAAGTGTGTTTAAGTGCAGGATCCGGGGCAATCCAGCTGTCCGTTGGCTACTTTCAGCCAAAAGACAACAGAAGGCAATGGATGATCTCACCCCGCTCCTCTTAAATTGACAAATCTTCCCCACAGTTGTTTAAATATCAGTTTTTCTAGGGCTGTTCTTCTCCAGCTGTTTGGCAAGCCCTGATGTGTGCTGAAGGTTTTCTTCCCTTCTCTCGCTACTTCTCCGTCAAGCAGGAAACCGCTCGGGTGTGCGGGACGGAGGCGGACGGGAGGTAGGACAGCCCAGAAGGATTTCAGAAAGTGTGTCAGCAGAAACCCCTCAGCATGAGGCCAGCTTTTGGGAGGATGGTGCTGACGTACGGCTTGGGGGGATCAAAGCCTGGGAGAAGCTCAAACAGGGCTGTCTTTGAAAGGCTGGATCCTGTCGATAGAATGTGGTCGTTTTATCTGACCTGTGAACATCTCTGACAAGGCATCAGGTCATTAGTCTCGTGCTTGTTATTGTAACATTTGCTGGAATGAATCAATGGCGTTTTTAAATCGCGGCTATCAAAGCGTGTCGTAAATTGTAAGCAGTTTCTTTTCCTTTGTTTGAGTATATCCCCATGCCAAGTCACTTGATGCTTGTATCTTCTAAATTGGGTGTGACATTACCAGTGAAAACCTGGGATTAAGCGTAAAATAATTACTTTAAAAAAACCTGCAAAAAAAATCTTTGCCCTAAAAAACGAATTGAAAGTGACCCCTCTCTCTTAAAATGGTTCTGCTTCAAGCCTATGATAATAACTGCATTTAGTATCTGAAGTGCTGAAAAATCTACTTTCTGTAGAGTGGGATTTAAAAGTCTGTCACTCAAAATTTTATATAAATATACTGTGCAGTTACTCCCACCCACAACCTGATTTTCTTATTTCTGAGAACTGACACATTTTTCAGAGGTGCTGTGTATTTTTAAACTCCCGGTGGTATGAGATGAAGGTTACCCAGCTGAATCAGAATTGGTGAGGGATCAAGAAATGAAAACTCAGGCAAGGTGCTCCTTTAGGTTAGCTGTTGGGAAGAATTTTTTTACTCAGAGGGTGTTGAGGCCCTGGCCTGGCTCTGCTGGCTGGAGAAGTTGTGGATGCCCCATCCCTGGTGTTCAAAGTCAGTTTGGATGGGATCCTGGGCAACCTGATCTGGTGAGTGGCACCTCCCCATGGCAGAAGGTTGGAACTAGATGATCTTTAAGGTCCCCTCCAACCTAAGCCATTCTATGATTCTAAGATTCTGTGACCCTTCAGCTGTCTTTCAGTTGGCCTTTAGACACTGGGGGCAAAGAGGTGGCCCCAAATCCCTGTCCTTCCCTTCTCCATAACCCTCCCAGGGTTGTTCTGGTACATGCAGAGTGCTGCACTAATACTTTCATAACGTTGTCCTAAAAGTGTTTCTTCTTGGGTAAAACTGGAGCGCTTTCTCTTTTCTGTGTTACGAGAGAAGGATCTTGGCATTGTTGTCATGATAGAGAAATGAAGCAACTCATTAGCTACCATAAACCCTCACAGTCCTCAGTGTAAAAACAAAGGCACATAAATAACTAGCATCAGAGGTGTGCCTGACCTCTAATGCATGTGGAGTTCACTGTTCCAGAACCTTAGTTTCTTCTGGACGGTGATTTAGATGGAAAAGCTTTTATCTAATCATGAGCTAGTTTCTCAGCACAGCTCCCCAGGCTCCGCTAATGGATGGCATGCGTTGTAGAGATTGAAGGATTTTTATTCTAGCTGCATAAAATACAGAGCTGAGTTTCCAGTGTTGCACATGATATTACTAGTTAGATAAGGATTTGTTCTGCTGGGACATGCCTCAGAGGGGACCTGGCAGATCCCTTCCACCCTACAGTGCAGGACAAGCAGGGTTTGACCAATTACCCCAGTACAAATCCTGGAGGACAGGATGGCTGCTGCTGGAGGAGCAGTGGATGAAACACAGAACTGCCCCATTCCAGGAATTAGCTTCTGTCCCAGAGGATGAGCGGGGAAGAAATTGTTAATAAGTAGATTATTGGCAGCACGACAGTTCCATGTTCTGATTCTTAATTACTGCTGCTTCATCTCATGGCTGACGTGCCTGGATTCTAGTTTGGATCTCGCAGTATTTTACAGCAAAGAGAGGTTATTCAAAATAGCACTGAATTCAGAGTTGGTACTGGGAGCTGAGAGCAAAAGATTTGTTGCTTCACTTCAGGATTCATGAACCAGTGGCACTAAAGCCTAGAAAACAGAGAGATCCGTCATGTTCCAGGCCAGAAATACCCCAGAATCAGTGCACATTCTGAAGGAACTGTTGATTTCTCATTTAGCCAAATTAAAAAGTGTTCTATAACCGGCTGAATGGATGGAACTAATTAAATTCACTCATTATGTCTCTTCACTTTTATGAACTTAGAACGTGGAAAAATATATTGAAAATACCACACGCACCCTCTTTGGAGGTGTATGAGGTGAATTAAAAGTTAATGTCTGGATTGAGGATTGGACAGGAGTTACATAAAAGGAACAAGAAGAAATTGGCTGGTTTTGTGTGAGCTGGTCTGAACAACATCCAAATTTGTAAATAAACTGGACTGCAAAATTTGTGCTTTATTCAAAGGTTGCACTGTTTCATACTGTGTGATGTTACTTCTGTATTTGGGGTGCCTTGGCACCATTTACATAAAGCACAATGCACTTTTTAATGCCCATAAGAGAATGATCTTCCCTTATTTTTTCCAGAAGTACTTGATATTTAGTTCTGGACACCTTAGAAAGCCATTCAGCATGATTAGGGGTGTTTTTGTGCAAGTAAATAGGCATGTATTTGAGGTCAATATGATTTTTTTTTATTTGCCCTTTTAATAATGATGCTGTTTTCCTTTGTTTCCTTCCCAAAATGAACCAAGCACTGATACTGAGACAATCTCTCACACTGTCTTGATGTCAAGATCTTTTTTTTTATTATTTCATACCCACAGTACCAAGAAACCATAGAAGTCATAGAATGGCTTGGGTTGGAAGGGACCTTTAAGATTGAGTTCCAACCTCCCTGACATGGGCTGTGCTCCCCCCACCAGATCAGGGCCCAGAGCTCCATGCAACCTGGCCTTGGGCACCTTGAGGAATGGGGCACCCACTGCCCTCTGGGCAGCAGTGCCAGGGTCTCACCTCCCTCTGAGTAAAGAATTTCTTCCTAACATCTAACCTGAATATTCCTTCTTTTTGTTTAAGGCCATTCTCACTTGTACTATCACTATCTGCAGTCAGTCAGTCCCCTTCTGCTTATGAGCTTCCTTCAAGTACTGGAAGGCTGCAATGAGGTCTTTCTGAAGCCTTCTCTTCTTCAAGTTGAACAAGCCCAACTCTCTCAAACTTTCTTCTCAGGAGAGGCGCTCCAGCCCTCTGAGCATCCTTGTGGCCCTTCAGTATCAGACTCAGGTCTGATACTCACAAGGCTGGAGTATTCAGGAAAAGCTCTTGATGCCGTTTTGCAGATGTCTCCTAATTTAGCTCTCCAAACTCCCAAGGGCAGAAAAGAGTGGGACTTATTATCAAAGTTGGATATATGAAATAAGTTATGTTCTTTACCTTGAAGGTAATCCCAGTATTGGAAAGGTTTTATCTTTGGGAAGTTGTCTCTATTTTTTTGGCGTGCTCATGGATGTTAATTTAAAATCTTTTAATGAATCTGAACAGTTATATTGGGCAAGACAAGATCGAGAAGATTTCTTTTATGTTTTAGTGTTAGACTCCCAGAATATGTTGTAAGGCTGCCTAACGCTGTTAGGTAATCAGGGAAGACAAGTCTGTTTTTAGTAGTTGCCATTCAAGCAAATTTACGAGATGCACATACTAGATATGTTTTGGAGTCTTACAGTGTCTGAAAAAGCTCAGTTCAAAGGACACTGATTAGAAAAAATTCCCAGAGTTCATGAACTCACAGATCTTACATGCTATGATTTATGTCCCTGACAAGTACATTAAAAAAAAAACAATGACATGAAAGATATTTCCATGTGCCGCCTTGTAGAAACAGGCAGAAAACAATCCCAAGGTACATGAAATTGATGTCTTATAGGGAACTACATTCCATTTTAGTACCCTGGAAAGATATTTGATGTTGCAAGACATTTAACTGAGGACATAGTGCTGCAGCAGATTTGGAAAATGGCTGTTTTAATCTTGCTGATCTAACTGAACGAAAGGTGGTGTGGGGAGGCAAGGTTACAGTCACCAGATGAAGAAGGTAGAGTTCAAACTGTGGGCTTGATCTTCTCTTCCCATATGCGTAGTGAGATTTTGCCTCTCCTGGAAAAATTTTTACCATTCTTAGGGCCATATGTACAGCAGATGACTTTAAAAGGTCAGGAGAGAGATCTACCACTGAAAGGGGATATAAAACTATCTAGAGCAATAGGGTATTTAGCAGTGTGAAGCAAGTACAGATGCAACAGCCATCTGCTGTCTATGCACACTACTGTCTTAATCTTTCAGGTCCCTCTTCCCTTGTTGCAGGAGTAGCAAGATGGAAAGGTCCAAGCAGCACATTGCTAAAAAGCCAGATGAGTAAGCAGAAGTGCTAGAGACCATAAGAACAATACCAGAAAGGAACACAAAATTGTATAATACCAAGAATCTGGCTTGCTCTCCTTTGGGAACTTGGAGATATCACAGGGCCCAGGCCATGCCTGGAAATGCTTGCAACTCATTTCTTGCTTTTCTCATTTACAGCCTTTAACATTTCAAAAATGTCATTGGCAGTTAGAATTCCCTAAAGAGGCTCCAGCATGTGGGCTGGTGCCAGCTCTGTGCCGGGATGGCTGCAGGGAATCCCTGGCAGCCATACCAAGACACAGGGCACATCATGGGGACAGAAAGATGGTGTGGTGTAAGCTCTGGGACAGCTGGGAGCAAAGCGGGGACCTGGTAGGAGGCTGCATGGCCCTGTATCCTTGGCATGGCTGTGAGGCTACAGTAGTTGGGGGTTCTTCTGCTCTGCCCTGCTGGTGGCTCCCCAGGGCTCCTCCAAGGTTTGGAGAAATGGGAGAAAAAGTACTTGTCTCTTTTTGTTGTCTTTCTGCTGCTTGTCTGGCAAAAGGAAGCAAAGTGGTGATCCATTTGCAATCTACAGCCTCTTGCAGGGAAATTAAGGGAATCAAAGTATCATTAAGGTTGGAAAGATCACTGAGATTATCTAGTCCAACCATCAACCCATCACCACCATACCACTAAACTGTGTTCTTCAGTGCCACATCTCCACGTTTCTTGAATACCTCCAGGGACAGCGACTCTACAACTCTGTGGAAAGCCTGTGCCAACACCTCACCACTCTTGGAGAAGAAATTTTTCCTAATATCAAGCCTGAACTTCCCCTGGTACAACTTGAGGCCATTCTCTCTAGTCCTGTCTAATCCTTGTTTGAGATCCTTTACTTCAGGGACTCATCAGTTTGGGAGTGGTTCTTTGCTTAGCAGTGCTGTAAGCAAAGCAGCAGCAGCCCTGTAGCACCTACCTCCACTGGCAATATGCTGTAGGCTGTCCTGCATGCACTTTGCAATGGCTTCTGCCCTTCTTCTGCCACCTGCCCCTGGCATGAACCTGTGCCTGGGGCTGGCTCGATGCCACCGGCAGGTCAGAACAGGCCACCATACTTTTGGGTTCCTGTCACTCCACTGCTTCCTGTGGGAGCTTGTGTGGTTACCAGTTGTACATCTCTTTCATCTCTAAACTTGTGATGAGGTGGCTAACTGTCATCGAATGAATGCTTGGTTTTATTTGATAGTCATTGACAAGTTTCTTGTGCTTGCTGTTAAAGAATTGCATGTTTCTTTCATTACACATCTTCAGGAAATAATGTAAATGGCTTAGACAGGAAGCTCAGTACCATTTACCAAAAAATAAAAATAAAAATAATTCTTTTGGTTGCCTCTGGTCAAATGCTGGATGAGGCATATGGGAGAATTAGAAATGATGAAGTATTTAACCAAATTGCTGGTTTCCTCTGCATTGAAAGCAAAGAGGCTGAATGCACTGCACCATTTGTAACTGATTTCCTAAGCAGCGTAAAAAATGAAGATGAGGGCCCTTTTCTTGTAATTCACATGTGCAGTAAAAATCACTTAGCTAACATAAATCAGGATTAAATTGCTTTTAAAGGCTCTCGAAACATTTCTGAAAGAGACAGGATGAGGAAACCATTTTGCCATTGCAGAGGATGTCCCCATGATGAGTCCTAGTAAAGCTGGATCAAGGAGCCTTATTGGCTTTTCATTATAGCCCTGTTATGTGCAGCTGAAATTCAGCAGTGGCTTCAACAGAATAGGCACAGAAATATGCACAGAGGGCAGATTTAAGCAGGAATCTAGAGCATCAAAGTATGTGATTAAGGACAATTTAATGTGCTGAGTAATGCAGCATGATTGGGATGTAATTTATCCTAATCCAGTCTGATCTTTTACAGGAGAATATATTATAAGGCCACAATTAGGTGAGACCGGGGTCCCATCTGGCCTTCTGTCTCCAGCAGTGACTCATAGCCAATGCAAGAAACAAAGAAAACACAGAGTGAGCTTCCCCTGTGTATCCTCTCTGATTCTGGCATTCAGTGGTTGTGGGACTTCTTGGGTCAGAGCATCCAGAGCATGGAGCACAATAGCCACCATTTATTTCTTCCTGAATTTATCTCATTGCTCTTTGGACCCACGCCTAGTTTTGGTGATTACAGCATATAATGCTAGTGAGCACCGTGATTCATCTGTGCCATATGCAGAAGTTCTTCTGTTTGATTTAAACTGGTGGCTTCTTAATTCTGCAGGTTTTTTGGGGAGGGAGAATATTTTCTCTCTGTGGGTCGGCCATGGCTTTGTAGGTTTCTAGTGCAATTCCTGCTCATTTGCATCTTTTCTACACTGGAGGTTCCTCATCTATTTATTCTTTTCCTCTAAGGAGACTAATCCAATTTGAAGGCAAATCATACTTTTTCAAGGAGATCAAGAAGCCCCAGACAGTTCCTTGGGGAAGCCTTTTTTTCTCCCTTTCTACTCCTTCATCACCAGTGTGCTCCCAGTATTCCTCCTGGTGTGATAATTCAGTGTTCTTTTCAGACAACTTTGATCTGGGCCAGAGCTAGAAGCCTGAAGATCTCTTCCCTTCCTTCCCTTTCTCCTTTTCCAGGAGCTCTCCTGATTTGGAATGGACCTTTAAATGCCATCTTCTCCAACTCCCCTGCAAGGAACAGAGACACCTACAGCTCCATCAGGTGCTCAGAGCTCCTTCCAGCCTGACCTTTAGGGACAGGGAATCCACCACAAAGGATCTCAGCCTCTTGTAATTGTCATTAGGGCTGCAGTTTAGGAACCTCAGTGGATCATATGGTTGCCAACTAGTGGTTGGATCCAGCTCTCCTAATAGAATATGAGCAGCCCACCCTCAAATGAGGAATTGCTCAAGGTACATGAAATAAAAATTCAAAGCCTGTGCAGCCTTCTTAAGCTCTTAGCCAGATCAGTGTGATATATGTAAGAGCTCATAAGCCTGACCAGTTTGTAAGCTACATGTGAATTTATGGTTTTGCTGTTCAGTACTTAATTTGAAAGCGTGATTAGTTGCATCTTTTAAATATATACTGTATGCACGTGTATATTTGTATAGCAAAATCCCGAAGTGAAGAGCACGGCTAGAAAAGCTGCACATGAAAGTGATTAATTTTTATTGCCTTGTTTTTATCACTCAGCATTTATGCTATAAATACTATCATAAAGTGACACATGCTTGGTCATTGGAAGGCAGAGATAAATTAGGCCTCTCCAGAGGGGACAGCCAAGGTCAGTTTATAGGAGGTGAAGAGCACCTCAACCCAGAGTTCTTGCTAAGGTAAATACATTTTCCTGTCCTGCGGAGAAATTTGCAATCTGAGGAGATAAACAGAGTAAAGCAAAACCAGATGAGGATGTGACTCTTAGGCAAGATCTTGTTTTTATCCTTCTTTCCAGGAAGAAGCCTGCTCTAAACACCCATGCTGCCTTTTTCAAGGCCACCAAAACTTTGCAGTGGAGGATCACATGGAGTTAGCTCATTACCCCAGTGTCCCACAGCTTCCAAGTTGCATTGAGCCATCTCTCCCCAGTGCCAGAGTGGCCTGGCTTTGCTGTCAGATCAGCGTGCTTGCTATCTCACAGCCTGGTGAAATGCTGAATGTACAATTCCAAACCCCTGTCTTCTTCCAGGAGGATAATTTCATCATAATAAAGAGTAATTGTGAAAAATTAGAGAGACTAATTCTGCATTTCATCAGCCCAAGCCAAACACTGAAGATGCTCACTGGAGTGAAATGATGAGCTTCACCACTGAGGAATCCTGCGACACAAATCCGTGACATTTCCCAATCACTTGGGAATGGGTGAGATGCCTTGAACCCATCTCTCTTCCTTCTGTACCTTTTATATGCCCAAAAGAAGAGCAAGCTGCCCCTTAAGTACTGTGGGTCTGCATGAGGCTGGAAGGTCCACGGAGAACACAGAATCATAGAATGGCTTAGGTTGGAGGGGACCTCAAAGAGCATCAGTTCTAGCCCCCTGCTTTGGGCACGTTTGCCGACCACCAAATCAGGGCTCAGGATTCTATCCCACATGTCCTTGAAAGTCTGCAGGGATGGTGCACCCACAACCTCTGTGGGCAGCCTCAGCCTGTGCCAGGGTCTCAGTGCACTCTGGGTAAATAATTTCTTCCAAACATCCAGCCTATATCTCCCCTCTTTTGGCATAAAGCCATTTCCCCTTGTTCTGTCACTGTTAGACCATGTAAAAAAGTCAGTCTCCCTCCTTGTAAGGTCTCTCCAAGTACTGAGAGGCTGCCATGGGGTGTCTCAGAGCTGTCTGCTCCATGGCACCNGAATCTCCCCTCTTTTGGCATAAAGCCATTCCCCCTTGTTCTGTCACTGTTAGACCATGTAAAAAAGTCAGTCTCCCTCCTTGTAAGGTCTCTCCAAGTACTGAGAGGCTGCCATGGGGTGTCTCAGAGCTGTCTGCTCCATGGCACCTCGTATCTGGTGGCACAGCTTAAGCTGTCCTCTGTCAGCTAATATTCAGTCTCCTGCAATTTCCCTCTGGGATATAAATTCATGGATTTGTTCAAGGAGTATTGCTGGGGAGGAGGCAGTACCCATCTCCTTCCAACCATGACTATTCTGTGCAAGCTAAGGTACATATGGAAGAGTTTGCAGTGTTACACTTAGAGTTTCCAAAGGAGAACTTGGATTGATTTTTGTTTTGTTGGCTTGGAAGAAGTTGTTGGAAGGCAGCACTGAGTGAGGATGTCCAGCTGGGTCCTGGTGGGCCAAACTGGACTGCTGGTGTTCTATGGTGCTGAGAAAATCACAGCAGCCTAACCAGAAACATAGAATGTACAAAGCTGTGCTGGTTGTCTGTGCTGGTGCTACAGCCACACTGTGGAAACAACAGAAAAGTGGCAGGAAGGCAAAACCCTCTTTTGCAGTGTCTTCTTTCTTTTAAGGAGCTGATTGCACAACATTGGCTTACCCTTCTTAGCAGCAGCAAGCAGAGACTGCTTCCAGACAGCAAGAAACACTCGTTTTCAAAGCCAGGTTGACAGTTTTCCTTCTTGCTCCCCAAGTCCCTTTTGCCCCTGGCAAGGAATTTTGAAATCTCAGGGCTATCACAATGGGTGCCTTTCTGACATGGCTGAAAAGCTCGACCTCTGCTCAGAAAGGACAGATTCATGTCTGAGAGTGTTCCACAATGCAACGATTTATATCAGGAAATGAACAGAATATTTTCTGATTAAAAAAAAAAAAAAAAAGGCTTCATCTGTTTATTTGGCTGGGGGAAGAGATCAGCTGTGCTTTTATGATTGCTGGAGTGCTGGAGGAGAAAAATGTATAGCTGTATGCCTCTATGTGCTTGAGTTTGTGTTCCTGATGCATAGCATATAAAGCTAATTTTGTTTAAATATGTGTCACATGGGACTCAGAGCTCAGGGAATGGAGATCCCTTAATGCATGTGGTTAAACTTTTGCACTTCTAGCATCATAGATCTGGATGTTAACCCTGGATTCTCCATATCTCTCCTGTCTTTGCATGGTGTTAGCATGTCTGGGAGCTCCTCCAGCTTGGTAACAGCCGAGGAACCAGCACTCGTTCCTGATCACACCTGATTTTGGGCTTGTCTCAAACTGAAGATGTTAGTTGGGCAGTTGAGTGAAATCAGCGCAATTTTAAGATGCAAGAATATTTTCAAGGCTCAGATTTCAGTATGCATAAAGAGCAGTAGCAATGTATTTTGGCATTGGTTTACTTTGAAAACACTGTCCCAGAATCTGATAGCAGTGTTAAGAAAAACAGTTGCCGAGAAAGGCAGCAGTCCTCATTACTGACTGTAAACTATATGGATGTTCGGCAGGAGAGCACAGACTCTCTTGCTCAAACATTTCTGTGCTTTTAATCTGCCTGGCAAATCACTGGTAATTAAATTATAATCTGTGTTGTTTGTTTGAAATGTCATATATCTCCACCACAATCTCTCCGCACCACCGGAGAGTTTTAGGAATTAAGGAGCATGGGAACGTAAACGCCTACGATGTATTTAAACATGAATTAGTTAAAGCCAACAAATACAGAAATATTTCAACTTATGTATTAAAACGCTCCAGAGGATACAGATTAACCTCTATTACTCAGAGTTTGTCACTGTCTCATCTCTTTTGGACAGCAAACTCTGAGAAGCGGACAGCAGGAAGATTTACTTTCCCTTCAGCTTCTGTCTCGCCTGATGACATGTCTGCGGCTCCCCCGGCCGCACTCCTCCCTGAGCTCTGGCAGCTCCCCCTGCTTTGCAGGCACTGCTTTCTCTCACAGTCAAGAACCTCTTGTCTGAAATCTCTGCTAGATGAATTGAAGCCAAGCCTCGCTTGCATGCAGAGGCCCTGGGCTTCAAGGTGATGTATTGCAGTGGAATGAATCTCATGGGGTAAGCTTGCTTGGGTCTGCTGTCCCATGTTGAAGGGGAAAAGCCTTGAATAGAGCCTTTACGCTCCAGGAGTAGCAGGGAAAGGATTTCCCAAAGCAGTCCATCACCTCCAAAGGGGCAGCTATGCAAGACAAAGTTGCAGCACTGAAGCTCCACTGTTGTTACAGTGCTGCTCAGCAAACTTTTCTGGTTCTTGCACAGGTCTTCTGCATGGAAAGTTCCAAATCTCCTTGGGGATGCAGGAGAAACCCTCCAGGCCACATGCAAATCAAACTGAATTAGAAATACTGCTAAAGAGAGTGACAGTCCATTACAAACATGCCTGTGCTCAGCCAGTCTTCTTTTCCATGTGAAACAGTTCCTAGGCTTTTACTGAGCATATGTCAGGATGCTCCATTTTTTAATTAAGTATCTTTCCAGTTGTGTCACTGCCTCTTTGTATAAATCTCTATATATTTAGATAGATTAAAACACACACACATCATTGTTTTTACCATGAACTCTCACTGAGTACCACAGCAAAGTTAGTCCCTAAATAAAGGATGCACCAAAAAACTTTTCCATAATGTTATTAATATAGCCACCTCAATTAAAGTAGATTGCAAGTGGCAAACAAATTCAGAGATGTAATGTAAGATATTTTGGTCTTTCACAAAATTCTTGACTGACTGTGGGTATCTTAATGTGACAACAAGGCAGTCAGCTCAGTGGCAATAGTCATGTTCCTCCTTTCACATTCGTTGGTATAAACCAAATGCATAGCATTATCCTGGTGTAACACTGATGAAAAAGGAGATCCAGCCTCTCTCTCCTTGTCAGTAAAGCAAGAAGAGTGTGTTCAGCCTTTGTGATGTACTTGGCACCGGCGATATTTTAATATCATTAGCAGCGGGAAATGCTTTCCTTGCCAGTAATGAGGTTCAGTGTCAAATAAAGGTGATACCCCATGGGAAGACTTTAGACAAAATTGCTATATTCTAATTAAAAAAAAAAAAAAAACAGCTAGAAAGGCGCTATTTTTGTGAAAGGCATTTGTTCAAGTATGGAGTGATGTTGGCTGATGAAGAAGGGCCCTGCTGGTGCTATTCTTAGTTCCACCCGCTGCTTTCACCACTTTTCTTGTAGATAGAGCTTAAAGTGAAATTAGGATGGTGGTGTGCGCTCTCACACAGAAATGAAGAAGTCAGAATGGAAATATGTGTGCATGTGTAAAGATAAAAAGAAAATGAAAAGGAAAGAGTCGGCGCTTAAGGGAAAGTGAGCTTCTCTGTACAGCTGCAGTGACCTTGTACCTTTGTTTGGAAGGGTTTTTCTTTCTGCAAGGCCAGGCTTCTTGTCTGAGGTAAGGGCTAGCAGGGTGCCTGGTGCAGCCCATGTTGCAGGAGATCAGAATTTCTGATTCGAAGTTGTTACAGTTAAGAGAAACCATTAAAGAATTTCCTTTATTGTGTTGAACATAATCTGATATTTCAACCTCTCAATAACATTCCTCTGGAAATAGTGAGGCAAATAGGTATTCACCTATAGAGAGGAAAGACATCAATGAATCACTCAAATAATAGGGCATAAAAAATAAATATGGAGCCAGACAGGGCTCCTTGCTTCTGCTATTACAAAGCAGCAGCCCAGACTTCCTTAATTAGCAGAAAAGAGTGTGTTTACAAGGAGTACTTTACCCAGCCAGAGAAATTATTTACTATGCCATGTTGGATTTCTATTTCAGCAATGGTATTTTTCGCACCCTTGCTGGTAGAAACAAGTTTTTGCTTTCAGAGATTCACTGAGGAAATGTGGATTTTACTTGAAGCTCCATTTTATTTGATACTGCTTTGTCCTGACTTTATGATTGAAATGTGGATCTACAAAACCCTCTGACATGAGTCAGGGAGACATGGAGTTCATGGACTTCAGGAACTCCTAAGTCAGAACATAGCAAAATATGACTTTAAAATCTAGGGAAGCAATGAAAGATGAATACCCATCCTTCAGGTTGGCTGTTGGCTTTCTTTTTGAGTGAGCCTTGCAGTTGGATGGTGGTGGTGACTGAAACAAATATTCTGTAATGATCATCTAATTTCTTATGGAAGGATGGTCCCGTGCTTCAGACTGGAAACTAAGACCAGAAGGTGCAGGTTCAGCAACCTTTTTTTATGATTCCTCGTCAACATAATGTGTATAATACATTTTTTTCCCCATCATCTAGTTTTCTTAGTCAATTTGGGACAGCAGCCATTTCTTTTTGCAAAGTACTTTATCAAGTGAGGTTCCCACCTTCATTTTGGACTACATGTAAATTTTGAGGGGGACACTAGGGAAGAATAAAACACTGTGGCACATAAAAGGACATCCTGAGTGCAGTGCAGGAACCTGTAGGATACGTATGCAGGAGAAGACACAGAGGGGAGGAGCAGTGTGCACTGGCTGAGCATGGGGCAGCAAGACGAAGGTTTGTTTCCATTATACATAAGCCAGGAGAAACAGTGATGGGATTCACTGGGCTCCTGCCTCCCTTGAGCAGTTATGCCTCTGTTTGCCACTGAACAGAACTGTGGTGTCGCATCCTAAGGAGTACAGTGCTTCGTGATGGCAGTAGTGGTGCCATGTGGGATGTGCCTGCCCACCACAGGGTTCATGGGACTCAATTTTAGGGCAAGCTTGCTGCCATAAGTGGTGTGCTTTTCTATGGAAGAGAGGCCAGCTGGATGAGGAATAGGACAGGAACAAAGATAAGCGTGGAAAAGTTCTCTGTAGAGTAATATTTCTTGTCCTCCCATGATCTGCATGTGGAAAGAGGAAAACAGTTTCAAATGTTTGCCTTTTTTAATCTCTGCCTTCTTGAAATTGTATGGGTGAGTCATCCTTTAGAATTAGAAGAAAAGGCCTCATTTAAAAGCTTCCTGCAGCCTCTCACACAAGCCCTGAGAAGCAGCTTGAGATTGGGCTGCAAGATGCAGGAGGGCATCTGGGACAGAGGGCTGAACTCTGAGCATTCCGTGGTGGTCACTGCTGGAGCGGAGCGAGGGCGCAGGCAAAGCATCTTCTTGCACTGTGCTTTCCAGACCTGAGTACTGACTGTGGCTTGATGTGGTGGGATGCTGGGAACATCTTTATCTGTTTTTGGTTGCTTGCTAACTCTATCCATCCATCAACAGCCTGTTTCTAGTTGTGTGAATTGGATGATATATACAAGTGGCAGGCATGGGTTGGCTAGGAATGGAAGAATGGCCATGCCTCTCTTCTAGGGACTGTCCCAGGGAGCTCTGGAGTGCGGGTGGGAGCAGAGCTGGGGCTGGTGATTGCATTCTGTGGGGTCTCTGCTTTGGGCACCATATAGTGAGCATTTCTTCTGAATATATAGTATCACTTCTGCAGAAGAAACAAGAGCAGTAACACCTTCATATCAAACACAAGGCATGGCTGAGAAAACAACCCCTTAATTGAAACAGAAACTGGAAAATCCAAATTGGGTGCAGAAAACTCCCAAGGAGTTATTACTCACTGGAAGCAAATCCTAGATGGTGCAGGTATGGGGGTTGTGGGCACAGTGCCTGCACAGTGATGCCCCCCTGCCCCATGTACCCGTGGATGGGGCTCAGAGCACCAGGGGGAAGCGCAGCCACTGCAGAGTGTTTCTGTCCTTGCTTCTGCTGATCCCAGATCAGTTCTCGCAGCGGTGTTCTGTAGTTTCAGCCCACTCTTGCAGTAGCTTCCTGAGATTTCAGCTGCTCTGTAGGGAGCAGAGGGTCCTGAAGTCACTGTAGAAAAGTCAAGGTGCATTTCCCATCCTGGAAGAAAGAAGAAGGGGCATAAGTTTGGGACATTAATTTTTATTTTTTTCCTCGTGCTTGTCAGGGATGCCCAGAAGGAATCAAGAGGTTATGCGCCAATTAATGGGAGGAGGGGACGCCACACAGTGCCAGCCCAGCCCACAGAAGCCGCACCCCTACAGCGAGCAGTTATCGTTCCCTCTCCTCTCCGGGGGAACGACAGGGGTTAATCCAGTAGCCATGCATTTAATAGCTCGATTTAAAGGGGAAAAAATGACACCCTTCTCCCCTGCCTTGCTGCCGGAGGATGGTTGGCTCTGTCTCAGTGATCACATGCTCCCCCAGCCCTCGGTGCTGCAGAAGCCCAGCTGCTGCCGATGAGCCGGTGCTGCTCAGGACGTGTCCCAGCCCCAGCCCCTGCCTGTCAATGCCTTGCAGCCCTGAGCTCCTCTTTCAAGGGGGGAGCGGGCAGAATGAGCCCTTGAGCCTATGGGTGGAAATTTGGGACTCATCCATTCTCTCACCACTATTTCCAGCTCTAACCATGTCTATTTGTTGTTGTCTTTTTTTCAGGGACTATGGATCTTCAAAGAGAAAATCAGGTAAGATGCTGAGAATTTTTTTTATTGCATGATTGCAGAAGGGACTTGTTTTGTTCTTTTTTTTTTTTCCTCCTTTTTAGACTTTTATCTTATGTTGCATGAGATTACATAGCAGTTTAACTTTTTATTGCTGGAACCTGCTGTAGCCAGGCATCAAATTCTTTCTGCTCCACTGAAGAGGAGATGAAACCCATCTTACATAGTATTGCAATTAAAATTATGGTATTTATAGAGCTTTTTCTCTCTTTCTCTAGACTAAGAGGCTAATGGGGTTATGTTTCTTTTTATTATTATTATTTTTCCTTAAGTCTGTCTCCACTTGAGTAAAAAAAATGTAGCCTGAGAGTTGGGGTTCTTTTTTGGGGGGCAAGAGGAAGGGAGTGCTCTTCTATTTGGATCTGAATCTTATTTTTGTCTTCCCAAAAGGATCTGGTGAAGCTTTCAATGCAAAACGTTCTCAGTGACTGTGTCTGGCTTTGGGCTGACTCAAGGGCCATAGCTCCTTGTTTTGTTTTTAAGTCCTGGATTCAAATATCCTAAAAAATCCTGATCTGAAACTACATAAAACCATTTTTTTTTTCCCTTTTCCTTATAGCTCTCAGTGATTTATACGGATACATTTTCAACAGGGATGTGTAATTATGGGCCTCTGCATTTGACTGTTCTGAGTTGGATGTGATAGGGCTTTTTTTTTTTTTTTCTCTTCCAAGCAGTACTGAGCACCTGCAACTCTCATTGACTTTGTTTGTAGTCTTGAGAGCTCCAGATTGCATCCAGGGTATCCAAAGAGGCCTCTCAAACCCTTCGCAACCCCTGGAAAACTATGGCCTTTGTGCAGGGGAGGAGAGGGGAGGATTTTTTTCCTCTCTCATCTTGAGATGATGATAAAGAAATGTTGCAGTGGCTGAATCTCTGGGAAAGATGAATGTAACTTACTGAACTCAATGAATGTCGCTGCCTAGATTGATTTGTTAATTATGAGAGCTTTTATGCTGCAGTCCTGTAATAAGCTAAGTGGTACGCTAATGCAGAGCTGTTGCTTGACCCTGCCATCCTGTGCATTAATAGCTGCTCCCTTTGCAGGCCAGTGTTTGTGGTGCTCTTCTCCTGAATTCCTTTAGATTTACTATAAATGCAGAAGAGTGATGGTAATCAGGGGCAGGTGCAGCACTGCGTGCTGACACTGGAAACTGGAGAGCATTTAACTTCCTCGTGTCCTGCAGAGCTTCTTTCTGGGTTGTAGTTCTAGGCAGGTCAGTGTACAGAGACTGTTGCATTTCTAGCATGTGATATTTAATAAACTTTGCACTGTTTGTACAAATTGGACAGTGAATTAAAGGGGCAGCTGCATTTTCTTTAGAGGGGCAGGTTGTAAAGGTGTGAGAGAGTAGGCAGAAGGTAGAGCTGAGGGCAGAAGCTCCTGGTTTATAGTGCCCTGTGCAGAGCACTGAGGTTTTAAGGTCGTGTAAAGACAGCTGAAATGCACTGCTGAAGTCTCTGGGGCAACCTGATTTAGCTCTGACCTAGAACAACATGAGGAAACTGAGCGCTTTGGGTGCGGTCCACAAGTTGATGTGCACAGGAACTACAATGCTGCTCTTGTAAGATATATGAGGGATTACTTTGGAAGGATGAGAAGCTGCTTCTCCTCCATTCCAGCAACTCTAGAGAGGAGCTGGAGCTGATATACTGTGACAGTAAGGGATGGGGGACTGAGTTGAATCAATGCATCTGGGATGTTATCTGTGTATGTTGCTCCCCTTGAGGCATCCCGAACAGCATGCTCATCAGTCCCCAGGGCTGGGCCTCCCTGCTCTGCTCTCACACTCTCATGTGCTGCTGGGTCTCCTTTGGGGAGTTTCTCCTTCTCTGCCCCTTGGTGGCTAGCTGCACAGCCAGGGCTTGGGAACAGCAGGGTTTAGGGATGCTTTTTCCACTTACACTGTAAGAGGAATGTGAAGCAGCAGTCTGACCAAAGTGAGTTATATAAAGGGGCTCTGTTCTAAACCATCTTCTTGCTTGTAGAGTGGTGGGGGAAGGCTTCATTCTGCTTGGAGCTGGATATCGTGGGAGTGTGCACACAACATGCCAAGGAATATGCCAAGAGAGTTGGTGGATACAGCCTCTAACAAAGGGCAGCTTTATGATACTGGGCCTAGTGATGGGGTAAATGAGCACAGCTTCCCAGGCTGTGTTGTAAGGAGCCTCTAAAGATAACTAATAACTTTGAAGTGCCACTTCCTCTGCAGGTACAGGCACTACTCTGCTTTAAATGGGACAAAAGACACTTGAATGCCAGTGCCTCACAACAGACCTGAGAACGACTTTTTTTGTCTTGAACAAGAACATGCTGGGAGGAGACTTGGTGTGAGTGGCAGGAATCTCACAGCTGCTGCATCTTGGCCCAAAAGGCAAGGCATGAGTGTGACCGATGGCAGAAACATTTGGGGAATGCCTCTGACAGCCACTGTCACCCCTACACTGACCTCTGCCTTGCAAGTGAGTGCATTTTTAGCTATCCCTGTACTCAGCCTTTAAAGCAGGGAGAAACTGGGGAAGTTCATAGCTTAACAGGAGTAAGGGAAACATTTATCACTGCAGCTGATAGCAGTTGTAAACATCTGGAGACCTTCTGAACTAAGTGCAGCGCATGGCCCTAACTTAGCTAAACAGAGGAATCTTGTGCTCTGCATGCCAGCCTTGAGCCAGGGCTTCCTCTTGTGCAAAATGCTGTACGAACACAGCCCTTTCCTTGGATATGATCTAATTATAAATGCTTTAACCTGCAGTCAGCTTGGAGCTCTGCTGAAGCAGCTGGGGCTCTGTGTAGGCATGGCCATTTGCTGTGGCCTGATTAGCCACGTGGGCTGTTGCTTTGGATTTGTGGGGCTTTATGTTACGTGCTGCAGAACTGCCTTCTTATGTTCAGTCAATTGAATTATTGCTTTAAGTCCATCCCTCAGTGCTGAGGAGGCCTCAGTATGATTGTGAGGAGTGGTTAAGGCTGATGTGTTCTACGTACCCACAGCAAGTGATCTTGTCTGGATTCATCTGGAGTCCCCCTGCAGCTAAAAGGGAAGGAATCACTTTTTCAGACTGATTTGTCATTGTCATTAACCAAGTGAATGGCAACTCATTTTTCATTTAAAATAGGCATTACTTCTATGCAGGCATCCAATGTGTGGTTTTCTCTCCTTAAATCAAAAACTAAGGGTGGAATTGCTTCAAGTCTGGTAATGGATATTTGCATGGTAAATTACAAACCACAAATTAGGTTAATCCACTCTCCAAACCCTACCAGCTACCATCTGTGCATGGTGAACTAATTAACCCTTGAGACATCTGCCAATCCTGATGTGGCTTGTGAAACTAGTTTGAGGATGTTTATCCTCAAAGATGTTCCTGTCTCCCTTACATTGCTGCTGTCTACAATAGGTTTTATGCTCCTGGAATATGATGATCTGGCCCTCTTCCCTTGCTGAGAATCTTTGGTTGTTCCTTGCCAAAGTTGTCAGATCTTTGGTCATAAAGCTGGAACCAGGCATTTGGTGGTAACAGGGAGGTGACATGGGCTCCAGAGGTTTTTCACACTGAGTCTTCATGCTCCTCTATTGCTGAGGGAGTTCCCCTAGCTTACAGTGAAGTTACGGATAGCAGAAGATGCTGCTTCACCTTAGTGTTCAGCACTAGGGAATCTCTCTGCCACCTGCCTTGTAGGCAGCCAAGCCCTTGTACCTACTTAGTGTTTGCTTGCAAAAGCTGTGCTGGCCACCCTGCTTCTGAAAGCATTACAGAAACCCCACTGCTTGCTTGCTCCCCCTGCCCTGAATGCCCTGGTTCTAAGCTGCTGCTTGTTGGCTTTCTCTTACTCCCTGCTCCTGTGAGGTAGGGTGTCCCCACCATGAGGGGAAATAAACTTGAAGTTTATGGCTCCATCAGCCCCGCAGTGTCTCCTTTCCCTAATTGGTCAGATCCTGTCTGCATTGAGCTGGCCGTGCTCTGGGTGAGCCTGCCAGCTGTAGTCTGTTTAAACAGTCCCTGTAATTGAGCACTCAGAGCATTAGCTTAGCAGCTTGCTCCAAGCCAGTGGTGCCTCAGTGGGGCTGTTGATGAGGCTTGGCTTCCTCAGCAGAGAGAAGCATCCTTCAGCCCAGTTCCCACATCCAGTTATTGGACTAGCAGAACACTGCAGCACCCAGACAGCAATCTGCTTCCTTTCCATTCTGTAGTCTAAAATGAGGAAGGATGTAAATAAAAACTTGGGAGACTGTTTGAAGGCACTCAGACTGTTTTTTTATTGACATCTCTTTAATATTCCCTCAATGGGAGGATTAAGTAGAGTTGAAAGATACAGCAGCTACGGAAGTGGGGCCTCCAGGGGAGAGATGAGCAGATCGTTGTAACAGAACTGCAGCCCTCATGGCCTGTCATATTGTGGGGCTGCTCCTTGGGCTGCAGGCAGGAGCTGCTTCTTTACCCAGATTTCTCCTTGCTAAGGCAAACTTCCTCGCACACTGAGGGCACATGTGCTGTCAGCTTTACAGAGATGCCTTAATTGCTGTTTATTTATCAGGGATGGGTTTTGTTCACTTTCTTTGCAATGATGAAGAGAAATGGCTGAACTCTTGGCTTTCTTTCCCTGGGTTTATAGCTGAACTATGCTCATCCCTCCAGAGCTTAACTTCTTTGATTGTGTTACACCACATGTCCAGCCTGTGCTTGCGGCTCCATGGCATGTCTTGCATGTTTTTTTATGTTTAAAAATTAGTTTTATTTTCTTAACTTCAGTTTGAACTGCCTCCTTTGAGGTAATATGGAGAAAATAAGTGCTGTGTGCTAGTCTTTCTGTACTTAATCATTCAGCAGGGTCACAAATGTGTGAGCCATTAGTTGGACCAGCATAGTCAGAGCTGTTTCTGCCTGTCCCCAGAGCTGACCTAGGAGGTAGAGCTTAACCTTCTAAATGTCACTTCCAGCATGCCCAATCTGAGAAGATGGTACTAAAGATGTTAAAGAAATATATCCTGTAAACTGATGTGGTAAATCCTGCTTTGAGGCAACTTTCTCCTGTGGCAGTAACTGCAGCAGATATTTGGGGGGAACACCAGTTCTGAGTGTGTGGACAATGAGGCAGGCAGTTGGTTACTGCTGGATGAATCTGAGCCCCGGTGATAGCAGCAGCAAAGCTAGAATGGATTTTTCAACACAAATGTTAGAGTCATTCTGCTCTCATTGTTCACCTCCAGCTCTGACTCCCTGAACTCCCTCTTGGAAAGCTTAAGCTCAGGAGGTTTTTGTTTGTTTTTAAGGTGGTGAATGGGGATCTAAGTTTGTCAAAGCCCGTGGCAGGGTCCCGTCTTAAACCACATAGCCTGGCCTTGGTGTCCTAATCCTTGCAAGAGATCTGTGGTGAGATACGGTCCCTGCAGATGAAGACACGTGCTCTTGTTTGTGTGCTGATGAATCACATGTGTGTGTTGTGTTCTTGCATTGCTGTCTGCAGTCTGTCAGTGCAGCAGCAGCCATGGTGGAGCAGCTCTCTGTTGCTGTTACCCCTGCTGATGGGGGTGGCTGGAGCAGGTGGCTTGTCTGACACTCTTTTGCACCCTCACAAATAAGTACAGACAGGACTGCTCCTGATCAAACCCAGGATCTCTTTCTCCCATCATACCATTAACCTTCCTGGGTGTATGTACTAATTACCATGTGGAATTTGAAAACAGCAGATTCTGGCAGAACATCTTGGTTCTCACATAGTGNTGCAGTCTGCCAGTGCAGCAGCAGCCATGGTGGAGCAGCTCTCTGTTGCTGTTACCCCTGCTGATGGGGGTGGCTGGAGCAGGTGGCTTGTCTGACACTCTTTTGCACCCTCACAAATAAGTACAGACAGGACTGCTCCTGATCAAACCCAGGATCTCTTTCTCCCATCATACCATTAACCTTCCTGGGTGTATGTACTAATTACCATGTGGAATTTGAAAACAGCAGATTCTGGCAGAACATCTTGGTTCTCACATAGTGGTTTTTTTTTTTGTTTTTGTTTTTTTTTAAAGAAGGATAAAGGGATTTAGTAGTAAAAGATGGACAGAGTAAGCAGAAACATAGCAACAAAGGACCAAACAAAGCTTAGTGTGTAATTACTAGAGATGTACATCCTGTACCTGAGCCTAGTAGTAAATGATCTTAATGTGCATCCCCAGTTCAGTTCTTGATGGTGGAGTTCCCTCTTCTCACGATGAAGAACTTCAGAATTTGCTGAACTGTAATTGCTGTTCAGTTTACT
The DNA here is from genome assembly GCA_013399175.1 of Odontophorus gujanensis. Taxonomy (NCBI): domain Eukaryota; kingdom Metazoa; phylum Chordata; class Aves; order Galliformes; family Odontophoridae; genus Odontophorus; species Odontophorus gujanensis. The sequence continues at coordinate 540,730 of VXAB01009972.1, forward strand.
GGTTTTTGCCTGATGTAATAATTCCCAGGACAGTTTACTTTCTTTCCTGATTGTTTGTTTGTTTATTTCTAAAAACTCTGTGAGCAACATATAGCTGAAGCAACATCCACTCACCATTTCCCAAAGCAAGGCTGTCCCTCTCTGCTGAGAGGGCTCTAAGGAAGAGCTTTAGCTATGCCAGGCACCCTTCATCTCATCACAGCACAAGTGATACTGTTCTGCATTGCTGGGCAATGTGTGACCCTGTCCAGCCCAATCCACTCTCTAATTCTGTAGTATTCTGGCAGAAGGAAACTGATCTCTCTATTCATTATCCTTATGCACCACATTTCTGAAGTCACTATTTAAATCAAAATGCTTTGGACTTGTGTCTACAGGTACTGAAGAGAAGAGCAGATAGATAGGAACCCTTATTCTTTCTGCACCACTCTTTTTGGCTGACTACTGCATAGCCTGCTGGATGTATGGGCCTGCTGTTCTCTTCTGGGTGGCCCATATACTGGGGGAGGAAGAGGGGGTAAGAGAAGCACAGTCGTTTGTGCCTTGTGTGGTTTGGCTGCGTGGCTTTTAAACTGAAGTGTGGGGACAGGGCACAGGGTTATGGAGAGGAATGTTTGTGCTCTCTGAACTTCCCAGTTCAGGGCAGGGCTGGGCTACAAGGATGAGGTGTGGCCTGCAAAGATAGCTTGCATCCTGTGAGTGCCTCTTCGGGTGGGAGAGTTCTTCTCCTGGTTCTAGGGAGCTCCATCTGCTCCTGTTCTGCCTCCCTCCTCTGTTTGTCAAATGGCAGATGGTGTTAGCACTGCTTGCGTGGGTTTTTTTCCTCTTTCATGCCTGGGGAAGCTTGTGTGCTGTCAGACTTTGTTTTTGGCATGTTAGATAAGGCAGGTGAGATGTGTGCTCAGGCTGAAGTGGAAGCTGATGGCCCTTGGGCTCAGCAGGGATGTGAGTGTGGGGCCATGGGGCCTGGCTGCCTGAGGAGCGGAGCTTGGGGTGACTTCACTNGGGCTTGGGGATCTGGACTGAAATTAAAAGTCTTATTTTCTGCCTGCTGTCAAATTGGCTTACTTCTGCACTTCAGCTGAATTTGCATATTGGAAGATATTTGATTAGTTGATGTCCTGTGATATCTGTTGAAGTGTAGCTCTTTAAGGTACTGCCTCTTTTACAGACAATGTGCATAGTAGAGGTCACAGAATTGTAGAGGCTGGAAGGGACCTNACATGTGTGTGTTGTGTTCTTGCATTGCTGTCTGCAGTCTGTCAGTGCAGCAGCAGCCATGGTGGAGCAGCTCTCTGTTGCTGTTACCCCTGCTGATGGGGGTGGCTGGAGCAGGTGGCTTGTCTGACACTCTTTTGCACCCTCACAAATAAGTACAGACAGGACTGCTCCTGATCAAACCCAGGATCTCTTTCTCCCATCATACCATTAACCTTCCTGGGTGTATGTACTAATTACCATGTGGAATTTGAAAACAGCAGATTCTGGCAGAACATCTTGGTTCTCACATAGTGTTTTTTTTTTGTTGTTTTTGTTTTTTTTTAAAGAAGGATAAAGGGATTTAGTAGTAAAAGATGGACAGAGTAAGCAGAAACATAGCAACAAAGGACCAAACAAAGCTTAGTGTGTAATTACTAGAGATGTACATCCTGTACCTGAGCCTAGTAGTAAATGATCTTAATGTGCATCCCCAGTTCAGTTCTTGATGGTGGAGTTCCCTCTTCTCACGATGAAGAACTTCAGAATTTGCTGAACTGTAATTGCTGTTCAGTTTACTGGTTTTTGCCTGATGTAATAATTCCCAGGACAGTTTACTTTCTTTCCTGATTGTTTGTTTGTTTATTTCTAAAAACTCTGTGAGCAACATATAGCTGAAGCAACATCCACTCACCATTTCCCAAAGCAAGGCTGTCCCTCTCTGCTGAGAGGGCTCTAAGGAAGAGCTTTAGCTATGCCAGGCACCCTTCATCTCATCACAGCACAAGTGATACTGTTCTGCATTGCTGGGCAATGTGTGACCCTGTCCAGCCCAATCCACTCTCTAATTCTGTAGTATTCTGGCAGAAGGAAACTGATCTCTCTATTCATTATCCTTATGCACCACATTTCTGAAGTCACTATTTAAATCAAAATGCTTTGGACTTGTGTCTACAGGTACTGAAGAGAAGAGCAGATAGATAGGAACCCTTATTCTTTCTGCACCACTCTTTTTGGCTGACTACTGCATAGCCTGCTGGATGTATGGGCCTGCTGTTCTCTTCTGGGTGGCCCATATACTGGGGGAGGAAGAGGGGGTAAGAGAAGCACAGTCGTTTGTGCCTTGTGTGGTTTGGCTGCGTGGCTTTTAAACTGAAGTGTGGGGACAGGGCACAGGGTTATGGAGAGGAATGTTTGTGCTCTCTGAACTTCCCAGTTCAGGGCAGGGCTGGGCTACAAGGATGAGGTGTGGCCTGCAAAGATAGCTTGCATCCTGTGAGTGCCTCTTCGGGTGGGAGAGTTCTTCTCCTGGTTCTAGGGAGCTCCATCTGCTCCTGTTCTGCCTCCCTCCTCTGTTTGTCAAATGGCAGATGGTGTTAGCACTGCTTGCGTGGGTTTTTTTCCTCTTTCATGCCTGGGGAAGCTTGTGTGCTGTCAGACTTTGTTTTTGGCATGTTAGATAAGGCAGGTGAGATGTGTGCTCAGGCTGAAGTGGAAGCTGATGGCCCTTGGGCTCAGCAGGGATGTGAGTGTGGGGCCATGGGGCCTGGCTGCCTGAGGAGCGGAGCTTGGGGTGACTTCACTGCAGGCTGGTGTGACTTTCACTGTCATACTTGGACTAGCTACATGACATGCAAAATCCTCTCTGGATGGAGTGACTCCTCTCCTGGAGATGGCCAAAAGCATTACTTCCAGGCTCTCAGCAGGGGCTATGACATGTGCAGCTCATCCCACTGCCAGTTGAGGCAGGCTGCCTGACCAGGCCCATGCTGCAGCGTGCTCTGCTTGGCAGCAGGGCCGCTCTGCAGTGCGGGCTGACTCTGGCTGGGGGCTCTCTGGGATCTCCTACAGAACTGTATGTGCAGGGACCATGACAGTCACGTGGGAAGCAGTCCTTGCTTGCTGTGTGGGAAGACTTAAAGCAAACTGTGGCTGCAAAAACTAGAACTGTGCAGCCCTGTATATTTCTGGGTTTGTAAATGGGATTAGGATGGGCTTTTGCAGAAGTAAACAGAGTAGACAATTGGAACTCATTTTTCTGTAAGTAGGTGCTTTTAAGAAGGATGAGGTTCTGCATGAGGCTGCTGGAGTGCAGCTGGTGAGCATGGAGCTGTGCTGTGCACAGAGCAGGCAGTCCTCTCATCCCGCGGCTCAGGAAAGGACTCTCTGGTTGTGGATTCCTTCCCTGTAGGAGCAAGTTATCCAGATGATGAATTTCTGAAGCACACTCGAGTCACGTGAAAGCCAGATGGGAACATTTTCCCAGCAGCGTGTGTGGGTCCAGCATGCGCCAGGCAGCTCTGCTTACGTGGCAAGTGGGAGCAGGCTGATGTTGCTCTGCAGCATTGAGCTGGGCAGGCGAGGAGCCTGGCTGCAGCCTGGCCCTCTGCCCCCTGCATGCAGCCCTTCTTCCTGAGGCATGAGCACCACACAAACTGCTTGGAAGGGGGGTGGGGGGAGGAAAGGAGGNTACCAGTGCTCGGTCACCCTCACTGTGAAGAAATTCTCACATACATTTGTGCTGAACTTCTTTTGCTTCAGTTTGTGGCCATTTCCCCTTGTCCTATTGCCACACGCTGCTGAGAAGAGTCCAGCCTCATGCCTTTTCCTCCTGACCCTTAGATATTTGTAGTTGTGGATCAGATCCCCTCTGAGCCTTCTTTATTTCAAGGCTGAACAGACCCAGGTCTCTCAGCCTTTCCTTATAAGAGAGGTGTTCCACATCCTTTATCATCTTTGTAACCTTCTGCTGGACTCTTTTGAGGAGAAGGTGAGGTGATGATCTGCTTCAGGTATGTAGGAAAAAACATCCAGCAGGGATGAGAGACTTGCTTCAAATTGAGATTTTTTGCATTCTAAAGAAAGAAAAACTTAAATCTCTGTATTTCTTCAAATACTATCTATCTATATAAAAGTAAAAAAATAAAATTAAAAGAAACTTGCTTTGAATACACTGCATCAATGGACTGCAGTCATAAGAACAGGGGAAGCTTATTTAAGTTGATGTGGTGAGAGGACAGGGTGGTTACCAGGCCCATCCTGGATCAGGCACTGGGCACAAATATTGGTTTTGTTGTAGGTCCTTCTGAGGCCTGCAGGGAGAAACATCAATAGCACAATTAAACAAGACGCCTTGGGCAGTGGTGATTGAAATAATAGATCAAAACACTTGTAGCCTTTCTGTGCCATTCTCCTGTTTCTCTGGCTATCTGTTGTTTTTTGCCTAGTTGAATGAGTTAATTGTGTGAGCCAGAGATGTGTGAAAATGGTACCAACTCAGACTGAGGTTTATTTGCTTTTTTTTTTTTTTTTNAACGTCTCCAGAGAAGGAGACTACACCACCTCTCTGTGCAGCCTGTACCAGTGCTCGGTCACCCTCACTGTGAAGAAATTCTCACATACATTTGTGCTGAACTTCTTTTGCTTCAGTTTGTGGCCATTTCCCCTTGTCCTATTGCCACACGCTGCTGAGAAGAGTCCAGCCTCATGCCTTTTCCTCCTGACCCTTAGATATTTGTAGTTGTGGATCAGATCCCCTCTGAGCCTTCTTTATTTCAAGGCTGAACAGACCCAGGTCTCTCAGCCTTTCCTTATAAGAGAGGTGTTCCACATCCTTTATCATCTTTGTAACCTTCTGCTGGACTCTTTTGAGGAGAAGGTGAGGTGATGATCTGCTTCAGGTATGTAGGAAAAAACATCCAGCAGGGATGAGAGACTTGCTTCAAATTGAGATTTTTTTGCATTCTAAAGAAAGAAAAACTTAAATCTCTGTATTTCTTCAAATACTATCTATCTATATAAAAGTAAAAAAATAAAATTAAAAGAAACTTGCTTTGAATACACTGCATCAATGGACTGCAGTCATAAGAACAGGGGAAGCTTATTTAAGTTGATGTGGTGAGAGGACAGGGTGGTTACCAGGCCCATCCTGGATCAGGCACTGGGCACAAATACTGGTTTTGTTGTAGGTCCTTCTGAGGCCTGCAGGGAGAAACATCAATAGCACAATTAAACAAGACGCCTTGGGCAGTGGTGATTGAAATAATAGATCAAAACACTTGTAGCCTTTCTGTGCCATTCTCCTGTTTCTCTGGCTATCTGTTGTTTTTTGCCTAGTTGAATGAGTTAATTGTGTGAGCCAGAGATGTGTGAAAATGGTACCAACTCAGACTGAGGTTTATTTGCTTTTTTTTTTTTTTTTTCTTTCTCTTTCCAAGCTGTGTTATGCTTGTGTTGTAGACCTGCATGTGACTGGTACAGAATCACTGTTAAAAGAAGGTATGTCTATTTTTCAGAAGGTTATCAACACTCTGTCTGTCTCCCTCCCCAGTTCAGCAGTATCGCTTTTTCTTACCTTCTCATTTAACCAATGTCAGGCCCCAGTCAGAGGAGAGAGGGCTAAAGGAGAGAAATCTAGCAACAGGCTGACAGGAATGGCCAATGCATTTGATCCAATGAGGGATCAGGAGTTTCAAGATGATTCAAGAGTATAGGAAACACTGAACATGGCACTCTGGCTGTAGATGGGAACAGGAACAAACCCTATGGTTTTAGGGGTTCTTGCTCAACTTCCTGCTCTGGGTGTTTAAGATGGTGGCCTGGCCTGGAGGAGATAGTTGTTGCCAAACATGCTTGACAGGACAGAAAGGAAATGATGAGGGGACAAGTGGAAGCCAAAACCCAGCAAGCAGCTCTGGAAGAGTCAGGACTGAACCTGGCCCTCTGTGGTTCTTTACTTGCTCTGGGCAGTAAGGTCCTGCTTAAGCACCTAGGGCAACAGCAGGGCACTCCCATTTATACCAACTTTTTGGTGTGCTTGACTTGCAAAATCAGGATTGAAATGAAGGCTTAACTTCATTTTTCCATAATACCCTATGTGGGGAACGTTACAGTGAACAAGGCTCTAGGCCAGTTCAAAGAATTAGACAACTTCTAAGAAACAGCCCACTCTAGCTCTTTCTTGCTGATTTGACAAATACCACTGATGAATTCACAACAGCCCTATTCGTCTCTTAATGCCTTTTGCTTGATGGAGAAGAAAAAGCATTGACTTCCCCCAGCTCCAGTTTGAGGAATCTCTGCCAGTTACTGGACCACCAGTGAAGTTCTCTGAAGTGGAGTGCAGCGCTGATTGCTGACTACCCGGGAAGTCATTGTAATTTGAGTTCACTGGAAGACTGTATTGCTTACTCTTTTCATCATTCCAAAGAAGTTAAGAAGGGTGAATGCCTGTGAAGTGAATCTGCAAAATGCTCAGCTGCAACCTCACCACTGCAGTCCTTGGCTAATTGAACTCTTCCTCATTAGGGGCAAAAATGCCCTATGGACTTGATCCCTATTGGAAAGGGGCAGTCATTTTCAGATGTTAGCATCTCATCAGCACAGTGACTTGTTCTTGTACTCATTTTCCCAGTATTTTATGCTGCACCTTAGAGCTGCACAACTTTTCAGAGATTTCGTTATTCCCAGGTGATGTTAGAAACTGACTTCCCTGAAGCCCTACCTGAATAGAACAGGTCATACCTATGTAACTAAACTTCTTTTACACGCCAAAGCAAGATATACCCCATAGATGATCTGGATGTGGCTCTCTTTGGCCCAGGATAGCTCCTCAGCTATGCACAGACTTGGGTTGGTGCAAGGGTTGCATGCCCAGAGCTATAGCCATTCTGACCCTTAGAACCAGTATGATCCCATTAACTTCTGGGAATTGCTGCAGCAATATTACTGGGCAATATTTACCTTAACAAGATAGAAAGCTGTACGTGTACTAGTTTAAAGAAAACTGATAGCCCCAGCAACATTTGACCTGTGAATCTCTAGATGCATGTTGCTTCTAGTCTATGTAGCAGTATTAAATAGTGGATACTGTAGTCAATGTTGAACTGAATGTTTTGACAGTTTAACATTTTGTTGGCTAAAAAGGAATTCCGTATCAGTAACTGCTGCTGGGAGAGCTGTGGAGGAGCTACTTTGCACCTGCTGGACCACAACCTGGATGTGCAGGATGGGTGTGAACTGTGGAGGTGGCAGCTCCTGGATTGCGGTAGCACCAAACTCATGCATTCAGCTCCAGAGTGATTCTGGCTTTCGCGGGTTTTCCTGAAGACCTCTCTGCTCTAGCTGCACACAAGACAAATAGCCTGCTACTAAAGTGAGATGAGCGGAGCTGTATCACAAGCATAAAGAGTTAGTCCCCAGCAGTCTGGCGCCTGTTCTCTTGCCAGCAGTGGGAGGAGCAGCAAAACAAACCGGTCTCAGTGGCAGCAGAAAAGCTTCTGGTGAAATCTAAATGCAATCATCTGTTTCTTGTGTTTAGTTCACCACGGCAACTGGCTTAAATGAAGCCTTCAAAGCCTTTCCCCCTCTAATTCCTTCCTTCCCTCCCCACCTGAGGTTCCAGCTGACCTATCCTGAGGTTCCCACCTCACTGGGGGCAGCTCCAAGGGGATGGGATCCAGTGGCCACTGCCAAAGCTTGCAGTGCTGCTATTTCTGGGCAGTGTGGTGGCTCTGAAGGCAGCCTTGGTACTCTGCACAGCGCGTTGGCTCCTGGCTGGGCTGTAATTTATGAACCCGCATTTCTTTTGAGCTTTTAAAAATAATTCCGAGCGGAGGGGTTTGTTCTGGCTCCATCTGAAGCTGACAGCAAGGACTGTGGGGGTTGGTGTTAGGAGCAGAATTGAAACGCCGTTACCTTAGGAGTGGCTTGCTTTGAGCAGGCAGTTTTAATTTCCCTTCCAAATACTGAGATCCAACCCCCCCCAAGTCATCTGAGACCAGCCGGTGCTTGGCTCTGCAGCAGAGGGGGAGAGGAGAGGCAGGAAGCGAGGGTTTGTTCGTTTACAGTTACCAATCCCATTGGAAACCAGTTCCAATTCCAGAAAAACTCCTGAAGGGAAAACCCGGGGCCGTTCAAAGTTTGTGTGTTGCTGGCATGGGCGCAGCATGCTTCTGGGGCCCTTGACCTCCCCCCCCTGTGTCCTGGATCCCCCCATGGCTCTTGTTTGAGCTCTTTGTGATGTAGAATCCATCACTAATGTCTGATATTTTTATTATTTGTAGGAGGAACTCTTAGAAGCTGGTAGCAATTAGAGCTTAAACGTCTTGGAATAAAGAAAAAAATAAAAAATCCCCGAGAAGGAAGTTTAATGCTAAGCAGATGTGCAGGAGCAGCTGAAATATGCTAGCTGCCTTCTGCTTCAGGAGCAGCCCCGTCTCCTTGCTGCTGTCAGGCTGGGGCAGCTGAGAAGTGCTGCAGCTTGTGTGCTGCTCCTGGGGCTGGAGAGCTGCCCTGGCAGCAGGGGACTGTTCCCCAGTAACTAGTCTTGATTGTCTTCTTATTCTGATTTAGATTATGACTTTGACAAGGGAAGAAAACCACTTTTTTTTTTCCTCCAAACAGATAGGAGCTAAATTTTGATGATGTTGTTGCATGATGCTCCGTGTCAGTTATGAGATTACACATGGGTGTCTGTAGATAAGGCTGTTGTGGATCAGGGGCTAAACACCCTCCCTTCTTGGATGGATCTAGGGAAGCCCTAAGCTTGTGTGGAGCACATTTTATTCTGATCTGCTTTTAATTGGAGGCTGTTTCAGCCTTTTGCTGCCAGCTTGTACTGGGGTAAACTGGAATCTTCCTGGTTGTTTCTACGATACATCTGCATCATTTACCACTGCAATACTCAGGTTCTTCTGTCTGGAAAAATATCTGACAGCTGACTGACGTTCATAATCCCCTTCCTGAAGGCAGTGGAAGTTTATTCAAAAGCTCATCGACAAGTTGCTGACAACAGCTCCTTCACACCCTTTCCCGTTTGTGCCCTGAGTCTGTAATGGAAACATGCTGTATATTCCCTCTGTAAGCTAGAGCATGAGTTACTCTGCCAGATGATTCCCTGTTACACTCTACCAGTGTAGAGCCCCTTTTTAATTGTCATCCAAAATAAGTTATTGTATGTGTATCATGGTGTATTTTGTACTGCATTGTGAGTGCAGTGCATGGGTTTGGGGGCTAGATGGTTGGAGTTTTCAGATTTTTTTCCAGAGGTCACTACTGAGAACTTACTGAAAAACAAAGGCCAAATCTTGCTGACCTCCAGTATTGCTCTAACACGAAGAAGATTGGGGGAGTGAAGTAAAGGAATAATTTAAGAGCTTTGCCATTCCCATAGTGCTGAGGAAATGCAGCAAAGTTTCTTGGAACTCTGGCTTCCAGTGGGAATGTCTGAAAGCTCATGCTTTATACTGTAATTGAGAAATTGCTAGCACATACAGACTAGGAATCTTTTGCTGGTTGGTTGGTGTTTTTTGCTACCTTAATGATATTCTGTGGGTCAAAAGACAGTAACAAGTCAAATAAGCAAGCGTGCCAGTATAGATTGATTCTCTCTCCAGGTAACTGCAGGATGCATCTTCCCTGCTGTTGAACTGATTTGTCCAGATCTGTGTTCATTATTTCCAGTGGGCTTCAAAAGTCATTTTTTGAAGTTGCTAGTCAGAATTCAGGAAGTTCTTAGCCTATCATATAAACACCTCCCCTTGCATCTTCTCCCAGGCAATGTTAGAGTGACAGGTCTGCTTACGTTCCTTCATCCCACAGAATGGGATTATTCACTGGTTCTTACTTTAAAATGGGGACAAACCTGGTAACTTTACAAACATACTTCCAGTCTATTCAAACAAAACAATAACAAACAAACAAAAAAAACTACATGTAAAGATTATTCCCAGAATCCCAAGCCAAGTATTTACATCTGATTTCATGGAGGGGGAGGAAAAACTTTTGATCTTGTTGATAACACCTGTATTAGCTTTTTCTTTAGCCATATTTTTGCCTTGTATTTGCTGGTTAAAAATGGTATTTTGGTTTGTGCTCTGGCTATACCTTCATATGAGTTCTGTACTCTTCCATGGAGCATTATTTGTCTATTGTTACTTAACGCAATTCCAGGGTAACAAAATGCTTGCATGCACTGAAGTTCCATCTCAGTGAGTTGCTTGTTGGTCTTACGGGGATCATTAACAGCTGCAAAGCTAAATACTTTTGCAGTTCTGAGGCTTAATGAGTCAAACTGTCTCTTGGTATGCATTTCCTGTCCTACTGGGAATAAGCTCAGAGCATATCTTACTCAGATTTCAAATTTGAAGCTCTACATGTTGGTTTCATAAGCTCACTAACTTTTGCATTAACTGGGTAGTTCTTGTGACTTGACCCTTAAACAAGTCCCCATCATGCTGACACAACTCTAAAGAAAAAGTTAACGTTTCTTTCAAATCTGTTTTAACTAACTTTCAAACTTGCTGATATGATTTTCTTCTTTCTCTAATTATTTCTTCCTTTTATGGCTGCCCTTTTCTTGGATTTCCAGTTTGGATGTCCAGTTTGTCTGAGACTCCAAAAAAGACTGTCGCTCCAGGTAACTTCTTGGTGTTCTGCATGCTACTGGAAAGAAAAGTCTGCAGTTCAAGTTGTGTGTGGTTTTGGAATTGCGTTGAGTGTGGGTCTGCGACTGTGAATTCACTGTCTCTGACAGTGAATATCCAGGATCTGTTGTGTACCTGTGTATTGTTTTTTCGTGATGCATGATTTTTGGCAAAGGCACTGCATTTCTGGCTTCTACCTAATCCTAATGCTTCTAAAAGCAGTAGGTGGCATTTTGCTGTGTAACATTTCCCTTGCCTGACTCCAACTCCACAGCCCAAAGCAATTTCCCCTCCAGTGGTGGGCTACCCCTGTTCAGCAACTACACACCTGCACAGTCCCACACTGAGGAATAAGGAAGAGAGCAAAAGTGACGAAACTTGTGGGTTCAGGTAAAGAAGATGAATGTGTCAGTGTGCTTCGTGTTCTTCTAAAATGCTCTTTTGCTTTTCCACAGTCAGTAGAAAGGGTGTTTTATGGAATAGATGGGACTGAGGAAGATGCAAAAAACTGCAGAATTTGTCATGGGCACACAAGGAGTCAGAGGGGAAGAGGGATCTGGGACAGGACTTCTAGGTGAGGTTGGGTTAGCCCAGTGTAGAGCAAAAGGTAAGCTTCTAGGTCCTCTCCTGAGTAACCAGTGGACTTCTCTGCCAGAGAAGATCCTTTTGTTCCTCTCAAACTTGAAGTCCATGGCTAGTGATACTTCCTTCTCTGTGAAGGATACAGGCAGTAAGACCACATGTAAGTATCAAGCCAAGGAAGAACGGAAATGGCCTTGCTGCTTTCCATGCCCGATTTGGTGAGTATCCAAGCTGATACCCTGTTCAGACCTTGTGAGCAAAATCCCACCATCCTCAATGGTTGACTGCCTGCTAGTCAGAGGCTCTTAGTAAGTAATGCTGCAATGATTTCAGAAATACTGGCCTAGAAAGAAGTTCAGTACACCCCTGGGGGATGTTTTCTTCACTCTGAGCAGAACAGGTCTGATTTCAGGGTGGTGTTTGGACATAACTGTACAAAAATATCTGAAGTATTCAGTCACAGGAGCTCGGTGGTTAATAGGTCATCAGGAAGTTCAGACAAACAGACTGAGACTGAGCAATGGGGCAGCATGTTGAGAAGAGGTGGTATTGCTTGGAGAGAGTAATAAGGAGCCCTCAAATGGTCTGATTTGGAGGTAGGGGAGGTAAGGGAGATACAAACCCAGAGAAAACCAACCCTGTATCTCTTGAAACTACCTTATGTTGTGGTCTGTAATATGGCAAATAGAATACCAAAACTTTCTGAGGAAAGAGAAGGTGTAATTTTAATGTATACAAATTCCTTCTCCTCTGTTAGCTAAACGCATGTCGTCAGTTTGGCTTCAAAAGCTGTGCATGATGAAAGGGTAAACATAAGCGATAAACTGCACTGCTTAGTTCTGAAAAAGGGAAATGATCATACCTAGTCCTGCTGAGAAGTCTTCTGGTGCACCTGCTCAGGTCTCTTGCTCCCCAAGCTGTTCCAGTTCATGTGGTCACTCAGCTGATTTCTCATTCAAACAAATCCACAGCTCCAACACTGCTGCTTTTCAGATTGGAACTGCTGAGGGCTGTATTGTAATATGGCAGAGTTAAAGGCTCAAGCATGGGGTCTTTATCCTTGTGGTATCAGTCTGTGTCTTAGAGTGCTGAAGACTGGAAGAAAAGCCAGTTTGGTGCTACCCTGGCACTCCCTGCCTAGGACATGTGCCTGCTCCATTCAATGCAGACTCCAGCCAAGGTTACACATGGTTTAATTTCCTAGTTTGGAAGAAGACGGGTGTCACGCAGCCAGACTGTGAGAAGTGCCATGGTGGGATTTAGTGGGTGCCTCTGACTGCAGGCCATCAGGAACCCAGAGGATCACACAGCTAAAGCAGCCTGTCTCCCCTTCCCATCATTGCAACCCACGTGCCAGGAGGGTGGTTGGGGACGACCCAACTACTGTTACATTCCTTGGCTTGTTGGCTTTGTGCGGTGTGGAGTAATGTGGATGTGTTGCCACGCAGAGCATGACTGGGGAGAGTGCCAAAGTACATAGGTGACTTCAGCCCAGTGGAGGACCCTGTCTAGCAGCTGTGTGAAAATCTACAAATGGTTTAACGGATCTGTGTGCAGAATGCTTCAGTTTTCTTAACTGTTGCTACCTGTAACCTAGTTGGTTAGAATTGCTGTTTAGAAAGCCAACTTTCCAAGAAAGAGTGGAAAGGGGACTCCACATTTCATTTTGCCCTCCTGCCTCTAATTTTTCTTGGCTCTACCTTAAAACTCAGCAGATCAAAAATAAAAAAATAAAAATCATAACAAGCTCCAGTTGGCAAAGGTCAGCACTGAATTTCTCCGTTTGTCAGGATTTTGTTGGAAATGTTGCTGAGGATTCTGAAGAAGGAAGAAACTAAAGTGGAGCACTCACTTGAGAGAGTGCCGGGCATTTACCATGGGCCAAGCTGCTCCTGATGCTCTGTCCATGGGATTGGGTTTTGCTGCTGGTTCAGCTGTGCATCAGGCACATCAAGTGCTGGACCCCAGACTGCCTTAAAACTGCCATTTTTCCCATGGTCTTGAAGGCTCAGCCAGATCTTGCCTCTTGGAAAAGCTAGAAAATACTGTACGTCCCTTTCACTGGGGAGTGAATCCAGGAGAGAGGCTATTTTCTGCTGCCATGGTAGCAAGCCATATTCCCTTCTTGGTGACTGCATGTGCTGTTGGCTTGGGCTCACTGTAGCTGTTGGTAGCAGCAGCCCGTTGGGCTAGGAGGGACTCTACATGGCTCATGGAGCTGCCATCTGTGCCGCTATCTCCATGTGTAGCTGGAATAATAATGACTGGAGTCGTAGCTGCTCTGTGAGCAAGCTATTGCCTCATGCACTAAAAGTGTGCATACGTCCTGTGGACTTGAAAGTGCATGTATGAATACTCAGTTATGGAGAAACTCCTTGAGTGTTAATTATGGCCCCTAACTTGGGATGAGGGGATTTGTGTACTGACTTGGCCATGCCGGAAAGGGTGGTGTTCAACTCTGTGTTACTCTCAGTCAATGACATTTTGGGTGTTGGACAAGGTTTTAGACCGGACTTTGTTGGCTTTGAGTTTAAGTTACTTAATGAACAGGTCCAAGCTCTCCCATTCTGCATTTATCTTCTCTGTTTAACAGCAGGGCATCACCTGCTTCTGAAACTCTTCTCAGAAAGCACAATTGAATTGCTTTGTCCTTAGTGCAAGAACCACCTAGCTGATCTCAGAATGTGCGCTGCAGAAACAATGGGGTATTAATGACCCATTTGATATCCTTCTGCAAATATTTGTTTTCCTCTATAATGAAATTAAAGGAATTTTGCCAGTACAGTTTTATTGCTAAGACCCAGAGGCTGGAATGGACTTGTACTGATTTCTTTTAGTTATTATACATGGTACTGAAGTTCTGTTTCTCCCCACTAAAGCTTCACAGCTCAGGACTGTTAACCAGGAGCTGTTGACTGCTGAACTTTAAGTGCTGTTAGAACTGGGGGGACCCTACCTGTCAGAAAGGATGGAGCTGGCTCCCCTTTCCTATTGACACAAGCTGTGAGTGGCCTTTGTGAATCACTGGCATGCAATTAGAATCCAAATTTTGTGATGGGGCTGAGGAGGGACAGACTGGAGTGTAAGAGTATGCAGGATTATCCAGGAGATGAGTCAAGGCCTGATTCTTTAGAGCATGTATAGGAAACTCACTATGACTAGAACCTACTTTTGATCCAAATCCATATTGTCCCCAAGGAGATCTATAGGAAGGTCTGTCAGTCTCATTCCACTGCTTACTCTAGGAGTCAGTTATTTTAGGAACTGCTTTTGAATCAGCTCTGGGATCCTGAGCTCTTGTGTAACTTAGTGTGCTTTTCATATTAAAGTATTTTTCATCCTGTGTGGAGGATAAAAATTGCTTAGCCCAACGTTTAGGTTCTTTGTCTTGAAATACTTGGGGATGTATCATTGGCAGAAGGCTCAAAGAAAACATGCAGATACAACGTGTTTATTTACCACAGAGGCATGGAACTTCTGATAAGAAAAAAAAAATGAAGTAAGGATTTTAGTTAGACAAAGAAAATCTGTGTGTTTAAAGCTGAGGTTGTGACTGTTGAGAGGGGATAGTCTGGCTGGAGGATTTTACATGGGCTTGCTGTTGTTCTGGGTACGCTTTCTTTTCTTCACTGCCTGCTCTCAACTTCCTCCAAAGGAATTTCCCTGAGATATGTGAAGGGTTACCCTTGAAGAATTAGCTTGAAGAAGAAATTGTAGCTCTAGATTTAAGCCACCACAGATCCTCCTGGAAAGTGTGCAACTCTGATGTGCTGCTGCGTGGCGAGCTGTGGCACTGGGGTGCCTTCTGCCCAGTGCTTGTGTGCAAATCTTGTGTGTGCCCGCTGCAGCCCAGGTCTGGGAAGGAGGACTACCTGCCAGCTGGTTACTCAGCTGTGATTCATGCTCGTGGCGTTCACTGAACGTTTGTGGTTTTGGCTCTTTTCAAAACTTCCACTGACCAACCCAGTCCTACTTCGTTTAGTCTGAATCTGTAAACACTTGATTGATAATCATAAAAGAGCGATATAAAGTCCAGCACGCTGTATGGATTAAAAGAGCAGACATGTTTATAGCCTGATAACAACGGAGTACTCTGGCAGAGATCAGGAGTCTCAAATTTCCATATCCAGATGATTTTATTTTTGGAGTCCACTTGGTGGTTTTAATTTTTGGCTATTGCAAAACCATCATAGGTCTTAGTTGTTGCAACACGGAGGAGGAAGGAGCCGCTTGGAACGGGAGCTCTGTGCTCTTATTTAGGAGGCTGTCCCACAGTTGCTGGGCTGAGTACCGCGGGAGGAATGATGCTCTCTCCTTGCTGCCTGGAGAGGGGGTCAGGGTGCAACAGTGTCACTTCGTAGTGCCAGCTCTGGGGGCATGGACAAGCCCCGATGACATTTCTGTCCAGCCCTGGGAAGGTCATCGCAGAGGTGAGGAGCAGGAGGATTGTAAAGTGGAGCCCTATGGAGAGGAGGAGGGCTATCCTCAAGACTTTAACCAGGAAACGGACTCGAGGCAAAAATAAACGGAGAGGCAAGCAAACTCTTATTTCAGCCAGCGATCTGTCGTGCGCTCTGCTCTTGGGAGGGCTTGCAAGTTGGAACTGAACTGAAATACTAATTCTGCTTTTTTGGGGGGAGGGTTGGAAGGGGGCTTTTCCTGGCACATCAGCCTTATCCTATCCTCTGCTCTCCGTTCCTCCTGCCTGTACTGAAGAGCCTTTCAAAAAGTGGGGCTGTGATATCCATGGGGCATTGCAGTGTGCATGTGAGCTTGCTGAGAACCCTGCTCTGCTCTGTGGGGCTCACACTGTGCAGGTGTGATCCCGGGGATCCTGAGCCTCGCTGGAGGACTCATTTATCTAAATGTGCCTGTCAGGGGTGGAGGACTGAAGGCTGAAGTTTGTATCCTGCTGGCTGTGTCTGAACAGTGTGATGGAACAGCTGAAACAAGGCTTCCCAGATAATGTATAAGGCTTCAGATTACTGGGAGAAGCTGTTCTTGTCTCTTCCAGCTCTCTTCCTTCCTTTATTGTTGAAGTCTTTCTCACTGTATGGTCTGATCCTGGGAGATCATCACTTGGGGAGCTGCAGGGGCACCATCTACATGTCCATGTGCAGCTCTCCAAAGTAAAAGCAAGGTGGGATGATCTGCTGTAGCTATAAATTATCAAGGAATTTCTCTTTTTTTTTTTTTTTGCCTTATTAGGAGCCCTGTAACTCTTCAAGAAGCTTCTGTTAAAACAGTCTCTTAATTGTAAATGCTGCACCAGACGCTATAGTGATGAAGAAGCCCTCCTGTACAGAATTCCTTATCTAAGACAGGACAGGGTAGACTGCTGAGTTTCAGATATGTGAGTGCAGATGGACTGTATCTTGCTGGGTTTTTTTTATTATTTTATTTTTAGATAGAGAGTTGCGGAAGTGGGTTGGCAGTGCTCCTTCTCTGGGTTTGCTGGCCGGGGCACTCCCCTGGCACACGGTCCCTGGCTCAGCATGGGTGGCTGGTGTGGGATGTCTGCCAGCTTGTGCTCTGGCCATGTCCCCACTTTGTTCCCAGCAGGGACACGTGTACCACACAAGCACTGCTCCCGCCACCAAGGCACTGCTGTCTGGTGGTTTTTGTCCTATAAGTACTACCTAGGAGATATAGAGAATGGATATCTAGTGTATCTGTTTAGCAAATAGCTTTGAGAGTGTCCTTTT
The DNA here is from genome assembly GCA_013399175.1 of Odontophorus gujanensis. Taxonomy (NCBI): domain Eukaryota; kingdom Metazoa; phylum Chordata; class Aves; order Galliformes; family Odontophoridae; genus Odontophorus; species Odontophorus gujanensis. The sequence continues at coordinate 557,639 of VXAB01009972.1, forward strand.
CTCCCTTTGTAACTGTTTGGGTCCCTCCTTCTGCCTTTCTTTGCACACTGAATTCTTTGCACGTGCATAAATACATTACTGTGATGGCTTTTGGTTTTGGTTAGAAAATCTTAGTGCAAAAATGAAGTGGGGGCCATAGGCATTGCTTGCTTAAATAAAGTGAAGGAAGATGCTGCTGCTGTTCCCCCTTTACAAATTGAAGAAGGGAATGTATGGGAAGTAGGGAAATGGGTGAAGACATCTCCTCACACTCCTGATAACCCAATTAGCACTGGTTTAAACCAGAACATATGAATCAGGCTGATTCATTGTGAACAGAAATATGACGCTTCTTCAGAGTTAACAGCTACGGTGAAAAACTGTATAATAAATCTTAATGTTGTCAGTTCACTGCTTTTTCCCCCTGTTCCTACTGCTGGCTGTGGTTCAGCCCTCCACAGAAGAGCTAAATCTCTTAAACACAAGCTTCCAGAGGAGATGACACCTCTTTAAAGAAAATCAACCTATGGAACATGAGAACAGTCAGAGGCATGCTTAGGGAGCACGGAAGTCATCTAATTTTCTGGATTTCTTAAGACTGGTCCAAAGGGAGGCATTGTGATAGTGTTTCCTTTCAGGAAAATGTTAAATTAATTACTTTTGTTTAAGGATTTTCATTGCACAGGATGCTATTCTAAGGACTGATGCACTCTTTATCTCTATTTTGGCAGGGATGCTAATTATTTGTCTGCAGAATTCGTTTGCATCTGTAGTTCAAATACATAGAGGCGTGCTGCTTTTGGAACTGCAGTGCAACACTGAGCATCCTGTGCTTAGCTATTAGTCCTACTTGTCCGGTGGACAGCTTCAGACCATGCTGCTTCCTTCCTGTCTCTTGTAGCAAATTTGTCTTCAGAGGTTGAGGAGACCTGGAGCCTGCTCCTGGCTCTGCCCCCGTCACACGAAATGGGACTTTCAGCAGGTCGTATGTCTGCTGCTATCTCCCCTCTCCATCTGCATCTTAATCTAGAGAGATGGGAGCTACTGTTGGCCCAGACAGCTCTGCCTTTATAGACTGTGCTGAAATTCAGGAAATCTGTAAAACAATTTTGCATGCAGGCATGTGTCTGGTGGCTCTTAGCACAGAAATCCAGGGTGCCTTTTGTTCTGCTCTGATGCTTTGAAAGATGTGTTTTTGAGGGGATAATTAAGAAACTTTGAGATTTTCGTGACCTTTCAAGGCAGTTTCCAGGCAGCAGCAGTGCTATGGTGCCTGGGTTTGGAGGAGCAGAGTATGTGCTGTTTATGTTGCATCGGAGCCGAGCCACATCCCGTGCAGCGGTGGCAGCACTGGGATCCCCCGTGCCTGGTGCGGCAGTGTGCCTGCACTGTGACTCCTCCCAGATTGCACGGTTTTGATTTGGGGGTAGAAAAGAAAAATCAGTAAAGAAGGGGGAAAAAGCAACACCCAAGAAAAACGTAAAGACTGCGGGGGAACGGAGAAAAGAGTTATTTTGCACTTTTTTCATCTGTGTTTGTATGAGAGCCTGCTGTCATTCATAAATGGCTCTGACAGCCAAGAACCTTCAGTACAAAGGAAAAAACAAACAGGGAGGACTGGCTCTAAGAGCTCCAAAAAGGCACTGAAGGACGATAGAGAGGGAAGTGGGACGCACCGTGCCTGGCCAGGGACGCTGCGCTGTGCCCTGCTCCTGCTCCTGCTTCTGC
>VXAB01009974.1:0-84694 GCA_013399175.1 Odontophorus gujanensis
ATAATTAATAACTAATAATATATTAATTATTTTAAATTTGTTTGGAGGTCTTCATGCACTACTAATATACTTAACGTTGCAGCAGTTTTGTATGGGAACTGTTGAATCCTGGCCTGAACCACTGACGGATCACCTGAGGCGAACACTGAGTCAGCTGAAGGAGCACAGGTGAAGGTAATGCACCTGTGTGACCAGAAGGGGTGGAGTCTGGCTCCACCTCTCCCAGACCCCATTTAAAGGCTGACCACCACTGGGGAAGGATCTCTTGTTGGAGATCCCTCCTGTGTGGAGTTTCAGGCGAGCCTTGACTGTCAGTGACAGGTGAACCTTTCCTAATTCACCAGTTGTCTTTATACCACCTGAATAAACCATACAAAAATATACCATCCACCTTCATTATTTTGTGTGGGTACTATTCTTTTGGAGTATTCACCCTACAAGTTTCATGCAGTGATCAAGTTTCAAAGCAAGTTTGTGTACACTGAATTATTAAATGTCTAGCTGGACAAAGGAAAAGTCATAAATAAAAATCAAGTGAATGGGTTTTGTTTTTAACTAATTGAAATGTGTACCTTCGTGTACTTCTTAACTGTGTGGACTCTTGTCTCAGATTCATCTTCTCCTACTTTTAATGTGTGCATACATCTAAATAATTTAGAATCTCAATTTTTAGAAAAGAAAGTTCAAGTCTTGAAGGAAAAAATGAGAAAAATGTGATTAAGAAATAGCTGGAAAGTTGAGGTATCAAAAGCAAGGGTGAGGTTAGTACCTGAGTGACATTTTACTATTCCATCTACAACATAACAAAAGAGATGTACTGTTTTGTAATACTTTTCAAAGACACAAAACCTAAAATGAACATTGAAGTGCATTTTGGGGAATGAAGTGTCTCAAATCCTTTTTTTTCTTTCCTTTTTTTTCCCTTCTTAATTAGCATGGATGCCATGGAGTATGCACAGTTTATGAAACAAGATGGGAATCAGGATTTTAAAAATGGAAATTACACGTTGGCCATCCGGAAGTACGATCAAGCTTTGTATATGCTCGTTCAGTTGAGGCAATGGGGCCTGTAAGTATTCTTTAAATACAAGATGTGAACTGTGGGGCAGTTGGAAATTTGTGCAGTTCTATGCTTAACTCAGAACTGTATTTCTTACCCTGACATGCGATTTTACTTGTGTCTCATGTCACACTCTTTGATGTATCTGTTTTATAATTAAGGAGGAATTGTTGTCTTGGATGTATCGTGTGCGAGATAAGTTAGCAACTTTGATCAGAATATTTTTCTATAAGCATTAATAATAACTGTAATTAAAGTCCAAATTAGTTTTCCCTAAATTATTTTGGTTTGTGTTAAATTACTTCTTCTTTGTAGCTGAGATGTTGTGGATTAATGTTGCTGTGGTTCTGCCAGGTACTGGTCGTGTTGCTCTCTGTTGTTACATGGATCATTGATTATTTTGAAATCAAGTCATGCAGGTTACTTTGTTCTTGGTATCTGAACTTTCCTAGCCTTCTAAAGTCTGCTCAAAGCTAACTTCAGCCAAAGAGTTCTGTGGATACTTCTTTCCAAAAGCCAAGTGCTGGCTGTCTTTAGTTAACACCAGTGGCTAAGGTTGGTCATTATGTTAGCTTTAAATATTCATTGCTACCATGTATTAGCAATGCTGTGAGCCTTATTTAACTCCAGCCATTAATTTAGTTTGACTGCTTGCCATTAGATGAAGGATGGTAAAATGCAGTGTGGAGCCCTGCTGGGAGCAGGACCAAGAAGGCACTTAAGACTCCAGCAGCCCCTATTTCTGCCCTTTGCAGGGAGTGGGGCTTCCTCTTCCCACTGGCTTTCTTCTCCTGAGCATTCCCTTTCCCCTTGCTGTAGGTTGCCTTGGCAGGATTTGCTTGCAAGAGGGTGCTCTCAACGTGTTCAGTGTGGTTGAAACAACTTTCCTGAGTGTAAACTACTCAGATAGGAATAAGATGGAAGATGCAGCACCATGCCACAAGATATTTGTTTGAGCACAGACAAGACAGACTTCTCAGGCTCCCCACTACCCTGTGTAATGCTGTAAGCTTTGGGAAGCTGTTTCCAGAAACTTACATCCAGATGCATGCATTTCAGTATATTCTGTTCTCTGAAATATGTTTATTTTTTCAGCTGACATAAATGTAGGTAATTCTAATCATGTCATCAACTGATGATACAGGAAAACACTTTTTGATTGTATTTTGGTGACTATAGTCTGCCTAGCATTTGTTCCACCTTTCCTGTGTCCATTCTCTACCTGACTTTCTCAAAATATCTAGATGTCTCTGTTTTTTAAACTGTCTCTAAAGTCTTACAGAAGCATGGAATGTACTGAACTGAGAGGGACCCACAGGTATCATGGAGTCCAAAGTGTACTGCAGAACTGCAGTGGGTTGACCTTCTGCTTCAGAAGGGGACAGAATAAGATACCAAGATAACATTTTGGATGTCACATTTTATAGCCGATGTTCAAATTGTAATTCACTTTCTACAGCTCTGTTTTTCCCTCTGAGTTTGTTAGGTGGGTGATGCATGAACTTTTTTCTTGTTGCTGTGGAGTAGCTTCCATACTGTTTTTTTTTTAATTGAATAAGCAGTTATGGTGGTAATTTTTTTTTTTTCAGGTGTTCTGGGGACATAGCTGTGTTATACTGCAACAGATCAACTTGCTTGTACAATCTTGGTAAATGGAGAGAAGCAATGATTTCAGCTTTTGAGAGCTTACGCTGGGATCCACAGTATGTTAAGGTACTCACATGTTTAGGCTGGCAATTTTTTGCCTGTATTATGTTTTAAACCAAGTGTCAATATCTGCTTTTTGTTGAAAAATGTACTATAGCATAAAAATTACAGACAGTATCTGGCTGTGCACATGAACAGCGAAGTTACTACTGTAATATTGCTTCTAATAAAATTAAGCAGCTCTCTTTTGCTTCCTGGTTCTTTCTGATCCCAGCAGGAAAGGTATTAATGCTTTAAAGAAAATAACTGTTCTTTTAATATTACAGACAAGGTGATAGCTGATAATAAAACCTTATTTGCTCTTCTGGTGCTGGGGATTCAGGGTGATGCAGGATTGTCCAGGATATGCCTTGAACAAATAGTAATAAGACTCTGTGAGTCTGAGGTAGTAAAACCTAGTTCAGTGGTGAACATAAATGTGTTCAGGTGCTCCTGGCTAAAGAACAAATGCATTGTTTTAAATACTGCAAAATGCTGCTGAACGGTGATATAATGACAAAGATGTGTATTCTGGACATTGTGACAAGAAAAATTTCTGTCCAGGACAGGTGCTAGCAGTATGTCTTCTCGTCCTTTAGTTATTTTACAATATATTTTCTACTGCTATATCTATTTTTTTTGTATGTACTTATATCTATTTAATAGTATGCACAATGACATCAGTAGCACAGTGTGAATTACAAGGGATTTGGACTTTTTTTTTGTGTGTGAGAAGCTTTGATAATAGCTCTACGTAGCACTATGGGTTGTTTTTTTTGGGTTTTTTTTTTTACCATACTTAGTGAATTTGGGAGAAAATGAGAAAATGATTTGTTAATTTTTTTTTGTTTTATTTATTTTTTGTTAACACTTCTGGCACAGGCTGCCCAGAGAGGTTGTGGAGTCTCCTTCTCTGGAAATATTCAGAACGTGCCTGGATGCCTACCTGTGCAACCTGCTGCAGGGAGCTGCTTTAGCAGACAGCTGGACTAGATGATCTCCAGAGATCCCATCCAACCCCTGAGATTCTGTGATTTTTTTGTAGCTAAAATCTCTGAATGTTTTCCCAACAATGGTCTTTTTGTTTGTTCTTCTTTTTTCATAGGCTTATTACAGAGCTGGCCACTCGCTGATCATGTTATCAAACACTTACAACGCAGTCTCTATGTTCCATAGAGGTTTGACTCTTTTAAATGCTTCTGTAGATCAAACTCAAGTTGCTGATTTCATAGCAGGAATCTTCACAAGTGTCAATGGTAAGCTCAAATTAAAAGCCTAATTATTTTAGGAACCCTTCAGTAGTGATGGACATAACACAAGAGACCTTTGTAGGACGTCCTTCCCAAAAGCATTTATTTAGCAACACAGATCTGTTTGAGGATTATGAATGTGTTGAGTAGCCACATTAAAAGAATGGGCTGAACTTGGTATAGTTTGTGTACAGCAGATACCAGTGATCTGAAAACAATGTGCAGGGGTATATGTTGTTTCACACGGAAGACAGCAGTTGTAGAGCAGTTAGAGAAGTTTGAAACTCAGACTGAGAGCCATGGCTGGAGATTTGGAGCTCCACACATACATCTAAGGCTTTAGTTTCTTTTCTGCAAACCACTCTGATATCCTTTTAATTAGGTAGATTTGAAAATGGTTAGAAGATACTGAGCTTAAACTTCAGTTCTCAGTTCTTGTGGAGGGGCTGTCCCTCAACTAAAATTGGTCAGCAATGGAAAGATGGAATTTGGTCTTTTTGTGCCATTGTTCACTTGTTTTCCAAGCGACATATGCGCTGTGTCTTCCTTCCCTCTTAAACTTCTCTCTTTGTCTGTTTTACCCTACTTTTTTTTTTTTTTTTCTGGTTTGCAAGCATTATCTGATGGGCCTGCAGGTGTGGCAAAAGTTTTTTGTGTTGTGCCTGTACTGCATTCAGGTGAACGTATGGCCCCATGTTAAGGATGTGAATGATCTCAGCAGTATCTATTGGTTTACCAAGAAGTCACAAATACACCATAATGTTTTTGGGATTAGAGTTGTTTCTTTAGGGCAGGGACTCATTTCTTTTCCATGATACCATTTCAATTTGCTGACCATGGGTTGTAATGCTGAAGAAATCAGGTGTTTGCTCCCTATTGGCATTCTCTTGAGTATTATCAAAGCTGTCCCTCTGCAGTGAAGTAGTTTAGTTGGAGACCACAACTTTAGAAGTGCTGCATATAGTACGTACTTTTCATAACTGCTTACTCTTGCAGATGAACGAGTCTTGCCAGCGACTTTCTACCCTGCATATGATTATATTTTCAGTGCAAGGTTTGATGCTCTGATTTGGCAAGCAGTGATGGAAAAGTTGGCTCAGAAAGGGAAGTGGCAGGTAAGTCTGACCCTGTGAAGTGCAAACAAATGTTACATACTTGCTTCTTGCCCTTTTGGCTAAGATCAAGTGCAGTGTAATATGGTGCACCAACAGACAGTCATTGGTACGTGTTATGGTAAGCTTGCGTTGCCTCTAAGATAGAAACCAATTAATGTTTATTGCTCCTTGGTTCAGTGATCTTGATTTTTCAGGCTTGAAAATTATTCTTAGTTCAAAATAATTTCCAAAATTCATTTCTCAAAGGGATACAACAAACTGAAGGTCCCACTTGTCTCTTGCTGTCATCTCTGTTTTAGTTTCATTTTGGGGCTCCATTATTTATTTGTAGTGTCTTTTTCTTTTGGATAAAAGATCCACTCAGTGGAAGTACACTGTTTTTCAATAAAGCCAGATTATTTTGTAAAACCGGAGGGAGAATCACCTAAAGTTATTTTAACCCTCTTTTCAAATAGTGACTGTATGAAAACTGGTTCATTGTCACAATTACAGTACATTGGTGGCAAGGTGATGGCAGGGGGCTGCGGGACTGCTGTGTGTGGTGAGGCTGAGTCTGCCCCATGCTGGACACAGCCATTTCCAACCAGCTCCAACAGCCCCTCTGCAGGGCATGGCTGGGCACAACAGCCACTGGCAGGAGCCTCAGGGAAACAGCTAGGAAAAGGCAAAACGCTGCGTGGCAGAATGAGGGAAAAGTGCATTGTCTTTCATGTGTTTTTTAGTAACTCCCAGAATGGTCTTCTCCATAATTTTATCAGGCACAAAAGTGGAACTGACAGGCCTGTAATTACATAGATCGTTTTTCTTATCGTTCTTGAAAAAGGGTCACTACCAAAGGTGTGCTGGAAATAACTTTTAGGACCTGACTGTTTCCACGTGGTTTCTACTTCTGATGAGATTGTAATTGGTCATAGCTTCCCGCAGTCCACTGTAAATACAGAAACTTAATTGATAAAAGGAAAGGGAAATTGAGTGATGTTATGATCTTAAATAAATAAATAAATAAATCTGGAATATTAGCCCTCGTTTTGCTCTCCTACAAAGCCTAGTGAAGCAGAAAGTTCCTAAGTGCACTTATCACAATTGTTTTTTTTCCCCTAGTCTTTTCTGTTGTTGTTGTCCAAGAAGAAAGAATTGCCCACCAATCTCAGAGTTAACCAGTTACCACTGAAAAATCTCTTTGAGGTAGAGTAACAAACTTCTTAAGTTTCGTGTATATTTCTTTTCTTTCTGTTCTCTTCAGCGGGAGATATTCCATCATGTGGGCAAGATTAAAGATGAGAGAAAAATAAAATGAAAAATAATATATGGTTATGTTAAATAATATTATATTAAATCATCTGTTTTGGCCCTTTTCATCTGATGATTAAAAAAATCCGTAATTTATATAGTTTTTGTGTGGAATTTAGCACTTCCTTTAATTGGTCATGAAAAGACTTCTTCCTCACAAGTACAGCAAGCTATTCATGTCAGACCTGAAACCTGACACCAGGTTTAATGTAGAAAAATGTTTGACATCTGTTAAGTTGGATGTGTTTTCCAATCAGGATAACTTGCAACATTCCTGGGATAGGGTGGTATTATGTTTTGCTGGCCTGCTTCATGGTACTGGGTCTGATTATGAGAAATTGAGCTCAGTGCTGTGTTGGAATTTTTCTTTACTCAGTGCCCCCAAATTTTTGGTATGATGCTTTAGACACAAGCTGCTAAACTGGTTCCCTGAAGGCTTCCAGATAATGTAGAGGGTTTTGGCAGGTTGGAATCATATAGACCAGGTAACCACATCTCTAATGCCTCTCACTGAGATAGTGGCATCTGCTGGCAGAAGTCAATCTGTGCCCACCCTGTGCATGTGAAGGAGCAGCTGGTGTCTGCCAAGTATCCTGCCAAGTTACTGAAGGCGGTACACAGTGTATGTATCTGTTATTATGCAATGGATGCTCATCCTGTTTCAATAACAGCTGATGTGAAGCATTTCTTGTGGATCATTAAAAAGCAGATGTGTTTACACAAGCATGCTGTGGTTAGCTAGCATTGGACAAGTTTGCTGTGGTAATACCAGCCAAGATGGTTAAGTGGGACTTCATGCTACCCTCCATCGTCATGCCTTCAATCAGCTTTTTGCAGGGAGAGAGATGGGTCAGAGTCCAGACCCTGAAAAACAGCAATGAGCACTGCTTCTCTTCTGCAAAAATTAGAGGAAAATGTGGCTTTCCGACAGCTGGAACTTCCCCTGCTGACACCATATATTCCCCATAGTTTGTTGTATTTTATTTTTGTAACTGGGCGCAAACAGTAATACTTGCCAGTCAAAATTTGGCATGAGGTGTTAGGAAGGTTTATTTGTGGAAGGCTGTGCAAAACCTGCTATTTAAAAAATGACTGGCACAAATGAAGAAATTGTCTAAGCTCTGTTTTTGAGCACCCCCTCGTGATCAGATCCTCTTGGCATACTGTCTCAGTTTCCCTCTGAGCTTCCTCTGCTCACCTCCAGAGTTCCTGTGTCAATGTCTCTGTTGCTTATAGGCTGTGCTTGATGCTCATTAAGTCCCTGCTAGAACATCCTTTTTTGGTTCAGGCTTTTTCTGCTCCGACTGTGTGCTTTCAGTTTTGGTGTGTAAAATCCATACTTAGCAGCTTTTCTTTGCATGTACAGTTATACTATCATTGCTCATAATAATGTCAGATACTTCCTGGGCTGCATGAGAGAATGAAGTGTTGTCCTTCTTTCCATTGGTGGGATTCCTCAGCTGTTTGAGAAGATGTTACCTCCTTCCCTCAGTCAGTAACTCCTGTTTTCCAATTTCAAACACTTCTTCAGTCTTTTCTTGCTTTAGGATAACTGCATGCAGAAGCTGCCTCATCTGAACTTAGAAAGTACAATACCTAATTACAGCAACATATGAATTGGAATGAACTAACATTTAATAGACTCGCAAGGCAGAGCGTTGCCATTGGTTCCAGGGAAGGAATACATAAATATTTATTGCAAAGTAGGTTTCAAATTCAGTGCTTTTCAGAGCAGGAAGAGTCTTTCAAAATTCATGAACATCTCACTGGAGAAATGTATTTTCTTTGAACTTCTACTGGAACTGTTATGTACATAGTAAATGTTTCATTTTACAGTGAGTATGGCTTGGTTATTGCTGTTATGTTCCACCAATTCCTGTCATAAAAAAGTGGAAAGGTGATTTTAAAAGGATGTCTTTGAACGTAAAATAATGTGTTGCAATTCTTTTCTTTGTTATCAGACTTTTGAGTTGTACGGATGTGATGAGACAATGCAAAATGTAGCAGAATTAGTCAAATGGCTGATTTCCATTGGGGCAAAAGTTGAATCCATTGGAGTTTATCCCCTTCATGCTGTTATCAGATTGTGTATCAAAGCAAGTAAGTGACACCTACTGCTGAAATAAATGAAGTGTTGTCTTCTTCAGTGAAAAAGTAAATATAATTAGGTCAGATCATGTAGGCATGACTTCAATTGTATCAGTAAAATGCAGGAAAGTTGTGGACCTTTTGGAGAGGATTCAGAGAAGGGCCACAAAGATATTCTGAGGGCTGGAGCACCTCTCCAATGAAGACTGTTCACAGGGCTTGTTCAGCCTGGAAAACAGAAGGCTGCGAGGAGACCTCATTGCAGTCTTCCAGTATTTAAAAGGAGTTTATAAACATGAGGGAAATCAAGCTTTTACAAGGGTAGATAGTGATAGGATAAGGGGGAATGGTTTTAAACTAAAGGAGAGGAGATTTAGATTAGATGTCAGGGGGAAGTTTTTTATAGAGTGGTGTGGTACTCTCACAGGTTGCCCAGAGAGGCTGTGAATGCCACATCCCTGGAAGTGTTTGAGGTCAGGCTGGATGGGACCCTGGGCGATCTGATCTAGTATTTGATCTAGCAGTTGGCAGCCCTGCCTGTGGCAGAGGGGTTGGAATTTAATGATCCTTGAGGTGCTTTCCAACCCAAGCCATTGTATGATTCTGTGATTTTTAAGATTTTTTTTTTAAACTCACTTTTTCATTATCTGTGCTTGTTAGCAATGAAAGCCAAATATGGATATTTTCTTGGAGCTATCTATAGTTTTGGAGCTATAGTGTGATTGATGTGGGTCTTTCATATCCTAGGTGTGCCAACTCAGACAAAAATAAAATATTTCTTCCTGCCACTTCAGTGTGGAACGTTTTCTGTATGTGCTAAAGATTGATGAGTCAGCTAAATGGCACATGCTGAGTGAGGGTCAGTGAGACTGTAGTGTCATGTCTCTAGCAATGCAGCTGGCTCATGCCATCATTTCTCTTGCTTATTTTTTTTTTTACTTCCCTTACTCCCCATGTATGACCAAAGCTTTCATACAGGTGTATCTTTACATTCCATGGGGGAAAAACAGTATCCATTTCTACTGCATCTATGTACTATTTATAACAAGTGTTTTCTTTTATCATTTCAGAAAAGAACCATATTTTCAGATGGTTGCTGTCTCAGAGGCCAGACTTGAAGGATAGGATTAACCAGCAAGACAGAGATGGGTGCACTCTCCTGCACATTGTGGCATCTTCCAGTGACTATTCCCGGAAACGCAGTAAATGCAGTTCTTTTTTCTTTTGTTCCTACTCATGTGGTGTTTTGTTTTCATATGGAAAAATGAAAAATGGAAGAACATTTCAGACCTTGGTGTTTATTACTACATACAAGGAAGAAAACAAGAGAGCCCTGTTACCTGAGTATTTTAACTGATATTTAAGCATTTCAGTTATTCCCTTGTAAGTCTGTATACTTGATTTGGTGACAGTTTTTTTGCTTCTTGATTTGACTGGTTATGACTTTCCAGTAAGTACTGCAGTTTCTACTTACCTTTCAGATCTAAATGTGCCATGACCTATTCTGTTTCTCTGTTGTTTTGTTTGTTTGTTTTAATGAGGTGAAGCTTTAAAACCTAAGTAGCAGTGTACCTTGTCAGAGATGAAAAATGAAATGCTTTCCTTCAAGCTTTCTGTGATGTTTCTTTTACATTAACTTAGCCTGGATTTCTTCCTTGTATTTCTTAGGCTGCTCACTGGGCAGCCTCAGGAAAGAAGCACCAGCATAACTCCATTCTTTGAGGTCGTTGAATGCAATGACATTCTGCTGACTCTCTTTAATAGAATGAACGAGGTGCTGGCACTCTATCTAACTGATTTCATTTCCTGCAAAGAAGTCACACTTCTTTTGCAGCATCTTTTACTATGGGACTCTTCTGTTTTCAGAATAATTACTAAACACTGTGTCAAAACTTTAAAGTCACTGTTAGATTTATTGTCTTTGTTCTGTAATTCTCTGTAGTGTTTCAAAACAAAGTGACTTCTGTTGAAAGCGCTGATACTTACTATTTCTTCTCCTAAAATGAGGAAAACAGGATTGGGGCGTAATAAAGGAGGGGCTTTTGGCATACTGCTTCTGACTGGTGGGATGCCCTTGAGACACCCTGTCACTTTGTGTTTCAGTGCTCCCATTTCTCAACAATAATAAAGATAGAGTTGATAATGATTTTTTTAACAGTTCTTTGAGTTTCTTTTGGAGGTAATACCTAACAATTCTTAAGACACTGGAAAAAGTTTTTTATATATATATATAAATTATGCTATAAATTGTGTCAATTTGAAAACAAGCAAACAGAACAACCCCTGAACAGTGAGAATTGTTCCCCCTCTAATACTTTTTCATGTGACACTGTAGGTCAAACAGAAGATGTGCTCATGCTTCTGAATTTTGGGGTTGATCCTACCATTCTGGATGCACGATCAAGGAACGTCATAGATATTTTGAAAAAGAACAAAAACTTTGACGCTGTCAAAGCAGTCAGCAGTCACATTGAGAAACACACTTCCTCCTCTGGAGAACTGGAAGGTGCTGTATGGAGTTCTGTGCTTTTTCTGTTTTTAAATTACATCCTTTAGATGCAAAATTACTTTATTTGTAATTGGTGGTAGTAGGTGGATGATTTTATGTAACTTTCTGTGCGAGTTGTCACCCTGATGAGTCAGTGTTGAACATTCTGTCTTTGCCTGAAGGTGTCTACTGTCCAACTAATGTTCTTATTGTATCATGCAGTAAGTAATTACAGATTGCTTCAAGGCTCCCCTCCCGCCATAGAAACGGCATCTTTTCGATGCTTTTATCAGTTTTGATCATTTACCTTCACCTTAGTGTTTGGCAAATGAAACATTTGGTAAAAACATCTGTGGCATATTTAAAATGCTTTAAATAAAGAAAAAAATATTGGCCAAAAATAAAAGCCCTGAGATGATGAATATATATGTGAAAAGATGCTGACCTATTTTGGGAACAAAATAATGTTCTAGTGAGGGATCCTCCTTGTTCAGAGAGTTTAAGTTGTCCTTGATCCACATGGATGTTGTGCAGCTGGAACTCCCATATTGCATAGAAACTTTAAATCTCTTCATGTGATAAGGGACAAGAGCAGCAGGGCAGACTGTTGTAGAGCCTCTCATAACCAAAGCGGAGGACCTAAAATTGAGTTACACTCTTGAAGTAAGAGCAAACTGCAATTTATTTTAAAAATTATTACTGTTATTTCTGGGCAGTTTGAGGAAGACCAGCTGCCTTACGGAAAGTTGTTGATCTAACATGGAGTTTCATGAATTGACATGCTAAACTGGTTTTCAGTCTACTCTTACAAGTGCCCATCAATTCTGAGAAGGATAAGCTTTCTATTCTTTTAACTTTCTGTCTGGAAACTGATATATGAAACATGATTGCCCAAATATCAAGGAATTCTACTTTGACATCAATATTTCAGAATGAGAAAGCATACAAACTGTACAATAAAACCTCAGGGTCAAACTGTCAATACTGACTAACCCTTACATAATTTCCTCTCTTACTTAACAAATGGGATAAGCCTGAGCTGCCCATATTGCAGTGCAGTCAGAGAGATACTGGTTAGGACAAGAAATAGGGAACTGTCTACCCACAGGACTGAAGTATCTTTGCAGCACAGCAGCTTGGTTGCTACTTAGCTTCTAGCTCTGAAGGAGACTATGAGGGAACAGACACTTCAGCAGAGAAACCAGTTGTAGGAGGCTGTTTGGATCTGAGGAGGGAAGTCCTGCAAGTTCCCTTTCCCAAGTGATAGTACTACTGTTTAAAAGAAGGTTAATAAGCCCCAAAAATGGGTTTTGCTCTTCTCAGTACTATTTCTTCAGTACAGTCTAAGATGATTTGGTGCCTGATCATGTTTTCCTTGGCACTAGCTAGCGTAGGTAACATCTGTATTAGCAGTGTTACCATATTAGCTCAAAGCATGCCCTTTGCAAACCATTACTTATTTGTGTTATGCAGATCTCAGGGCATAGATGGAGCAAAAGACTTAGACAGGCAGATCAAACTTAGGAAAAAGAAGTAAAATTTATCGATTGCCTCTCTGGTTTCATATGTATCTTATGTGAGAGTGTACTGGAAATCTTTGTATTTCATTGCAGTTGCATCTTTGGGCTCTTGGCAAGCAGATTCACATAGTTCTTTCTTTTCTGTGGAGGTGTTTTGCCCTTCTCCTGGAGGTCTTAGTGCAGTGGTTCTCAGTTAAGTTTACACCACTACCTGCCCTTACAGAGGTAACTGCTTCAGTACTTCAGGGAGCTCCGCTTGTCTTTTGGAGTCAATTTATCTTTTGCACCGTGCAGCCCCCAAGAGTTTTCTAGGCTTAATGCAAAGCAAGAGGCTGGAGAGCAAGGCACTGCTTTACACCTGGGGTAAATCCTAATCCCTAAAATGGTGACTAACCTCATCTGTTGCTTTGTCCTTAGAGGGTAAAGCTGCTGTTTTGTGTGATCTTTGGTATACTTAAATTCTCTGAAACTTCCAGGAAATTCACGCCAAGTCTTCAGGTTTTCATTTAAAAACAGTTATTAGGACTTAATTTAAAATCAGCAATTGTCTGTTACCCAAGTACATTAAAGTTACTTGTGGGTGTCTGTAAACCTGCCTGTAAACTGTTGATAGAAATACAGCGTATTACAATCCTACCCTGAAAACATGACTGGATTTTCAATTTCTATGTTTTGCAGATGAAGATAGAAGAAGAGCTACAGTTGATTCTTTCCTGGATGCTCTCAATCAGTTTATCAAGTTCTGCAGTTTTGAAAATGGGCTACATCATAAAAATGTATTGAAGGAAGAGGTGTTTCAGAGATTTCTGAAACTGCTTTCTTCTGTGAAAGGTACAGTGAATTCCCATTTCTCCTCTTTGCTGTTGTGAAAAATGTTTTATACTAACATACAGTTTTTGCTCTTTTACCCGTCCTTCATTTCCATGTCTATGCAATTTATATTACTGGGACAGTGCTTTTACTTCTTTTTACTGCTGCTTTTTGCAGTGAAAACCTGTCGTAATACACACAAAAATTCAATAGAATGAATGAAAGTTTTCAAACTGATTTGTCTGTCAGCATAAAGACAAAAGGAAGCAAATGTAGGATTTTACTGTTCTGTGCTTTGAATTTAACGAGCCCGTTATTCTGAAATGTGTTTACATTGAGATGGATTTTACTGTCTGTTTCTGAGTTATTTTGTCTTGCTTGTCTTGCAGAAATTCCAGAAGGGGTGGTTTGCAACATCTCCCAAGCCTGTGCTAACAGCATAGTAAAACTGTTGTTGAAGAAGCAAATGTGGCATGAAGTTTTGCTGTTGCTGACAGGGAAAGCCAATGGGGAAAATTCACCAGATGGAGGACTCTTCAAAACCTGCAGTCTTTCAGATGTTGACATTGGCAGCGTTATCCAGCAGTGTGACAGATTGGATGAGCGTGTCCACCTCATAAGATGTTTGGTAGAAAGAGGAGGTAAAAAATTAGAATGTTACTTCCTATAAAAGATAGGATATTTTATTTTGCATGTTTGGAGCACCACAGTTTCAGAAATATGAAAGCACAGGCTTTTTTGTGGCTCTTTATAAGTGCTGCAGCTTGTTGAGGTGCAGTACATTTGCTGCGCCTGCTATACTGGAAACCTGTTAGGACTGTGTAGGATGGAAGATGTTTTTCAAATGAACTTTGTCTGTCAGAGTTGGATTAGGAGGTAAGAGACCAAAGATTCTTGTTGTTCCTTTGCTTAGGGTTTTCTTGGGCTTTAATTCTCCTGTCTTGAGCCACTGTGTTGTCCTGATGGAAAATATGATTCAGTCTTGGGGTTCAGTCTCCTGTCATGTCACAAGTAATTGGCTACTTCAGTCAATTCAAGAACATGACTGAGTATCTTTCTTCTTTCAGTCACTGTGAATGTGGTCGTTTTTCTTGTTTTGGATAAGCTTGATTCCTAGAATGGCTGTTGTTTTTCACTTCATCTTATAATTTGATGCTAGCTATAAATTAGGGACGTGTAGGCCTGTTGCAACCTTGTGAGTGTCTGGAGTTGCAAGGAGGTTTCTTTTTTCATTCAGTGAATGACTTGAAGATATGTCCTGGCCTGTCTGTCCTCATTTTGCAACAGGAGGACTGGCTGCTTGGATTATTTGGAGATCAGAGGAAATTCTGAAGATTTTATTTCTCCAAAACTCTTTTTGCCTGCTCAACAATCAGTTTGTACGTTTCTCTGGTGAGCATTTTCTGTAGTTTGCATATCTGATTCATCACATTTAACCCCTATTATTTTCATGTCACTAGCTCTGCCAGATGGGATTGGAGCCACCTCTGAAGTACCGCTGCAAATCTGTCTGAAAAAGAATTATTTTGAACTGGTATATTTGCTGCTGACCAAAGGTGCAGATCCTCGAAATATCTCCATTGCACAAGGAGATACTCCTTTGCATGCTGCAGTCCACATCTGTTTAGATAAAAGAGGTAAGGTTTTTGTTGCTTAAGTCTTGGGGACTCGAACATCTCTAGCAGGAAGGCGTCACTCATTTTCACAGTGACCGTTGAAAATACCTAAAGGACATAAAACTACTAGAAAGTCTCCAAAGGAGGACTACAAAGGTGGTGAAGGATCTAGAGGGGAAGATGTACGAGGGGTGTCTGAAGTCCCTTGATTTCTTCAGCCCAGAGAAGAGGAGACTGAGGGAAGGTCTGATGGCGGCCTACAGCTTCCTCGCAGGGGGAGCGGAGGGGCAGGTGTTCATCTATGCTCTCTGGTGACAGTGACAGGACTCAGAATGGCGTGAGGATGTGTCAGGGAAAGTTCATGTTGGAAAACGTTCTTCACCAGAGGGTGATCAGGCCCTGAAATGGGCTTCTCAGGGCAGTGGTCTTGATGCCAAGCTTTCCAGGGTTCAAGAAGTGTCTGGATGGTGCTCTCAGACATACAGTTTGATTTTTGAGTGGTCCTTCGTGGAGCATAGAGTTAGACTTTGTTAATCCTTATGAGTCTCTTCAGATTAGAAATATTCTGTGATACTGTGATTCATGATCTCATTTCTTACCTGTCCAGCTCACTACCACTTTCTCAGTTGTTTTTTTCATGTGATAGCAGAGGCAGCAGACTAGGATGTTTGATCATATCTCAGTCCCGAGATTTTGTAGGCCAGAGGATATGGACAAACCGTTATTAAGCTAATATGTTCTGCTTTTAATTTGCAGTGTCTGGGGCTGTGAGAAGAGTTAATGGTTGGTCAAGTGATTGATGAGATTGAGGCAGCTGTAACATCTCCATCACTTTCTATTTTTCTGTGACTGTTATTGTTTAATCAAGCTGATTTAAAGAGCAAAGCTCCTCTCTGAAAACCCATAACATTTGTACTAGATAGGAATGATATAAATATGAAATTTCTAAGAAGAAACAAAGACAAAGGCAGGGCAATAACAGCAGATATTGCAGGAAAGGCAGAGGATATTGAAGGGCTTCAGGGCAGTTGGTTGAGGGAGCAGCAGCACAATTGATATTTTCTTCTATCCCTTCTGTGGCAGCGAGGGACACAGAGCAAGCTAGGAAAACCCAGGTAATGAATAAGTGGATGAGAGGCTGGTGCCACAACAGGAGCTTTGGGTTTTTCAACCACAGAGCAATTTACTTGGCAACTGCTCTGTTGACTGCAGATGGGTGTCACTTGACTCTAAGAGGGAAATGGATCCTAGTCCCGCAGCTGACAGGGCTCATGGAGAGTGCTTTAAACTAGGTAGGAAGGGGATGCAATGAGGCTTGGTAGGACAGAGTGGGTAGTCCAGAATTTTGTACTAGATCCAGTGGGGGAAGAGAGTTGAGTGCATTGTGACAGAGGAAGGCTTAGGTTTACTGTCACGCCAGGAGATTGCAAGGAAAAATCCTCCAAACTGTCCTGTAGGATCTCCTGGGTGCTCTTCAGTGGAGATAATGTTTCAGATGAGGGGTTGGCAACCTCCTCGTGTCCCTCTAGGAAGCAGTGGGGGAAACCTTCAAATTTTTTTTAGAGGTTTGAAGAAGGGCCCCTCTGGAAGGGTGGTGTGACAGAAAGTCCAGCTGAAGTGCCTTTGCACTAATGCATGCAGCATGGGAAATAAACAGTGAGAGCTTGGAAAATTATGATCTGCTTGCTATCACAGAGATGTGGTGAGATGAATCTCATGACTTGCATACTGTGATTTGAGGGCTGCAGGCTGTTCAGAAGGGATAGACAGGGTAGGAGAGGAGGGGGAGTTGCCCTCTATGTTTGGAAGAGAATGGATTGTAAAGAGCTGTGCCTGAGTAACAGCCATGGCCAGGTTGAGAGCTTATGGGTTAAAATCAGGGATTGGTCCAGTAATGGACATCTGGTGGTTGGGATCAACTACAGGCTACCTGATCTGGGGGAGCCTGTTGGTGAGACCTTCTTTCTTCAACTGTGGAAGGTATTGTGCTTGCAGGCTCTTGTCCTTATGAGGGATTTCAAGCACCCAGATATCCACTGGGATAGCAGCATGGCAGGTGGCAGACAATCCAGGAGATTCCTGGAGTCTGTTGAGGATAAATTCCTGATCCAGGTACTTGATGGACTGAATTGTGGTCTGCCTTAATGGACCTTGTGCCCATCAATACAAAGGAGAGCATTAGAGAGGTTAAGATTGGAGGCAGCGTGGGCTGTAGTGGAGTTTGTAATGTGGAGGAATGCAGGCCTGGCAATAAGTAGAGTCAGGACCCTGAACTTCAGGAGTGCAAACTTCAGGCTGCTCCAGAAACTTCTGGATATGATCTCCTGGGAAACTGTCCTTAAGGGCACAGGAGCAGAACAGAGCTGGCAGCTCTTTAAGGACACCTTTCTGCAAGTGCGAGAACTCTGCGTCTCCCAGCAGAAGAAAATGAGCAGAGGAGGCGGGTGACCGGCCTGGCTGAGCAAGGAGACCTGTAGCTTAAACTGAGGGAAAAAGAGGGATACAGGAAGTGGAAGCAGGGTGGTATAGCTTGGGAAGAATACAGGGATGTTGTTTGTGTGAGTAGAGATAAGATCAGGAAAGGCAAGGCACAGGTGGAACTGCACTTAGCAAGGGATGAGAAAAATAAGAAGGGTACATAGGCAGGAGGAGACAGACCAAGGAGAGGGTTTTCCTCTCTGATAAATGAGGATGGAGAACTGGCTTCCTCAGACATGGAAAAAGCTGAGGTGCTCAGTAAGTGCTTTGCCTTGGTCTTCACTGGCTCCTCATGTCTGCCAGGACCCTGAACCTCTAGATATGGGGGAGAGGAGCAGATTCCATCCCTCTGAAACAGTGGGACAAGTCTGAGACCTCCTGAAACTGAGTGTATGTAAGTCCATGGGTCCGTATGATTTGCATCCCAGGGTTCTGAGAGAGATGGCTGATGTGGTTGCTGAGACGCTGTCCATCATATTTGAAAAATCATGGCTGTCAGGTGAAATCCCTGGTGACTGGAAGAAGGGAAACACTACTTCCCTTTTTAAGAAGGGGAGAAAGGGTAACCTGGGGAACTACAGACCAGTGAGCTTTGCCTCTCTGCCTGGGAAGGTCATGGAGCAGGACTTCCTGGTTACCATGCACGTATGAAATGAAGAGGTGATCCGAGACAGCCAGCATGGCTTCACCAAGGGCAGGTCTTGTCTGACCGATCTCGTGGCCTTCCATGGTGGAGTGATGTCACCAGTGGACAGTGGGAGGGTGATGGATGTCATCTACCTGGACTTCTGCAGAGTCTTTGACATGGTCCCTTGCCACAACCTTTTCCCTAAGTTGGAGAGGTATGGATTTGAAGGATGGACTATTTATTTGGTGGATTAAGAACTGGTTGGCTGGTCCAGCTGTGATCAACAGTTCGATGTCTGGGTAGAGGCCGGTCACAAGTGATGTCCCCCAAGAGTCAGTCTTGGGACTGGAGCTCTTTGACATCTTCATCAGTGACACAGTTGATGGAATCGAGTGCACCCTCAGCAAGTTTGTGGATGACACCAAGCTGAGCAGTGCAGTCAGTACATTGGAGGGAAGCCATCCAGTGGGACCTGGACAGGCTGGATAAGTGGGCCCATGTGAACATAATGAGGTTCAACAAGGCCACGTGCAAGGTGTTGCTCTTGGGCTGGGGCAATCCCAAAACTAGCTGCTGCAGATTTCTTCTGGATAGCATAATAAAGTGAACCAGATGACCCTACCAGAGCTGCTGCTTTTCTGGATAACTAGAGTCACCGTCATCTCTTTGGTAGCTGTCAGGGCTGATAGTGGAAGATGACTTGGAGGTTAAAAAAGGAAGGAAATAGGCTGATACTCATAAGCAGTTGCAGAACTAGAGATTTTTAAAGCTTTGCTGCCATCATCTGATTTCTTCTGAGTATGAGGAAAAGCTGTTTTGAGCTATTTCAAACAAGCTTGTTTTAAAAACATGAAATGTAAAAATAATCTTTTGAAAGGAAATTGATTTTGCAGGAAAAAAGTATTAAAAACTGTTGGCCTACCATGCATCATTGTAAGCAAGTGATATTTTTTTTTTCCCTCTTGCTTTCAGATGGCACTGGCATAAACATCCTGAACTATCTGCTTGATCTCTTTGCTTCAAGACATTCTGACTTTCCGTATCTTAATCCAAACACACAAGATGATAATGGAAATACAGTGATGCATGTTATTTTTCAGAGAGGATTTTCAAAGCAGGCAAAGAGAATAATGGATTCGTTGGCGAAATTTGATGTTAACTTTAATATAAAGAACAAATTAGGAAGAGATGTGAGGCACAGAATTAAGAAAAATGACCCACTGCTAGTTGCCTGGAACACTGCTGTGTCAGAGAAGAGGAAGTACCGTCAGGATATAGCAGGGCAGTTGGTTAAAACACCTAAGCCTACTCCAGCTTCTGACGTGTCACAGGCAAAGAATGCAGGACGCTCTTCTTCTGGGTCCTTATTGAAAGTACCATCTGGCAACACAGCACGTAATGATGTGAAAACCCTGTCTTCTGTAAAGACAAAAAATGATCAGTTAGCAAAGCAGGAAATGGAAAAGACAAACAACCCCTTAACTCTGCAGGAAAGCCTAGTGCAGGAAATTGCAGCTCTAATTCAGCAGTTGAAATGGGGTGACACCCTGAGGAAGGATAATTCTGTGGTACAAAAACAATCTTCAGGCCAGACAAATTTGGAAGAGGGAAAAAGTGCATCTTTACAGCTTTGTGGAAGCATAGATTATCCTGAAGGAAAAGGAGACGACAGGGAGAAAAAGAAGGGAGTGCAGGAATTTACTGTGGATATGTCTAACGGAGAGAAGGAAGAACCAGAAGAAGAGAAGATTCTGGATATTGAGGCATATGTGCAGGAGTTTGATAGCATGACTTGGGAAATAGAGTGCACTCCTGAAGCGCTGAAGACTTTGGGCAGCAAAGATGTACCTCATTATCTGAAAACCAAAACTATAATGACAATTAAGCAGCTTGGTAATGGGGAATGGACTAGGGGTCTTCAGAAGCCACTGAAACATTTAAAAGCCGATATACAGCTTTATGAAGCCAAGCTGGGCAAAGGTGCAAGAATGTTATGGGAACTTGCAATTGACTTTTCTCCTCGTTGCAGTGAGAGTGCAGAAAAGATTATGGAAACAGAACAGACAAAAAGTCTTCCAGAAAAATCCGGAAGAGTTTACACAGAAATAATCAGAATTTGGGCCATTGTTCTTGATCACTGCAAGCTGAACCGTGTTTTAGACAATATATGCCTGTCCTACAATCGTGGCTTATCTTGCATCTTAAGGAAAAAACTCAAAGGCATAAATGAAGGACATCAGAACTACAGCGTGACAGCACATAAGCGTGTTCCGCGGTGTTATGTTGAAGACCTGGAGAAAGAAAAATCAAAAGAACATACTATCCCTGAGTATTTTCCTCCAGCCAGTGCAGCAGAAATGGAATACAATATAATGAAATTTCACAGCTTCAGTACTAACATGGCACTCAACATTATAAATGATGTACATTCTGCAGTGGAGTACCCTTTCCGAGTTGGAGAATTAGAGTACGCAGTAATTGACCTCAATCCAAAGCCCATGGAACCAATCATTTTAATTGGGCGAAGTGGGACAGGGAAGACAACTTGCTGCTTGTATAGGCTGTGGAAGAAATTTTATTCATACTGGGAGAAGTCCACTATGGCAAATGGTCCTCTGCTGGAGAGGCAAACTTGGCGACAGAGACAGCACAGTGACGTTGAAAAAGATGGATTAGAGAATGAAGAATGTGAAGAAAAACAGGACAGTGATGATTCAAGTGAGGAGCAGGCAAGTGAGGAGCAAGACCAGGACAGCGAGGATGAAGAGGCTGCTACGAGCACAACTGATACAGAAACAAATCCGTGTGATGACCATGAAGAAGACCAAATGGGTAATTCAGAAGAACCAAACAGGCTGGAGCATCTGCACCAGATCTTTGTAACAAAAAATCCTGTCTTGTGCCAAGAAGTTCAGAAGAATTTCATTGAACTTAGCAAGTCTTCCAAGGTAACCAGTCATTTCAAACCTCTGGAGCCAAATGTTCACAGGCTACAAGATGTTAAAGATGAAAATTTCCCTCTGTTCATCACCTCCAAGCAGTTGTTGTTGTTACTGGATGCATCCATGCCCGACCCATTTTTTCCGAGGAATGAAGATGGGAGCCTTAAGAGAACCATTGTGGGTTGGAGTCCCCAGGAGGAGTTGGTGATACCAAATTGGCAAGATGAGGATGAAGAAGGTAATGCTGAAGCAGAAGATGGTGATGAGGAAAGAACTGCTGATGTATACTCTAGGGAGAGTGACCCTCGGACTTTTGTGACTTACGATTTATTTGCAAATGAAATTTGGCCAAAAATGATAAAGGGTAAAAGCTTATACAATCCTGCACTTGTTTGGAAAGAAATAAAGTCTTTTCTGAAAGGCTCTTTCGAGGCACTGAGTTGCTTTGGGGGTAAACTTACCGAGGAACAGTACAAAAAACTAGGCCGGAAGAGGTCACCAAACTTCACGGAAGACAGAAGTGAAATCTATCACCTCTTTTGTCTGTATCAACAGATAAGGTCTCAGAGAGGCTACTTTGATGAAGAAGACTTGCTATATAACTTATCTGAAAGACTCTCAAAACTTGGAGAGCTACCATGGTCCATCCATGAGTTTTATGGCGATGAGATTCAGGATTTCACCCAGGCCGAACTAGCACTGCTCATGAAGTGCATCAATGACCCTAACTCCATGTTTCTAACCGGTGACACTGCCCAGAGCATAATGAAAGGAGTTGCTTTTCGTTTTAGTGATCTGAGGTCGCTATTTCATTATGCAAGCAAAAACACCATGGACAAGAAGCAGCGTGTTAGAAAACCGAAAAGGATATATCAGCTGTACCAAAACTACAGGTCCCATTCAGGTAGAGTATGAAATCTGTTATCTGTTCGTGCTCTTCAGCTCTTCAGATGTCACTAACAATTGAGGTTTGCTATTGGCCAATTCAAAGCACCTTCAATCAGCCGTTAGGGTTTGTTTTTTTTTTTAGAGAGATAAGGTGATCAGCTTTTTCTGTGTTTTGATGTGACGACTGGAAAAACACAAATGAACCTCACTAAAATTTTAATTTTTTGAAAAGTCACACTTAACGTATATTTTATCTGTTTGATATGAAGGCAGCTTCTCAAAAAGTAATCATATGAACTCATACGCATTTTCTTTCCTCAAATTGCTAGATATTGCAGGACTGATGAGTTACTTTGACTTTTCATATTAGTTTTGTGTTTGACCTTCATTTTATGAGGAGGGCACTGCTAAGTCTTTGTAGCACACTTTCTGATCTTTATAGGCCCGAGAATGGCATCCACTCAGGCGTTGGAAACAGGAAGTGGGCCTTACAGCTTCTTTTTTCTCTGAATGATGTTTGTTTTTGACCTCAAGAAGTAACATTACAAAATTCTAACAAAAGCTTTTAAAAGTGTTTTTGCAGGAGAGTATGAGACAGTCTCATGGAACTTTAAAGTCTATATTCTGCTTATTGTAGGTATTCTCAGTCTTGCGTCTGGAGTGGTTGATTTGCTTCAGTACTATTTCCCAGAATCTTTTGATCGGCTTCCCAAGGACTGTGGTCTCTTTGATGGACCCAAACCTACGGTCTTGGAGTCCTGCAGTTTTAGTGACCTTGCAATTCTGCTGAGGGGCAACAAAAGGAAAACACAGCCTATTGAATTTGGAGCACATCAGGTTTGCTTTTCTTAGGTATACGGCTTTTTGCAGATTGTTCCAGCTGTGCTACTAAATAATTGCTTTATACAGACTGCTCACAGCTTTTTTTTTTAACCCCTTGCATTTTACTGATAAATTATGCCTTTAGAACTCTGAAACAGTTGTTTTGTTGGTTTCTGTTTCTTTCTTCTTCATGCGTTTCTGGCTCTTTCTGCTCTTTATTGCATCAGATGATTCTTGTCCCATTCTGACTTCAAATTCTCTCACACCAGATCTGCAGCTGTCCCCTCATACCACACATTTGACAGCCTTCTATGGGCAGCTTTGTGTAGTGTGCTGGAATGCCTCTGTTAAATGCTGTTTGGTTTTGGGAAACCTCTTGCATCATCTCCATGCATTTGTATGTCTTCTGTCTGTGACTTCTTAACATGTTCTTTTTATTAATATTCTTTATTATAGGTAGTATTAGTTGCAAATGAAACAGCAAAGGAGAAGATACCTGAGGAACTCAGTTTAGCACTTGTACTGACAGTTTATGAAGCAAAGGGCTTGGAATTTGATGATGTACTCCTTTACAACTTTTTCACAGACTCAGAGGTACTTAATTTTTATCTCTTTTCTGCCTTTTTTCTTAATGTATTCATATTACATGTGATCTGCTTGGCTTTCCAGCTGAGGAAGGATTCACACTTTCCTCTGAAGATGGATGGTTTCTTCCCAGTAGAAAATAGACTCAGAGTTTTATGAAGTGAGCTTGTGTTCCCCTAGTTCTGCATTTTTCTTCATTGCATTTTTCTCTCCAGGAAGCTCAGAACCTGTCCAGGTATTCTCCAGTAGCTCCAGTGGAGGTCACAGAGTCCTAGAATATCCTGAGGTGGAAGGGACCCCTAAGGATTATCAAGTCCAACTCCTGACTCCACATAGGACCACTAAAAGTCAAACCATGTGTCTGAGAAAGTTGTCATTCAGGGGGATGCAACCTCAGGAGCACCCCATAGAGAGCTATTGACCACAGAGGCCTCACTTGGTGCCGAAGCATCACTGAACCTCTGTGGCCAGGCATTAGCCAGTATCTTTACTGAGGGTGCCTGAGAACTTGTAAACACCCATGACTGAGTTACCATGCAATTAAATATTCTTTGTGAATATCTCTCTTGCAGATGCCCTCTGGGCTTGAGCCCTCAAAACACTGTTTCAGTCATGACTTACAGCAACTGAAAACCACAGATTTATAAAATAAAACAGAGAGCAGCTTGCTGGTGGTTTTTCATGAAGTAAGCATTATGTGGTGAGGGTGAAAAGAGGGAACTTGAGGGTAAATGTCTTGAATGCAGCTTACTGAGATTCAGGGGCACTGTAATACAGGCTGTATTTCTCAAATTTGATATGTTTTGAGTGATGTGGGCCGAGTTTAGGACAACAAGAACTAATAGCAGTACCCAGAGTTTAAAGTGTTGTGCATTTTAATTTAGTTAGACTAATCTGTGTCAAATGAGGAAAACTATTTTCATATAAATACTCAGTTTTCCTGCGAGTCATGAGTATTTGGATTGATTGGAGTAGTTAAACAAGCAGGGAAGAAATGTTCATACTGAGGTTTCCTGGTTTGAAAAGGTGAATCTCTGAACTGTTGTGAAGACAGCAAATGTGGCTGTGTGCAGTTCGTCATTCATTATATTGGTTTTTATGGGATTTCAAAGTGAGATTTAGAATAAGTGCTGTTTCGAGATGCTGATTTAAATGAAGAATGGAAAAGTAAAAAGCTGCTAAACCTTTAAAACCCAAATTTATACCATTATTTGGCTGTCATTTTATAATCTGTAACAGGCTTAGGAATGGTTTGATTTATGATATATCATAACCAGAATTTCCAAATAGTTTTTGCAAGTGTTCTGCATTTTTGCCACGTTGTTTAGGGCTCTGGGCTGCTGAAGACAAAGCTGTTTTAGCCATATAAGAGTATTTTTAAGTTTGTGGCACAAATGTAGGGCTTTGTGGTCAATTTTCCTTTAAACACCAAAAAAGGAATAAAATTAACATGACATTTTAGAATGTGTTTTTCTGTTTTGTTTGTTTTGTGGGGAGTCTGCTGCAGTGTTGGGGTTTGTAGAAGAGTCCATGGCTGTAGGGACCACAGCTTGAGCCTTGTCCATGGTGAGGGTGAGCTGCTGTACTCCTTGATGAGCCACCCATTGTAGGGGTGTATCTGCAGCTTCAGCTGCAAACTTATAATCTGTCCAAGGAGGATTTAATGTTTAATATCAGATGATGATTGATGTATGTGGTGCTATGTGTGATTTGAATTTAGAAGACTGTTTCAGTGGTTACTGAAATCACTAGAGAAGCGTAGTACAACAGTGATAGTACGGAGAAGTCACAATATGGGCATGATTCCTGTGTGTTCCCAAACAGTCTCTGTATGCTGTGCTGTCACAGCCTTGGACATGCTCAATTGCTGGAAAGGAGAACATGGCTTGAATTACTCTCTTTCAGGTTTGCTTTGTTGCTCTGTTTCTTTATTCCGTGTTCAGCTGAGTTGCTTACCTCCCCTGTGTTGGGATGACAAGCTCAGGGGGACAATGCTTTGTGCTAGCTATTTCAGGAAAAGCTGTACTTTCAACCTGATGATGATCTGGTACAGACGTATCTCTGAGATTACTCTCTAATCTCCCACGTGTTGAGGTGAAGTTCCACTTTCTTGGTTGTCTTTAGGTTTTTCCCTGAGATTTTTTTTTTGTCTGATCCCCATTAAGTTGTTTTCAGTTTTGGGGTGTGTTGATTGATCACAAAATATGACCTTAACTTTTGCATATTTGGGCAGTAGTAATTGCTGTATACGTGTAACTTTGTTTTTGTGTTGGCTTTTTTTTTGACATTTTAGGCTAGCAAAGAATGGAAGATCATTTCTTCTTACACTCCTGATTCAGATATGCAAGTAGGAAGCAAATTGTTAATTGAAATGCCTTTAGAGGATGCTGCTGCTATGCAAAAGCGACCTACTGCTTTTAATGTAGAAATGTACAAGGTGAGTTTTTCAGAACATTCGGAATAGTAAGGTTACATTAAACTCTTAAATCTTAAGAGTAGGGAGATATCTTCAAGAATAACATCAATCTTTTAGTTGCATGTTTATTGAGGTTATTTTATCTTTTTGGTAGTTCCTACTTGTATAACATAAACATGGTTTTGCAAGTTTTTTTTTAATGCAGTTTAAGAAACGAAAAGTAGACTTTTATATGTACATATATATTTGCATGCAGTGATTAAAACAAATAGCAAAACATCTTGCCAGTGTTTATTATTACTTTAATCTGGTTTCAGATCATTGTCATTACTTCAAAATTAAGGAAATGTTACTTAGACTCACTCAAGTCAGATATTTTCAGAATTGAAGTGGGGAAGAAAAAAACAAGTAGTTGCACGTGCAAGTGATTAGGAACAAGATGGACTGTCACACTTGCAGCTACTTGATTTGTTGTACTAGTAGTTGCTTATATGTTAGTTCAAGAGTTGCTTATGTAGCTAAAAAATTATGTATTTCATATTGAGATTTGCTTGGTTAGAGGTTCTTTCTTTGTCATTCACTGTATCTAGTCCTTGTTTTCTTAAAACAGCAAAGTGTGTCACTTAGTAACAAATCAGGTAATCTGGTATTTGTTGTATTATTACTTTTTTTTGTGTTGTTCTGCTTCAGATGCTGAACGGAGAACTGAAGCAGTTGTATACTGCCATTACAAGAGCCAGGGTCAATCTTTGGATCTTTGATGAAAACAGTGATAAACGAGCACCAGCTTTTAAGTATTTCATCAAAAGAGGATTCGTTCAAGTTGTCAAAACAGATGAAAATAAAAGTAAAGTTATATTAAAGCTTCCTTAAAAGACTCTGCAACAAGACAGCCTACTGAGTGCTTTCCTGCTTTCAGGCTGTGTTATAAAGAATGTTTATTTCTTCGGTCCCTCTAATAGTTTGCACTGATTTTGGTCTTGCAAATCTTCACTGATTTCAGCAGGTCTTACTTGTACGGGCTCTAATGATCACTTCTATGTGTTAATAGATAATGTAATAGCTGGCTATAGCTATAATAGCTAATAATAGCTAAATTATACCTATAATAGGTATAATTTATTCCTGCATGTTAATGAACATGGTTCGTGGAATACCATGCTGGCTGAAAGAGATTTATCAAATCAGAGAATTTGGTTTCTATTAAGACAGTGGATTTATTTAGTGTGGTCCAAAAAAAAAGCATTTTTTTTTTTTTGTTTTAGTCTTTTCAAAACCAGGCCCTACCTGTTTATTTCCTGGGCTGATTGGGGAGGTTAAATTTGTCTAACTCACAGTTGCCATTACTGATGTGAGCACAAAACATAGTTGGAACATTATAAAGTGTTCATGCTTAGCTTTTGTACATAATAAGTGATTTCTGCTATTCATCTCTTCTAACATAACATTATTTCCTATCATGTTCTAGACTTGGATGATAGCATGTTTGCTAAAACTTCATCCCCAGAAGAATGGATTGCACAGGGAGACTACTATGCTAAACATCAGTTCTGGGAGGTAGGAGCATGTGATAGCATGTGCTGAAGAAGGATGCTTGCCTGTTCTGAAACCTTATTTTCTTTACATCTGTAGAATTATCTGTAGGCCTTTAGTGGCTCTGTAGCAGTGCTTTTCTTATTTGTTGGTTTTTAATTCTGTAGATGTCTACAGGCAACTATAGAGAGCAGCCTGTTGGCTGTGAATTACAGACAGAAATGTGCAGGTTGGAGAGGGGGAAGGGGTTTTAATATGCATGAATCGAAGGTGATTGGAAATAATGATTGTTAGCAACAGTATGAAATAACTGGAACTTGTGCATCCAAACCACGTGGTTGGCACTGTCATTACACATTAATTCCTGTAGGCATTTATTTGAAGTACATTGATTTGGGTGATGATCTCAGTGCTCTTCTATGGTGGTGGTGTTTTTCTTTTTAATAGCCATTAGGGAAGGATGCAAAAGAATATTAAGAAGCAGCATGTAAGAACTAAGGGAATTTGCTCTACCAAGAAGTCTGAAAAAATTGCAGCAAAATTGTGGTTTCATTCCCTTAGTGTTTAGAGTACACGGAGATTTTACACATTTATTTGCTAAATTGTTAGTTTACACAATTCAGATTTGGCGTGACAGCTAAGAGAGTGGAGGCAAATGTGGTTTTGGATGCTTAAGATAGCAGAAGGAAAGTGTCCACTTCTTGACGGTAGCAGCATAGTTTTTTCAGTGGAAAATAGATACTTGTAAGAAGGCAAAAATTAAAATAATAAGCTGCCTCTATACTGATGTACTTCTCTCCCCCTGAGAGGAAAAAAGGCAGTTTTTTAAATGGACAGAAAGTTGTTCAAATAAAATTAAACAGAAACCACAGTTGAAAGAAGTTAATCTTGAAATCTGAAATAGCCATGTTATCTACTGTTCTGTTTTCCTCATAACCCTGATCTTTGTCAGTCACTGCTACATAAAAGGAAAGTATCTGGGCAATTCTGTGTTGCTAAGGGTGGCATGTGGTGTGAAATTCCCAAACAGAATTAAACACAAAATTAATGGTTGGAATGAAGTATGATGTGAGAAAATGAGAAAGGTGATAAATAAGCCAACTTCATTAGGTGCAGAGTTCTCTTGATGATGGCTTTTAACTTAGCACGCAAGGGGACTAGTGAGGTAAAAACATGAATAAACTTCCCACACTCTCTGACTTAACTTGTGCAAAGTTGTTTTCCTTATCTTTTATTAGTAGAATTAATGTGGCAGATGCCTAATGACTTACCAATTAATGATTTGGATCATCATTCAAAATCACGTGTGTCATTTTTACCATCAGCTTCTCAGGAATTTTGCTTTTATTGCTTCCGTGCAAATTTTGTAAAATGCTTTAATTAAAATTCTAATTGTGATACAGTCAAATGTAGACTGATTTTAGAGCTTTTCTTTTTGTCCTGTGAATATAGTGCCATCTTTCACCTTTTCCTTTTTCCCGTGCACTTGAGGGGAGGGTCTTTTTGTTTTCCATTACAGCTACTGTAAAATTAAGAGTGGCTTTTATGTGATGAGCCACGAGTTGGATGTACGTGGGTAAATGCTGTGTGTGATCTCACCCCAGGTGGCAGCCAAATGTTACCAAAAGGGAGGAGCAGCTGAGAAGTCAAAGCTGGCTCTGGCACACGATGCTGTTCTCAAAGTGCACTTGAAGAAAAGCAGCCCCAGGTAAATACAACACGAGTGAGCATCGTTCTGGGGTGCCAGACCTTGTGAGTGTGTGCTGGGGAGGATGCCCACCACAGTTGTGAGACCAAACTGGAGACATGGAGTAGGCATGTAGGTGAGGTGTCTGTTCCAACTTTTTGGGTGGTGAAGGCAACTGAAGAAACTGGAAAGTTCAGTGCAGCTGCTGAATTGCCATCTCTTTTGTGAGGCAGTTGTAAACCGTAGGCTGTCTAAACCAAATGTGACCGTTGCAGAGTTCCATGAGAGAAAGCAGCAGAATTTGCATTACCTGAAGAGACTTTTTTCTCCTATATAGATAGGAAAGCATATACTGTCAGCAGTTCTCACTTTCAATTAATCCTGCTACTTAACCAAGAAGTAGGGACAGTGTTTTACATCTGGGGAGGAAAGCTGCTATCAAAGAGTGAGCGTTGAAGTAAAATTAGTGTTTGATCCAATCTAAATTTAAACAACTTGAACTAGATCTGAACCAAGGAGCAGTTTATAAAGGGGACAGATTTGGAGATGAATCATTTATTTATGCTGTCAGCTGTGCAAAATTGCTCCAGGGCTGGGCTGGGGAGAAAGTTTGCAGGTCTCTGAAGTCAAAAGCTGAAAACCCATGTGAGACTTGACGTGTACATGACAGGGAAGAAAATGAGTAGTGATAGCAGAATGTGACTAGAGTAGAGGGAGGCAGCACTGAAGGGAGAAGAAGGAAAGTCTGGAAAAATGTTATGACTGGATTTAAGTAAGGACTACCTTTTTTAAAAGGCCCGTTTTATATTAATACCACTAACAGGGAGTACAAGCATAGTCATAAAATGTTGTGATCACACGGAATTTGTTGAGGGGATTGACATTTTTAGTTGGCTGTAAGCTGGACTGCTTGTCACATGGGTAGAGTTTGAGAAGTTAGGTTTATGAGGATTTCTTGTAAAATAAATTGACCTAGGATAGGATAACATACAAGATAATACAAGGAAAGTTGATGTAGAACAAGGTGTGTTTACAGAACATAAATAATAATGAAGTGGCTTTTTAAAATTATTAATGCTCTTGGACAAAGCACGATAAGATTCCTGTGTGCTCTATTCTTTGTGCAGTTCTGATTCTCTTGGCTCAAGAATGGTGAATTCAAACTAGTTCTGGGAAGAAGATAGGGACACCAAGAGGGAAGGCTGTGCTGACTTAAGTCGTACAAAACCAAGACTGAGAACAAATTTGATTATTGTCTTTAATGACACAGGGGCTAAATATCAGGAAGGGGGAAGGAGCAGGTTAAGCTCAAGATGAGTAATCAAAACTATACTGGCCTTTAGTATACTTGGCTTGAGAAATTTAAAAAAAAAATGCTTTTTACTGTTCATGAGATTGTGGAACAGACTTTTGGTCAGAGCAATGCTGGTCCAAAATCCAACTAATGGTGAAGTAATGCCTCATCATTTTAAGTATGAGAAGGAATGTGTTATATCAGTGTTGGTTGGATTCAGTTACAGATCTTATGATTTTAAACTTCATTTAATTTGAGTAATTTTCTTACTTTCTACAGGGAAAAGCAGATGGAATATATGACATTGGCTAAAACTTACTTGGAGTGTGGAGAACCAAAGCTATCATTAAAATGTCTGTTTCAGTCAAAGGAGTTCCGACTTTGTGCAGAACTGTGTAACAAGTTAGGAAAGGTATTAATTACATCCTTACCCTATACTCCCCTTACCTCTTTCATTTTCCTACAGCTTTTTCCCCTCTGATTTGGTTCTTGTGTGTCTTTATGGAATTTTTAAAGGTGATCTCTTTCAGAACTCACAAGGTAATGGTGTCTTTCTGTGACATGGTAGTAGCTGAACTAAAACAGCCCCTTATGCTTGGCCATTCAAGAGGAGAACATTCACAAGGAAGCA
This sequence comes from Odontophorus gujanensis, assembly GCA_013399175.1. Taxonomy (NCBI): domain Eukaryota; kingdom Metazoa; phylum Chordata; class Aves; order Galliformes; family Odontophoridae; genus Odontophorus; species Odontophorus gujanensis. The sequence goes on from VXAB01009974.1 coordinate 30,828, forward strand.
TTTGTCACAGAATGGCTTTAAGAGAAATGAGGAGGACAATGCAATTATATAGTCTAGTTTTATTTTTTTGGCTTTCCCCAAATGTCAACATCAGTCATTTCTGCCTTGCAGTTGAGAGATAATTATTGACTGATTTCATTTTTTATTTTAAATTTAAGGTGTTATTTTTCTCTTATATTACTGCAATGATACTGCAGCTTCACTGATTACAGGCATCAAAATGGAATTCTGAAATCTGAATGGGTTAAGAAATGTACTGAGAACAATTTTCTAGGCTTGTGAAGGTATTTTTTTTTTTAATCTGCAGTACATTTCCACCAGAATATCTTGAAGTGATTGTTCTCAAATGTTTAAAGTTTAGGATGCAAGATTAAGGTTCTTATTCTGAGCTAGAACTGTTCTAATTTAATTTAGCCCTGTTGATTTTGTGAGGTGTGGAAGTCAACAAAAGTATGTGTGGTGTTTTTTTAATAACAGGCAGAGAATGGCAAGTACTTTGTAAATCCTTTAATTTTACGTTCTAATTTTTCCAATGCAAGTATTGAATGTTGTTTTAATTAAAAAAAAATGTTCAGTTTTATTGATGGCTACTTAGTAAACACTTGATTACATTAAAAAACTCTGATTGCATTTTATTAGTGTGCTTGTGTGTGAGACACCTACGTGACGGAATTACTGATTTTATTCTATTCATGTAGTTTTGTCTGTTTAGAGCACTTTGATTTCATTATTGCCTTCTGCATTGCAGATGAAAGATGCTGCAGTGTACTATCAGAAAAACCAATGCTACAAAGAAGCTTCTGAATGTTATGAACAAATTGAGGAGTTTGATCTGGCAATTAAGATGTATTGTCAAGAGGAGCTTTATGAAGAAGCAGCAAAGGCAGTTGAAAGGTATCTTTCAGTGTTGTGTTGGAAAATATCTCTTTTCCATCTCCAACCTCAGCATAATACAGCTGGCTCTCCATTCAGTTTTAATGAGAATTTTGGCTGGTGACTTTGTTTTATATGAAGTTAAATTCATTAACTTTGTCAGAATTCTCACTGGGATCATGATAACGTGCAAAGCATTCTGCTGCATTCACAGCTTGACCAGCAACTAGTTTGACCTTCCAAGGATTCTTTCCCAGTCCTGTATTATTAGTCACGTTAATTCTTCTTTGACCAGTCCTCTGAACTAGGTATCTATGGTAAATACAACAAAGATGTCTAATAATAGTGATAAATACTTCCCTTCTAAAGATGAATAGTTAGGGATTTAACCACTTTGACACTGACTTCTGTAGGAGTGCAGCCATTAGATGCGTGGTATGTAATGCAGAAGTCATTGTGGCAGTTTTGTCTCTCCAAATCATTCAACTTAGAGTGGAGAACAGTAAATTACTAACTTACACTGCTTCTCAGACAGAGTCTCATTTCCAGTCTCTGGGATGATCTGTACCATACCATATCCCACATGGTGTCTCAGGGCAATTAAGAACCATCTTACACCATTCTGGATAAACTAATTTTGTTAGTATCTTTTTGACAGAGCTTTGCATCTTGCACGATCCTTGTGACTTCATTAGATCACTCTTGTGAAAACAGTTTATTGGCCACACTCTTCATTACACCTAACTTGATGACTTCTCAAGAATATGCACATCAGTTAGACTTCCAGCAAGGCCTACAACACACACCTGCTCTGAAATCCTTTGTGATGCACCTTTGGTAATTCTTATGCCATGATAGCTGTGTTTTAAAGGACTAAAGCTGGTTTAATATGTAGAGATAGTTTGTTCCAGAACTTCAGGCTTTAAAGTCACCTTACCAACTAATGTTTGTCTTTTTTTTTAAACTAGCCTCCCCAAATCTTTCATATAAATTCATCAGGAAAAGTACAGAAATCTGCACTCCCATACTTATCACACACAGGAAAGTAACACAGTAATGAAAAGCTAATGACAGTTTGCCCATTGTAAGAGACTTGTGCAGAACATTCTTGTCTCAAAGTTTGTTCAGCGTCACCCATCCGAGACGTATTCCACTTGTCAAGCCTTTGTGTTCAGCAGCTACTGGTATGGTTGAGCAACCAGAAAGAACCATTTTTGGCTATTGTCTACTGAGTTCTCAGAGCAGGTCAGGCTGACTTAAAGGGGGCATCTTGGAAAAGACAACCACCACACAGTCAGTGTGCATACCAACAACCTGCCGTGGCAGGCGTGTGATTGCTGCATGATGCAACATGAAAAGCAGGTAGTGCAACTGGAGTGAAACACTTACTGGTCAAGACGTTACTCATTCTCAGCTTGTGACTGAGAATCCTTTTGCAAGACTGGCTTATAGAGTACCTTAATAAATTGACATCAGCCACAAGAAATTAATAACTGCGTGTTTTAAAGTATGTGTTTTGACAGATGCAGCCAGGTACTCTGCTCAGGTGCTCAGTCAGCAGCAAAGACCATGTATGGCAGAGTTAAAGCAGTTCTTTAAACTGACTGTTTGTTTTGCAGAATACTATCTATATTGACCTCGTGGAGAACTGATTTATTTTCTAATTTCATGGAATCATTAAGGTTGGAAAAGACCTCCAAGGTCATCTCCTCCAACCGTCAACCCATCCCCACCGTGCCCACTAACCGTGTCCCTCAGTGTCCTATCTTCACATTTCTTGAACGCTTCCAGGGATGGTGGCTCCACCACTTCCCTGGGCAGCCTGTGCCAGTACCTTACCACTCTGAAAACAGTGTTTTCCTAATATCCAACCCGAACCTCCCTTGGCAAAACTTGAGGCCGTTACCTCTCATCTTATTGCTAGTTACCTCAGAGAAGAGACTGACTTCCACCTTGCCACAACTTCCTTTCAGGGAGTTGTGGAGAGCAATAAGTCTCCCCTGAGCCCCCTCTCCTCCAGACTAAACAAACCCTGATCTGTCAGCTGTTCTTCATAAGACAGTTTCCATTCTGGTCCCTGTTTTGTGTAAATAACCACTCTACATTGAGACTTGCTCTAACAAACAGAAGATTATCACTGGTAAAATGTGACTGAAGTAATTTGACAGCATGAGAAAGATTAATTAATGCTGTAAACCTTGTGATCTTGTTCTTACCAGAAATTTTAATGTTGTTGTTTCAGGCAACCTTCTGTTGTTTATAACTAAATTTCTTTTGTAGATCTTTTGGGATTACATGATTGTTTTTTGGATTATAAACAGTAACTGTAGTTGAAATAGTTGTCCTTTTTCATGGAAGATCTTCTTGGGGTAGCTATTTGTTTCTTGCTGGGGGAATTCTTAAAAAATGCAGTGATTTTTGTGTCTAGGTTTGTCATCCATAGTAGCAAATTGACGTGTTTTATTTCAGATATGAAGAGATGCTAAATGCAAGAGGACAAATGGTATCCAAACTCTCATGTACAGCAAACCAGTTGTATTTGGAAGCAGCTGCAAAGTACCTAAGTGTGAACAGAATTGAGGAAATGATGCAGGTCCTCTCAAAACTTGACATAGAGGATCAGCTTGAGTTTCTGAAGTCTCGTGGATGCTTGCACCAAACTGCAGACTTACTGAAAAGAGAAGGTCGACAAGAAGAAGCTGCAAAGCTAATGAAACAACATGGGTTTGCTCTGGAAGCAGCCAATCTCACAGCAGTAAAGGAGTTTCGTGCATCTTGTTTGCTTGCTGCAGTTCGTGCTGGTACAACTCATTGTTCAGAGTTGGACCCAATGGACAGAGAGATCATGCTAAGAGAAGCCCTGGAGCTTTGTGAACAAACTAATCACTATTCTGGTATTGCTGAGGCTTTGTTTTTGCAGGGAGCTCTGCAGGGAGACTTCGCAAAGCTGAGCAACGCATACTGTCAGTTTCTTTCTTTGAATCATTCTGCTGGTGCAGTTGAAGTTCTCTTTCTGCTCTCTCACTGCAGCACACCAAGCCCGGACATCCTCTGTAAGGCAACACGTGGCTTAGTGGCTCTTCTGGGTCTGGTTAAAAGTTTGAAGAAAGCAACCACCAATGTAGAGAAAGATATGGTAAAGTCATGCTTTGCCTATTTTGGGATCGTCCCAACAGGTGACAGTTGTTGCCAGGTATCTCAAAATGAAGCTGAACCCATCCTCAAGTTTTTGTTAGACAAGGCAAGTCTAAGAGAGAGGAAAACAAAAGGTAATTTCTCAGTAAGCACAGAAGAGGTAAAATCAGCATTGAAGCAGCACTTGCTGAGCAGGTTGTGCTCTATCACCCATGAGTTACTGAGCAAGCATTACCCCGGTATTTGTACGAAGTTCATTGTTGGCTTGAACTGTGAGGACACAACCTGTGAGGACTTCCATAGGCCCTTGATGCGCCATGAAGCAAGGGTGGTATTCCAGTGTAAAACACATCTAGCAGCAATAAATGGACTGCTCTTGGAAGCCACACGAACTTTCCCTAAAGAGCTCCTGAGTCAGTGCAAAAGCTTTGATAGTCTTTTGACTTCTGATAAATATATGTCATGTAAAGCCCTTGTAGAAATGTTTTTTCCTAATCATTTCCATCTGAGAATACTGTCAGAGAACCCAAAGGCGTGCAAAGAAATACTGGGATTTAGTAACATTACTTCCAAACCCTGTCGAGCAATGTTGAATGAGTACATCTCATTTAAGTTTAGAAATGAAGATGCTAGGGCCAGAAGAGAATCGAGTGACCTGTGGTTAAGTGCCATGAAAGTTTTTCTTTTATCTTCTGGATATCCTGAAGAATTTGAGAAACTTCTTTTTAAGGAAGAGGACGATTATAACAGAGAGCTGAACCTTACTTTGGCAAAGGCAAAAAACTCCCCAAGGAGCAAAAGCCAAGGAGGAAAGATCAAAGGAATAGATGGCAGGCACGGCATGTTGCAGCCTGACAAAAACACCGAAAATGCAGGAAGAACACACTTGTGCTTCATTCGACTCCTCGAAAATTCATTTGAGCAATTCTATGTTCATAAGAACCCTGAAAGCTGTAAAAGGCTGTTTTTCCGTTTTATGAACGTCCTGGTCAAGAAATGCACGAGGTACCTGATTCCAAGCATAGGAAATACAGTGATGTTGTTGGAATTCCAGTATATTATCTGTTGCGCTGTCCTGATGCGACTCAACAAGAACATGACTCTGTGCCTTCCAAAGAGTTACATTGCTCTCGTTCATTATTGGGATTTTTTGTTCAGGAGCAAAGGCTATAGCAAAGAATTTACAGAGACATTTTCCATTATACAGGAGTACAGACCGAAGGACGTACATGTAGCTGAACAGAAGTTCAGATTTCATCTCTGTTACCTGGCAAAAGTTTTGTGTGGTGTTCATGAGAATTTCAGCGTCCTTCTGGATGCTTTTGAGGATCCTGATTGTATAACTTCAGGAGAGGCTGAGCGAACTGTAGTGCTGAGCTTAGTGATGATACTGAATGCTGACCAGGTGCAGAATTCTGTGTGCAAATATCTCTTAAGCCACCTCTTTCATGAAATAAAGGCAATGCTGAAATCACTGGAAAAAGACTCTCCCTCAAAAGTACCGGTAAGATTACTGAAGGTAGCAGAGCAAGTGGCTGATGCTTCAAGTGTAAGAGAAGTTGCTGTGAGCCTGCAAGAGCTCCTGATAGAGCGAGATGAGGAGTACTTATTTGACTGCCGATGGAGGTGGGACCCTGTGTATACTCAGGGGTTTGCACCCATACGGGGTATCCTGTATGAAAATGTGAGTTTTGACAGGTTTGTAACCTCTTTGGATAAGACAGAATATGCTGACGAGATAGAGAAGGAGCTTGAAAGCGATCAGTGCTTAGAGGACCAGAAGGATCCCCTGGAAGTGATTGCACTCAACAAGCAACAGAAGCAAGAGCAGAAAGCATCTGCTCTACGCCAGCTGTATCGTGTCTTCCATCTTGTTTCTGTGTGCATGAAGTGGAGAAGGAAGGCCTGCTGCAAAGCGGAGCCTGTAGCAGTGAAGGGAGAGGAGTTTTTATCAGATATCTTCAAAAAAGCAGATATTGACCAGACCCAGTGTGACCTCTGTGGAGTCAGATTTATCCAGAGCTCTGAGAACTATTTCAGCCAGACTGAAAGCGTGGAGGCCGACACTTCCGAAGCTGTTACGCCAACAGAAGAGAAGATGCAGGTGGAAGGAAATGTGATTGTTGCGGCCAACGAGGCTTATATTGGGCACAGAAACACAGAAGAACACAGAAATAATAGTGTTGCCTACAAAAACTATGCTGACTTTTTCAGAAGAAAGATAGATCCAAAAATACGTGATGGACTGGATGTAGTGGAGGCCATTACAGAGAAGACTTACACTCCAGACCATTTAGCCTATAAAGAGGGCTCCAACTTGTGCCAGAGAAAAATCAAAGAGAATATTAAGAAGATTTCAGATGCAGTAGAGGAAATCTATGAGAGAAAAGCCTGGGCTGAGGGTAAGACTTTTTGTTTTCCTTTTAAACAATGTAAATATGTTGTTTGTGACCTAACTTCTTGACACGACAAAGCTCCATTTGAAAATCTTACCATGGTCAAAAGAAATTAAAAAATAATACGTATTTCAGTATGGAGGTTGATAATGATACTTAGGAGATGTGCTTTGATGTAGGATTTCTTTCTCGTTGCTTAAAGCATAATTCTGTGATGATTTTTTGCAAGCAAAATCGAATCACTGAATGAGTAGCCTAGCAGCAGAATTGTTTGGGGGTACTTGCTGTGGGGAAAGTGACATTTTACATCAAAATATTGTTACTGGCTTTAGTGTAGAAATCCAGCAACCCTGTCAGATTGTCACTGTGATGGCTGACAGTAATGAAAAACTGTAGTGTTGTATGTGTTCATCAGCTCTCACCAGTACAGTACATGAATTTGTAACTAAATGTTAGGTTATGGTCTTCACTTTACTGTGCAAGCTGTATCTGCACTCCTAACTGAAACCTTTTCAGTATGGATAAAATGTATAAATCTTGGTTGTCAGTTCGGTCTCTGCTCAGTGAACCATCACAGTGGGTCCTTGTTTGTTTGTTTGACATGTAGAATGTCAGAGGGATAATGAAAACCAGAAACTTTAATCCCCCAAAATAGATAAAGCTGAGTGCATTCAAGAGTTTCAAGTACACCTTCAAAGGGATGCACAGGGATGGAGAGGTGGTCTTCTCATCGTGCTAGCAGTGTTGGTTGGCTTGGGGTGAAATACATACAACTTCTTCATTCCTGGTAGTGAATTTGGTCTGTATGTAAAGTCACTGGAGACAAAGGCTTTGCATCGTTGCCATATGCATTCACTCAGCTGGTGTTCTTACAGAATGCTAATTGTGCTCCATTTCAGCCGAAGAAATAATAACTGAGCATGCCAACAAGCTCTCTGCTGTCACTGATGAGGCGTATAAGTGGCTGAAGAAAATGGATTTACAGAGGATAAAAGAAGAAGGTATGTTTTGAAGTGACACAGATTTCTGTGCCCCCTAGTGGTCACCGTTTGGTAATGGTCTCTTTTTTTACTCACTTTACACTCTGCATCAGCAGTGCTATGAGTTTTTGCACAGCAGCACACAACGTTAGGCAGCGAGAAACAGGCACCTCCACAGAGGGCTTGGGGAAGTGCGAGTTATTTGGTCTTCCCTCACAGCTGGCTGCAGGACGACTCAGAGCAAGGCCTCTCTCCAGGCACTCAGTGGAGTCTCAGCCTGCATGGAGCACGTGTGCACACACAGGCAGTACTTCTTAAACATGACAACATGTGTACGACGATATTTTGCTAACATATAAAGTCCCAGAGGCAGATCTTGTCATACTATTAAGAGAAAAAAAGATGTTGTGTCTTTCCATTTTGCATTAATTTCTTGCCTTTTTTTTTTTTATACAGACTCCGTTCATGATATAGACTTAGAAAATGAAGTAGAAGATGAAAGCATGGCTTTTGAAGAACTTGCCTATAAAAAACCATCAAGAAAGAAAGGAAGATGTGGGAAATGGTAATTAGAAAAAATACGCAGCTATTCCATCCTGTGGTAATCTAATTTTAGGATAAAATATTCACAGAATCACAGAATTGTAGAGGTTGGAAGGGACTTCTAGAGATCATCTAGTCCGACCCCCCAGTATTAACCTTATAAAAAAGAAGAATAGAGTGTTGGGGTCAGAAATTGGAAGAATATAAAGAAAAAGCATCTTAGGCTCTTGTTAATGCTTCTGTCAGAATAATGATTTGTGATGATGTAATTGATAAAACCTGTGGCAGGGCAAATTTCCTTCCAGACCTATATTGCTTCTTGAAAGTGACCAAAAGCCAAAGAAACCAGCAAGTAGGAAGCAGCAGTCATGTTTTGGCCTTATCTCAGGGGTGTTTTTCTATCAAGTCTTCACTTTCTTCTTCCTTGTTAATTGACATAATCGTTCTTCTGAGCTGGAATACTCAGAAAAAATATAGCTTCTCTGATTTTAAGAGGTTTTAATTTCTGGTTTTAGATTACTATTGTAAACTTACTGTCTCTTAAGTCTTATGTTTGGAAATGTTGAAGTCTTCAGGTGAGGTACTGGGGTATCTCTTTTATATTTTTATAGATAAGAATAATCATTAGCTCGTTTGTCTTTTTTTTGACAATGTACATATGCTTCTAATTAGAAAAGTAAGAAGATTATGAATTTTCTTCTGTTTTGTAAGGTTTTGATATAAACTGTTACCTGTACGTATCAAAATATAATCTGTCTTTAAAGAGTATTACACAGTTGTTTTTATAAATTTAAAAGAATGCCTTTTTGTAATGTTCAGTACCATTTTATAAAATTTGTAAGATGGTTAAAACCGTGTCTCTTTGTCTCATTTTTGAATGCTTTGGGGAAGCCACAGGTGACAGAGCAACTATGTGAGTAGGGCCCAATTTGGGTCAGAGTATCAGTTCACCATGACACTTATTTCACTTCTGGCACTTCAGCATCTCCAACGTGCTCTAATCTCATCTTAGATGGATGCATTTGTGTGTTAAATATGTCTAACAGTGTTATTTAGTTGTTGAAATAATTTATCGTGAAAACTGAGCTGCTTTGTGTACATAACAAATTGTTTTAATAATTGCCATTTGCCAGAAGCTTAGGAACTTGCTTTTGTGTCCAACGTTTTCCAAGTGGGACAATTTCCATGGATAAAAATGAAATGTTACTGTAGAATGGAGCAGCGTGAGCAGCAGTGATGATTTTCTATTGCATTGTAATTGCTCTTGTCTTCCAGAAGACTCTTTACTAAGTATTGCTTATTAAAGAAGTCTTTTGCTGAAGCACCTAGAAAGCAGTTTAAAAATACTCATGAATGAAATGTAGTGCAACTCACACTATAGAAATCAAGGTTTTGGAAAGCTAGAGCGTTAAGGTAATGTCACTGGCTTTATTTTCTATATTTGTGTGAATTTTGCATTCAAAATTACTCCTAGAAACTTTGCTGATTAGTTTCTCTACTTGAGTTCTTGAGTACTTACACATTTATGGTAGTAAATATTATCTAAACTTTTTAAGGTGGTTACAGTTTAAAACTCCTCAGTGTTCATTTCAAAGATTCAGCGATCATATTTTTTCTTTCCCTTTATGGGAAAAGTGAAGCTTTAAGAGTACCACTGTAAAACACGAAGCAAAAAGAGAACAAAGAAAGAGAAGAACAGAACGCTGTTGCCAATGACTTTGTTTGGGATACATTTCTTTAGTGCACAGACCTGTGATCCTTGGACACTGATAGCCAAAATTACAGGCAATTTAAACTTCAAACTCACAGTTTCAGAGACATGCTAGAGCAAGATTTGAGCAATATTCAAGCTGAAGTGGGAAATCTAGTTGGATTTCCAGTCCAGTGGCAGTGCTTACAGTTTTTTTTTCTCCTGTGGCATTGCATTAAAATAAACACAAAACCTCTCTTTTCCACGTCAGTCTATTTCAATAGTATATTGCCTGTGTGCATTAATCCTATTTGAGTGTTTAATTAGCAAAAAGGGATATACCCTCAACTTTTCACTCATTTAAAAATCCTTCTTGCCCCTAGTGAAGCCACAGTGTTCTAGCACCAGCTAACAGCTTTGACTCAAAGAGGCTTAAGAGCTGTGACAGATGCTTTGCTACATGCAAGATGCATGTTGCACTGAAACCCTTGGAGTTGAGTAGTGGATGCAGGCTGTCAAGCTGATCCACCCACTTCTGCCTGTCTAAAACCTTACTGAGCTGAAAAGAATTTAGAGAAAGCTTTTTGGAAGTGCAGAAACTGGTGGCTTAAAGTCTCTCTCTCTGGCAATACAAAAGCTACATGGAAAAAGAAGGAAGAGCCACTGACAGTAGTTGGAAGGTGGCTTTGGGTCTAAAATGTGGCAGTTCCTGAAATTCCCAATTCCTCAAGAAGAAAAATCTCATTTATTTGAACCTCACATTAATACAGAGCTATGTGTGGTAAGTGATGGGCACTTTCCACCTTTGTCCTCTACACCTTCTTAAACACACCTTCTTAAAAGCACTGTAGTGTAACAGTGCACATAATTTTATCTTCAAAATACTCACCTAGTAATTATCTGTTACAAACTTCAACTCAGCAAGACATTTAAACACTTGTTATGTTTTCAGTATTTGCTTTCATTCTCAAGGGAAACCTATTGCCTTTATGCTCACAGAAATCTTTAAGAGGGAGGAAATGGTCTTATAATGTAAATAAAATAAAAACTTTTCCTGCCAGCAAACCCTGTGAAATTATTTGCTCCAAACCATTTGTGAATCCCCCTGTCTTACAGTATTGGTTATCTGCATGGAAAGAAGTAAAAAAAAAAAAAAAAAAACCACAAAAAAACCCCACTATCTTTTATCAAAGAGGTGAGGTAGTGATGTGGGAATTTCTTGTGGCTTGCCTGGGTCATGGGGAGAGTTTAAATGTTTTATCTTTTAGTTTTGATGTTTGTGTTTTAAGGTTTCTGAATGCACAAATACTGGAAGTCATTGTGAAACAGAATCAGATGCTTAAAAGTCAAACACCAGCCAAAGCAGCTGGATTTTCAGCTTAACAGCTATCACAAACAAGCACTCTGCATCTGTGAAAATGAGACCCTTTATTTCAGTTCTTGGCCTGTGGATTTCTGATGCTGGTTTTAGTCCACCCTCTGGAACGTGTTCTGTATATTTAAATAATATCAATTTTCCAGACATTCACAAATTACTTTGAATAGTTTTCTTTAAACCTTGTAGCAGTTAGAGCTTGCAGTTCACTTTTGCAAAGGGATGAACTCAACTTCACTGAAGCTGTCACTCAAATTTAATGCTGTGTGTCTCTCTGCAAGTTATTAGCTGTAACATTTGCTTGTCCTGTGCTAGAAATGCATTATGAAATCACGGGATGAAGGGTTGGGTTTGGTTGGTCAAAGTCGCTGTCTGTATAGTTTGGGGCACTTTGCAGGCACTATATAGCCTTTCTCTCAGGAAATTTTACATTTCTAGTTGTCTTAGGCAGGGTCCCTAAAGAGGGAGGAGCCCTTGAACATAGAGTTCCCTAAAAATGGGTGTTGAAGTAGAAGTGGGTGAGGTCCCTTCTTCCCGTTGAGAAAGTTGAGTACCTCAGTACAAGATACAGAGCAGAAGGGCACTAAGATGAGAGCTGCTGGCAATCTGAAATGGTGTGTGTCTGAAAAAGGCATGCAGAATTGAAGATACTGAGTAGGGTGAGTTTCAGGCCCCCTGCCTATCTTTGGAACTTAAAATGGGGGAGGTCGGGTGCCTGTAGTGTGCAGCCTAGAAGCTTACATTAGACTTTCGTTCAAAAGGACAGATCATAGTTACCTAGTTTCATTTGGAGGCAGCCAAATGAGACTTAGAGGAAGAAATGATGATGAGTACTTCCCTAGGTTTCTCAGACAGTCAGGTTTTAAACTGGCCTCTCCCAGGAGGATGCTGAGCTGTGTGCTGATAAGCCTACAGGAGCACTCACTACAGCTACTGCTGAAGATGAGTTAATGTGGGGTATTTTTGGCCAAAGGGAAAGTGAGGAGGGACCCATTTAGTAAAGAAGGATGTCCATTCTAGTTGCAGGTGTCAACACCAGTAGTCCTACATTTAAAACAAACAACAAACTGGACCTTGAAAGGAGATCTGCAGCTCCTGTGTCAGTGGTTCATGCTTTTGAGGGCAAGGTTGAGCCCCTGTTCTCTGCTGAGAGACTGCAGAAATTTTTTCTGTGCAGCGACCCAGCTTCAGCAGGAGAGGTGGAGATAGCAGCAGCCTGGAAGCCAGGCTCATCCTCAGCTAAGCCTGGATCCTCTGTTCCCTGGGAGAACACTGTTTCAGGGGCTAGTCATTGGTGATCCCTTCTGTGCGTTGTGGGGAGGCCCTCATTCTACTGCTGTGCACAAATCTCAAGGACTGCTTCAAGGGGCAGAGGCAGAAGCTGAGAAAGAGCTGCCTACTGTATGGATCTGGTTGGACTTATAGGTAGGTAACACGCTGAGCTGCTCAGCCTTGTCATAATATGACACTTCTGTGTGTGGGTCATACCAACGGTGATGCAGCCCACTGTGTTGGTTTTAGTGTTGGACGATGGCTGATCTCACCCATTTGCTTCAAAAGCTCTCTCTGTTCCCTCCCTCACTCTGTTCCTTGACAGAATCAAGTATGAAGTAACATTGCCATCAAGGCACGGAACTCCTGCCCTGCGGTCCAGTAAGTGTGAGTATTAATACTGATTACACAACTCCATCCGTTCTTGGAACTGAGGTGGTTTAGGACAACTGATACTTTACAATCTTTTATTTTTTGCTTTAGAAGTGCTGCAGTAGCTTATCAGTGCTGTTGTATTCATCTGAACCACGATTGTCAGGCAGGTAAAAAGCAATTAAATCTTTGTTCGAACAAATCATGCGGAGCTGTTTTCTACAGTTCATAGATATAACCATGCTCAAGTTGCCTTAAAGATGCACTTTGTGCAGTTATCGGGGAGCTCTTGGCTGGAGACCTGCATAGAGAGCAGAGGAATCAAGCTGAAGTGAATGAGGAAGCGATGAAAAAGCTGTAAGCTTCCAGTAGCTCAGCTTGTCTTGGTAAATAACGTGCCTGGGCAGCTCCCACTGCTCCTTGACCCTGTCACTTCGAATGTGTTTGCTATTCAGTCTAATGCCGTTCAAATGAGATTAAACACCAGCTAATAGGAAGGACTTTCCCAATGTTACATTCACAGTTTCTTACCACTCTGTTTTGGCTAGAGGAGTTACTGATGCTTAAAAAATGGATAAACTTGTAGTACGGTGCACTGTACCTGTGAGCCAGGGTATTCCTAGCTCTGAGCAGTCTAGTTGCAGTGGGGAAGAGGCTTTGTAGTGCGGAGTATTTTTGTGATGGGAATTCAGACTTGCTCTCTATTTCAGTGCTGAGAACATGGGTGAAGAGAAAGATCCACCTCTTCCCACTTCTTGTTGTTTTTTTTTTCAGTTCATAATTTTTTCTTGTCACCTATTTTTGCTGGGGCACCTTTTTGAAACGTTTGTGGCTTCTGAGTTGTCAAGGTAATGATGCTGAAACTTCAGCAAGTAGCGCTTCGGGTGACCTGGGCCAGGAGGAGCTGTGACTTGAGCAGTGGTCTGAAATGACTCAAGCTTGTCCAAAGCTGGGATCACTAGTCCTTTGAAATAAAGGAAAAATGCCACTTCTTGTCTGACATTTATCTTCCAGTTGTCTCTGTTTTGTACTCATTCTGCTAAGGCTTCTATAAAATGAAGAAAATAAGGGATAAGACCTGTCTAGAATGACAGACCATTATTTGTTGCTTAAGAAGGATCACTCATTTGGCCAATCACTCTCAAAAAAGTCCCAAATTGTACTTGAGCACTGCTTTCTTTCAGAGAAAGAGGAAACATTTAATTCCAGGAGACACTTATTAAAGAGGAGTACCAATATGTTGTGAGACTGAGGGTTAAAGCTCAACATTTAGAAATAGTGAGGCGTATGACTGAAATGGTCTGTGACAGGGAGAAGAGAAAGTAAAATAATCTTAACTGTCGGATACCCTCTGCTCCTTTCTGTTCCCAAGGGGTAGGGTGGAGATGATCAGTGAACAGCACGTGGGATGTTAAAGCGACTTTTTAGTCAGCACCTAATAGAACATCTCTAGAAGTCTCTTCTTGCTCTGGGTGTTAGCTAGGAAGCAATGTCATACTTCAAAACGGAGCACTTGAGCAGTGGGTGTGCGTGGAGGAGAGAGTGAGATCATGCTGTAGAAAGTGCTCACATTTTTAGCCAGACAGTACTCCTGCAGCAAATAAAATCTCTCTGTCCGACAGATGGAGGAGAGGTGAGTGGGAGGGAAGTTTGGAAGCGCACTTTGTCATTTCTGTTCACTCATCACTTTGGCTGCAGGGGAGGGTGCAGGAAATACCAGGCAATAAAAGGGTGGATTAAAAAGTGCAACGGCATCGAGGAGATAGGTCATAGGTCATTATGGAGCAGATTTCACCTGGGGCTGTCAAAATGCTTTGCGAACATTAGGCAGATGAGCTTGATGGTATCCCAGTAGGCATGTATCGATCATTCCCATGTAGAAATGGAGAAGCTTGGGAACAATGAGCATGTGCTGAGCTGTAGGTGCACAAGGACATTGATTGCAGGGCTGTACCTCATCTGATTGGCTCGTTCTGCTCTCTGCTCTCAGTACAGGACCTCGCTCTTGGTACACGTCGTTCAGACTCAGACAAGCTGCCTAGCATTAACACAGGCAATTCCATGTGTGCCTGACCCAGCCTTCCCCTAGAACATACTGTCACTTATTTTCACTGATCAAGCTTAATTTACCTGTCACTTTCATTAGACCTGGTGACTTTAAAGCTTTCCTAGAAAATGAGTTTTCTTCTCTGAGAATGACAGAGAAAAAAATCACTATGTGAGAATATCTGTGCTGTTACCACCTGCAAAATCTTATCTTTCCTCCTCAGTATTTATTCAAATGGGAGGATGAGGAAAAGGGTGGAGGAAGTATCTCTGATAACTTGTGATATAAATCCATCAGATTTCCACAGATAGAGCATTAGGAAAAAGTTGTTGGGGCAGTAGTCACGGCCCCAAGTGCCAGAGTTCAAGAGGCATCTGGACAGTGCTCTCATATACAGGGTTTGAATTTTGGATGGCCTTGTGCAGAGCCAGGAGTTGGACTTGGTGATCCTTGTGGGGCCCCGCCAATTTGGGCTGCTGTTCCAAAGATGAAAGGTCAATACCACGATTATGTGGAGATGTATTTGGGTGAAATGTTTAAACGTGGGCTCAGAAGGATCTACAAGTTCTGCTGCTCAACTGTGCTTCTGAGAAAGTAGAATAAACCCAATAGTAAACAGATAAATTTCACCAGTACAAAAGGAAAGCAAGCAAAAGCTGGGTCAGATTCTCCAGGGGTTCATGCAGGGCAGCCAGGTCCCAGTGTTCAAACTGAGGTGGACTTTCTGAACTGCTCTAATTTACTCATTCAGTCAGCAATGAAAAAGAGATGTTCTCTTGCCATTTTGACTGACGATGATAGTACAGAACTGCTGGTGAAGGCCGTAGGGCAAGGAACCTCTGGCTTTCTCAGTGAGCTTCTAGAAGGTGTTGATCACAGTGATTTGGAGAATGGGTCTCTCTATACAGTAATTTCTTAAGCTGAGTTCCCAAAATGTGAGATGTATATGTTTTTCTCTGGCAGGTGTTTACTTCTGTCTCACAAGGGCTTGGTGTTCTGATTGCTTGATCAGATATCCAAAGTGGAAACAGCTCCTGGGTTGGTGCTTTCTAATGCTTATCTCCAAAACATCAGTCCTCTTTGTTCCAGCCTTGCTCAGCCGGGCTACCAAAATACATTCTGCAAGTATCTGGTATTCATCATCTCACTATTTTTATAATGGCAAACTATTTGCATCTCAAATGCTGACTCATAAAGCAAGGTATTTCGCTGAAGCTGAAAGGGAAACGACCCTGCATCCTCTCCAACTTGTTTGTCATTTCATTTTTTTCATCCCTCTTTGGGGATCTCGCCCTACTTTCTGTCACGCGTATTAGTGTCAGCTGATTGATATGAAGAGATACAGAGCCTTGAGCCAAAACAGTTTTACAAACATAGATTTTTGCTTCATTTATAAGAAAAAAAAAATCTTAAACAAAATGAAGAAGTATTAACTGACTCATGTCCAGGCTGACTTGGGAGTAGATTAACAAAGGAACTAAAATTTAGGTTCAGGGGTTTATTTTTCTGCTTCAGTGAGAGAAGGTAGACTGAAAAAAAGGTGGCTTCAAAAAGACGTGCAATGAATGTTTTCTACTACAATATGTTTACAGCTTATGACATATAACAAAGCTTAGAAAATGAGTGGTTAACCTCCTGGGTATCTTGAAGGGCACATGGTCAGAAAGAACACCTAATTCAAATAGTATTAACTTCACAATATCATCCAATAAATATTTTGTATTTGTAATATTTCATGTAATTATAGTTAGGTGATTAAAGCATATTGAGCTTTTGCCTTTTATGTGATTGGAATTTCCACCCAAATTACCTTAAATAATGAATAAAAAGCAATCCCCTTAGAAATGAAAAGCATTATGTACTTTTTTTACTAACAGAAATTGAGATACCTAATTATACATTCTTCTAGTTATCAAAGAAGATGTACCAGATTTAGTAAAAACAGCTCTCTTACTTTCACAAAAGCATGTCTTAATAATTACTAAAAATGAGAGTCGATCTTTGAAAAAAAATAAGTATAACAAATATGAGCTAAGAATAAAGCCACATTTTTAATCAGGATGTGTTCTTTGCCGAACTAAATAATGTTAAAATTAGCTTCTGCAGCCTTACCCATATGTTACCTTTCTATTTGAGCTCCTGTAGGCTTTGTGTGGATTTAATGATAGCTGCATTGTTGAATTTAATTTTTTTAGGATTTCTCTCTGATATCAGTTGAGTAATGAAGAATTAACAGCTGGTCTCAAATGATGTGGTGACCTAAAACCTGCTGCTTTCTCTTTTCCGTGTAATGAAAGCACACTACAGCTAATGTTTCCAGCAAATGTGTTAGGCACTTAAATGCTAAGTGCATGGCTCTGCAGTGAAATCTAAAATCCTCAGTTCAGAAATGCATGCAATTCAAATATAGTGTAAGATGCTTATGGATGTGATCCAGTGCAGCATGGAGAACAACATGGAAATAGCAGGAATATTTGGACAGAAAATGGGAGTACAGTCAAACTCTTCCTTGCCCAATATATTCAAAACAACATCTCCCATCACTGTGACAGAGAGCCAAGATGAATGCAAGGTTCCCACTTGTCTCTTTCACACAAAGAGTCACTAAGAGATTTACGAGGGGAGCAAGGGAGGGGACACATGGAGCAGGACTAGCACTTCATGACAGTGTCTGCACTCACTTCTTGATGATTCTGAATCTTACACTAAATGGCCACTGGACAGAAAGCAGGTGCTGAGAGTATTTACATGTGGCCAAGGGGATGATCTCAAGAACATAATTTTTGGTCTGGTGAACTTAAGCCTTATCTCTGCACCTTTCAGTTCTTGCTTATATCTATTGGTCACTCCTCTGAGAGCCTGGGACTAAAGGAATCAGCACAGCTTTGTTTCTCAGGAGATGGCTACTAATTGTTTCCCTTCGGAGTTAGGCCATGTTATTTGAAAAAGTACTCTGTAAACACAGCTTTAAGTCATATGCAAACTTCCCTATAGTACAGGAGTTACTGACAGTACCCACTTGTTGATTCTGTAACAGAGAGGTTCAGCTTTCCAATAGATTCTCACCTCAGCAAGTGGCTGCAGGAAAACCCAGCCTCAGGCAGACTTTATTCTGAAAGAATTCTGATTGAAAACCTTCAGCATTTACCACTGTGTTATTATCTCTAAATGGACCTCCACTGGAGTACTCACCAAATATCCCAAGCTGCCCAGGGGGGAACGTTGTCTCCAGATATCTCCTATGCTCTCACAGTGTAGGTGCAATTAGTACTGTAATGCTAGAATTTAAATGAAACATGTATTTTTTAAATATCTAAAATGAATGAATACCCATTCTTGCTTTTAAAATGCTGTTGAAAATGTAAACCAAGAATTTGTTCACATGGTGATGTTCTTTGCCACATCAGTGTTCTGGAGAGGCAGTTTTTTGTTAGAGGCTTGACTTTCAAGTGCAGCTCATACTCATCGTGATACATGGAACACCGAGTAAAGTGAAATAATGGCTGTAGCCTCCTTAAATCTTCCCATGAAAGGGCAAAGGAACAGCTTGCCTAGACTGTATTCAGAACATAATGCTAAAGGCAGTTCTGCCTAGACTTCATTTATTTCCTCAGCACTGATTCTTGGGAACTTGTCACACTCTCTATGGTGTTGGCATATGGCCAAGGTGTGCATTCTTACATGTACGACCTATGCACTTTATACAGACAGAATTTAAAAATACCTGAAACTCCAGATAGTCTTCATCAAGTACTTGAAGTGAGAAGAATATGTTCAGAGAACGCTCATTTTCTTTTTGGGGAGCAGCATCTCTAGGTTTGTCCCTGTAAAGAGCAAAGTTATCCATAAGTTATCCATACAGGCATCTCATTCAGATTCAGCAAGCAGACTAGGAGTTTTCATGTCCATACTTGCTCTTTTGTTCATCTCTAATGGTGAACTGAAAGAGATCATTACAATTGCACCCTCATGCAAAGATCGTGTTTTGAATTAAACCTTCAGTTTCACTCAAAGGTGTAAGGTATGCCACATTCCAGCACTGGCTTCATGTAAGGAGACTGCATCCTTTCATAGTCTCATGATGATTTCAGCACAGACATGAGAGGATAAAGCACTGTCTAACCACTCTGCTCATGTTTTCATTCTAAACTTCTCTACTTTCTGTATAAAAGCCATCAAACAGACACTGCATTCGTATTTTGTTAAATATGCTGTATGTTAAATAAAAGACAGCTGGTGAGATGCAGGATTTTTCATTCAAATCAGTTTGCAGATTCTGTCCTTAGGGCTTTACTGATGATGTGAATAAGTTGCCTGGGTAGCAAAATCCAGTCCCCAGGCTCCCAGGGTATGAGCAAATACTCCACTGCGGGCCCATTCTTAACAAGTATAGAGGGATTAGAAACCAGTTGCTTACTTTGACCTGTTTCTCTTCTGCTTCCTTATTTGAGTGAGATTTGCCAACTGTTTAAGGGAAGGAAAAA
Source organism: Odontophorus gujanensis (assembly GCA_013399175.1). Classification (NCBI taxonomy): domain Eukaryota; kingdom Metazoa; phylum Chordata; class Aves; order Galliformes; family Odontophoridae; genus Odontophorus; species Odontophorus gujanensis. The sequence continues at coordinate 49,995 of VXAB01009974.1, forward strand.
TGATGTTTGTTGCAGGCGAAAATTTTGAAGTGAATTCAAGTTTTTGAGTGGCTTAGCATGTTTTCCAAGCAAACTACAGCTTGACAAGAGGAAGGGACACAAGCTCCACTGCTTTGTGGTGGTGGTGTGGGAAGTGAGGCACCGTATGTGGTCTCTGAAGTGGTCTGCAACGGATTTACACTGGCTTTGAAGACAGTTGCTTTCTCAGAGGGAATAAAACTGCCACCTGTTTTTCCTTTTTCACCTTCTCGCCATTGAGATGTCAAGTCTGGTTTTCCACAGCATAGATGGAGACTGTGAGGAATGCTGGCAAATGAGAAAAGTATAAATAAAAGGTTGTAGCCATCTGTAGCTGTAACAATAAATAGCGTAGTCTGTAGACCTAGTACTTCCTCCGTGTCTTCTGTCTGAGGAGACTGAAAAAAGCATTCACATCAATGCACTGTTCTTCATTATTCACCATATAAATAAAAATTGCATCCCTTTCAGGAGAAGCAAACTTAGTTTAATCTCAGCACTCTTCATCCAAAGTAGTGTAAAAGCTTATTCTAGGCATTTAGCAATGCAATTTATGCACATTTATCCCTGTAACAGATCATCTATGCAATGATGCACCTATAGTAACCACTTGAGTTACAGCCTCACGTGAAAGCGGGACCTGACAAGTAGCATTGGGTTGAGAACTCAAAAAGAGGCTATGAACACAAATCCATGCTCAGGAATGAGTGACAGGAAACTTCTTAACCAGAGCATAAGACAGCATCTCTGTAATAGGGTTAGCTCTGGTCTGACTGAGATGGGAAGGGGAAAAGAGGACTGTACATGTGGAACATCTGTGGGTAGGAGTAGGGAAAGGAGATTATTTCCCTTTCCCCCCATGGGTTCTATTAGTGTATTTGAAGGACACACAGCACAGAAAAAGCTGTACTAGGTATAGTCTTCTTGTCTGGATGGCCTTGGTTTAGAAGACCCCTCAACCTTTTTTTCTCCACTTTCTTTCACTGTACTACTACAAGGAGAAGGGCAAAAAATCAGAGAAAAATTGGCATGCTGCCGTGTGGCTGTGCTCCGAAACATCACCTCCATCAAGATTCAAGTAAAGCACTTAACCACCTGTTCTGGCCTCTCAAGTCTTTTTCATTTGCTTGGCTCTGGATAACTTTGCCAACTGTACAGAAGCACATGCGGTACTTCAGCTCTGTCCTTTGGGGATAAGCAAAGTTCAGTAGGGCCAGTGGAAAACCACATACTTTCTCATGATATTTCACCTCATCGACGTGCATTTCTTGCACTTTTGTTTTCCAAGGCTAAATCAGGAAGGCGAATAAAATGACTGCATGAAGGTCTTGAAAGCTTGTAAAATGATGTAACACTGAATACTGACACGGGAAGCAAAAGGAAGTGCTATCCAGAAAGGTGGCATGGCTTTTAAAGTGCTTCTCTGTGGTGTCGAAGTTAATGCCATGTGCATTGTACTGTGTTTGGTCTTCTAAAATAGGAAGAGGATCTGGGCTGTGGGGTGGCCCCTATATTAGAACCAGTAAGCAAGCTTTGATTTGAACAGTCAGCAGTTTCCCTAAGAATTGTTCTTTGCCTCCAGTTAAGCTTTGCTTCGATTTGAGTAATGTCAGCCTCTACTGTGAGCTGTTAATGCAGCAGCTGTTGGTGCCAGCCCTAAAAAACAGGGACAGTGCTTCTGTAAAACTACCCAGGAGTTATTATATGTGCTCACCCAGCAATCGGTTGGCAGCCATAAGTGAGGAGCAGCTACATCTTGGCTACTTTTCCCTCATGAGAGTAAGTAATTTGGCTTATTGTGTGCTGTCCTGCTTTATGTTTTCACAAAATAGTTACATTCCAAATGTCTCCCTTCTTGTTAAATTTTGGTGAGAAGAGGGAAAAGTAAAAATAAGACAGGTGGAGAAAATCACAGCCAGGGATGTCTTTCTTCCTTGGGAAGTCAGGCTTGAAAACGTTAATGCCTGTATTGTATATCTGTCTACTCATTCTTCAGTCTCCAGGATTCTTATTTTAGAGGTACACATTCATATAACCATAGCTGAGGCTTCAAAAAATCATTGTTATAGTCTGAGATTCGTTTTCAAAAAAGTGCTGCTAGAAGAAGTTCTCCTGATTAGAAAAACTCGTGGTGATTTGATGTCTTGCCCATTAGAATCCAGAATAAATAGCTGTTTTTAACTAGAGCTTCCAAAGGATACGGAGTGGTACCAGTCATCCTAAGCATGTAGAAAAGCAACAGCTGGTGACTGATTTTAGACATCTTCCCCGAAATACTGAAGGGTGCTTTGTAATGTAATACTTTGATCTATAATTGGGTAATGCCAAGAAGTCCTAGCTGAAAGTGGAGTTTGAAGATACATTTTTTCTGTATCTATGTGCAGTGGGAGATAATCCTTTCCCCAGTTCCCCTCTATCCCTTTCCCCTGAAATATCACAATTGCTAATTAGGCAAAGAGTGGAAGAGGAAAGACAGGCGCCACGAAGTGTCTTGTGCCAGACTCTAAAGCGGATCAGTGTCTGAGCTGAGAATAGAGCTCAGCCTCCTGCCCCTCCATCAGATTCTCTTCTGTGGACTCCTCTGCCACCCAACAAGGTCCCCAGAAAATACTGTGTTTTGAACATGGTTTTACAAAGCTGAGAAGTTTAGGAAACATAAATACTTAAAAGGCTGCGTGGAATGCATACGGCTCTGCAGCACATGTTATCTCCTGTGCAGTGTTGTAATAATCTTTGTTGAGGGAAGAGAAAAAGAAAGGAAAAAGAAAAAAGATGTAAGTTGATTTCAAGGGTTCAGCTAGCTCTCATGCTTCTCAAGCATGTCATGCTGCTGTGACATTTCCTGAGAATAACAGTCCTGTGAAGTTCAGACATTTTCATAAATGCATGAACAATCCATGCATTCGCCATGCACAGGTTTGTCTTGTCTCTTGGCCTTGTCAAAGGGATACAATTGCTTTCCCATCACATTATTTTCTTAATAAGCTTTCCTTTCTTGTAGGACTTTTCTTTCTTTGTTATTGACTTGGATTGCAAATGATCTTTATTTCTCTATTCTTCTGAACTAAATAGCTAAATGCAAGTTCCTATGGATATGAAAGAAGTTATGAGTCATAAAAACAAATATCTTAACTTCTCCTTGTGTAGGCTGTAATCTATTAAAAACATTCTTACTCCACGTAGTTTAACCTTGTACTTCTTTCCTATCTGAACTGATGAACTATAATGAACTGAAGTGTAATTTTGGTCCAGCTTATCACACTATTAGATCTGTATGTCTCAATGCATTCATAATTTGATGTACGAAGATATTCCAGTTTACATCACCACCTCTCAGTATTGTACTATGATGATAAAGAATTGAATAATCAGGATTGCAGGGCAATCTTTTGGGGATATTAGGGTAGTGTAAGTAAAGGAAAGTTTCATGCTCTGAACTCTCCTCCCCGCTGGTTGCCAAAGAACAGACTGCCACTTGTTGCAGGGACTTCGTATTCCTGCATGGAGTTCTGGCCTTTTTCAGCTCTAATGTGGATACAGTAAGAGCAGGCTGGTCTTAAACTGTCTTCTTTCATGGTTTGCCCAGCCTGGAGTGCTTGCTGAGGGGTCTCCCTAAGGTCTGTGCCTGAGAGATCACCACCTGTGTAGGCTTATCCCATGAATTCTCCTTGGGAAGGGGTGGCAAAGTGCTGAATCAGTTTGCTTGCCTAAGCTCCCTCTGTCACTTCTGCTTCTTTTGCAGAGGTTGAGAAGGCCACCAAGAACTCCCCCATGGAGTTGCAAAAACGTGAGGAAGCAACAATTCCTGTCCTGAGAAGAAATACGAAAGGCATGTCGCAAACGAGTAGAAAGAAATGGTGATGGTGCCTCGCTTGCTGTCTGAATTTTAGGTGTGGTGACTGTATTCAAGAGTGAGGAGGAAAATATGGATCACTTATCCATCTTTCCTAAGAATCATAAGCATTATTTGTTAGACCGGACCTTACTCAAAAGATACTTAAGGCACAGGAAATAATATGTTTATGATGATGCAGAAGCTCATATTTCTTTCCTTATTTCATATTATTTGGGAAATTTTTATTCAGATCAGATCTGGAGTTTTCAAATTCTTACTTTTCCCACCAAACATGAGTCACGACAAGTCCTTGTTTTAAAAGGTGAGTGTTTGAGCAAGAATTACTTCAGGAAGAGCCTACAGCTGTGTAACACAGAAGACAAACTGCAGCATCCCGATGCATCCCTTTCTTATACATTTAGGAAGATGACAGGCAGTGGTCACATTTCTAAGATGCAACAGAGGCTGGGTGGTTTGAGTCCAATCCACCTGATACTGGAAACAGAAGTATTTTCTGTTCCAGCCTTTTCATTTTAGAAGGAAGTGAGGAGTTGAACTTCCCATCAAGAAAAGCATACACTGCCCATCAAGGTTCCTGAAGAAGTGCCCAGAAAATCAGTGATGCCTCTCATCTCTGTAAGTAACAGCTGTTTAGCTCTGGCAGTGCTCAGAAGTCAGACATCCTCATCAGTACTGATCCATGTGAGATTAAATGACCTTGAGGTGAAACACTGTGTCATGCCAGCACTTATAGTTTACTGATCTGTTTTTCCCATCTCCCATTTTCCTCACAGTATTCAATTTCTACAGTAAGAATATAAACATGATTAAAAACTACATACTAGCTGCTTCCAAAAGCTATAAATGGTGTGATTTATGAATGTATCAGTACAAACACTACCTCACGCTGTCTGCAGTTAAATTCTCTGTTGCCTGTGCCATTAGTGGTAATGAAAATCAATATCTCCTATAAGCTAAGGTTCCTCTTTGATTAACATGAGAGCATGAGATAAACAGATATGTAGCAAGTAGAGATTATTCATAGCAGGAAGAATGTTCACAACTTCTGAGCAAGGAAGGGAGAATATTTTTAAAGCTATGTTGTCAACCAGGGAATTTGGCTTCTTAAGAATTCGCAAGGAGATATATGTGTATGTAGGTGTCTAAGTACCTTTGAGAATCTAGGGTGCTTTCAAAAAAGGAATCCGGCATCAAATATCTGTAACAACAATGATAAATATTGAGGCACAGAAAGTCAGGCAGTCTGAGTTCTCCATCTGCGTGTGACTTGCGATGTGACCCCCATCAGGTCTCCTTGTGCCTCAGGCTTCTCTCTCCCAACTTTCATTCAAAATTTAAAAAAAAAAGACCTGAAGAAAGTTCATAAATCTTAACTGTTTTGCTCTACCTCTAAAATATGAAGATCCTATATGTATTACATCATTGTGTGAGATTCCAGTCAATGTTGATAAGCTTCGAGAGCTCTGAGTGAAAGACATCTATGAGCTATACAGAATGTCTCCTGTAAGAAGTGCCTTAATGAGGACAGTACCACCCTGCAAGTCTTTTTAGAGGGCAAGTCATAATCCAGCATCTCTTCATTTAAGCACAGGAATTGCACAAGAGTGCCAGGGAACGTCAGTCAGTCACAGTATCTACTAATTTGATACCACTGATTCTGTCCTACAATAACATATTAAATGTTTTTGAAAGCGATCTATTGGGAACTATCCCACCTCACTATTGCCTAAATGGCACCTGTTATCAATACTCCTGTCCACTGCAACTTCCAATTACCTGCATTTGATGCTGATATTAACAATGACTAAGTCAATGTTAGATAACACAGCTTACTTTGTGAAACTACGATGCCTAATATGTGCTTTAAACAAAAAGTGAATTCTCAAAAGAAGTACAGTGTCATGTAAATTGTGATTATACCTGGTTATGCAGTAGTAAGTTGCTGAACTTGGGGTTTTGCTTCGAGTCTGGTCTACTGTCTGTGAATGAAGGAGTTTTGCATATCTTGATCTTGTGATCTTTTTTTTTTCAGTGCTCCTATGCAAAAGACTGCAATGTCACCGTTTTGGCAAAATGATGCATTTTTTTCTTCCATTCAGGTATGAGGACTCAGTTTCTATTGGGAGTTATTTTCTTCATTACATTTGGCATACGTCTAAGGAATAGCATGGTAGTAAACTCTTAGATTTTTATTTTTTTTTGTAATTTTTGAGGATGGAGGGTAAAATCCATCTCGTTCCATATAGTTAGGCATGAGTTTATTGCGCTTTAGATAATGCCTTCCAGTTTCACTTTTTTACTGATATTTTATTATTTCTTCTTGTGAATGTTGGAAAATTTTGCCTCTCAAGTTCTAACAGCATCTGACTTTCATTTGCCACTGTCACTTTTATCCATGTTGATTCCTTCCTCTATTGCCCCTTGTATTTCATACATTAAAGCCATAAAACAGGAGATAGAAACATGGTTCAGAGAGAAGTCAGATAAGATATATTTTTATCTTATTTTTAGCCTTCTCTGAAGGTCAAGTTTTTTGTCTTTATATTAAATGCATTGGGTTCTTTTTTTAAAGACAGACATGCTAACTGCTGTCTTATTTAAAAGACAGACATTTTGCAAATATGAAATCATCTCTGTAGTTCTGCCAATAGCAGCTGTGTCAGGATGCCTGTCACAGATGCCTGCATTTCAAGTTCTGTGTTGGCTGGAGCCATACGATGGGACAAAACTTAAAATGCCCAAGGCAGCCACTGGCTCTTGAGTGTTTGCAATACCCCTGTGCTACAGTGCTGAGATTCGTCTGCAAAGGATACACAAACTTTTCTTTATAGACTAAGGGCAGCTTACGTTATAGCACTGGGTCTCAAGATGTTGAGTTTAATTTGCCTCTTCAAGGACTGTTAGCAAGCTGGAAAGCCATTGTGTGCAAATGACTTTCTCACACAAATGACAAGCTAACATTTTTATTACTGAAAATGTATGATGAAACTGCTACTTTACTGCTGATTCGTTCAATATTCTAGATCAGATGTCCAGACATTAGGAAAACAGCTCTCATCAGACACTGAAAATGAAGAAATTAAGCTCAAAAGTAGTTTGGTGTGGATGTTTTTCTTTTTTCTTTCCTTTTTTTTTTTTTTTTGGCTCTGGCAATTGTAATGTTTTTAAATTTACATAGAAAATAGAGGCAAATAAATATACATAGTTCATTTGTCCCTCAGCTCTTGCTATTTTCTCCACACTTGATATGTGTAGGGGTGAACTAACATTCTCAAAATTGTATGTTGTGATATCAGACAGAATTGTCATATCTAAGGTACAACTTAGCAGACCCATTATGAAAAAGAAGTGGGTTTTAGTTTAATTAAATTCTCCTAAGAACATGATGAGAAACACGCAAATGCAATGCCAGAGCATGAACATTTAGAGAGAATAATTCCTCAACAGGATCAGCAGGATCTTTTCCTTTACAGATCTCCTTTAATTTAAATGCAATCCTTGAAACAGAACAGGTGCCAGCAACAGACTGAGTCTCAAGGGACAGGAAGGGGACAGGGAAAGAACAGGTGATTTCTAAGACAGAAGGAAGTCACTGAATTTAAGGCAAGGTCAGAACAAACCAGATTTCTTACTAAAAGGGCTTGACCACGTTTTTTTGAGGTTACATCCTATTTATTTTATTTTATTCTGAATCTTGCATTGTAAGTCATAGGCATGCATAGGTACTGTGTATGACCTGGGCCTGCAACACACAGAGACATACATTTGACAACTTCCTGGGAATGGGGCCATTAGCCTGTAACTTCATTTTATGAACAAAGGCATTAAGTGTTTTCAAAAATTAAAAGACTCAGCGAGAAACAAATCTTGTGGTCTCATTTTTGCTTAAGTTGAAGATGATTCAGTAGAAGAATGGGATAGCTGAGATACTGGCTAGTTGAAAAGTGGATTAAAGAAAACTGGCTTCATTGTCACAGAATCACAGAATTGTAGGGGTTGGAAGGGACCTTAGAGACCATCGAGTCCAAACCCCCTGCCAAAGCAGCTCCCTAGACCAGGTTGCACAGGTAGGTGTCCAGGTGGGTCTTGAATGTCTCCAGAGAAGACTCCATAACTTCTCTGGGCATCTGCTCTGTGTCAGTGTTCCATCACCTGCACTGTGAAGAAGATCCCACACACATTTGTGCTTACCTTCCTATGCTTCAGTTTGTGGCCATTTCCACTCATCCTATCACCACTGCTGAGAAGAGTTCAGCCTTGTCCCTTTGCCTCCTGCTCCTTAGATATTTATAGATGTGGTCAGATCCCCTCTGAGTCTTCTTTTTCAAGGTTGAACACACCCAGGTCTTTCAGCCTTTCCTCATAAGGGAGGTGTTCCAGGCAAACTGAACAGAGGTGTAACAATTTTCCAGAAGCTCATAGGAATGTGATGTCTTCATTCTTTCTTTACCTCTTTTTATTCTGCCATAAGAAATGTGCATGTTGTTAAAGAATGCTGTCTTCTGAGTGCGTCGATGTTGCACTCTTAGTTTGGAAACCAGCTGTAGGGAGTAAAACCAGATAATTAGGATTGATACGCAGATCTTCTAAGGATTTTGCATCTACAGCAAATCTCTTAACTGCTGTAGTTATCAACATTTTACAGGTGGAAAAGGTCACTTACAAATCTGGAGTAGCTTGATGGTAGCATTTAGAAAGCCAGGAATAGATCACAGTCCCTGAATTCACAAGACAGTGATGTATTCCTGCTCTCTGCTTTTTTGGACATAGGCACACTCTTAATAAAGCATATGAAAGTTGAGAAAGACAGATTATCTCATTTAGAATTTATATACATTTGTATTTTGTCTATATTTGGTTTACAGAGTTGGAAGGATGGGATATTTTATTTTACCACTAAGGAAATACTTCTGCTACTGTGATCATTATTAAATATAATGGTGACAGAAATATGCCCTGATTTCCAACAGTGTCACGTTTGTTTCATCCAGAAGGCACTGAGATGCCAAGAACTGCAGAAATTGTTTAAAGAATCAAAAGAAAGATGAGGAATAGAAGAAGACAACTCCCACTGACTTTATTGGAGTCCAGACTCTGACAGGCAGTTCTAATCCTGAAGGCTTATTACTTGAATATACCTTTGATACTTGTGGCAAAGAAAAGATGACTGTAGGATTAACAAGCTCTAGGCAATGGAATAAAGGAAATATATATATTAAAAAGTATAGAATTAGAAATTACTTGAAATTTTAAGCAAGCTGGCAGGTTTGGAAGTGTAATTATGCTAAACTTTTAGTTAGCAACTTGCGTGGTATTATAACGTGCTACAGGTTTTAACAGTCCACTTTTTGAATAGCTTATGTGATAGATTTTATCTAAGCTTTTGCTTTACATGGTTTCCTTTACCAGATTGTCTAGCAAAATGTAAACACTTTCTCAAAGAGCTGGAGCAAGTATTTGAGTTTTCTGTCCAGGGCTCCCCCACTCAATTCCTTAAAAGTACAGTAAGCTACATTTCAGGGTAGATACTGATGAAAGCTAAAACAGATGTGTGTGTCAGGTTGTACTGATGAAGTACTCTGGAAGTAAAATCATAGGAAACAAATTAGTTAAAATGGATAGCACGACAAATCTTCCAGAAAATAAGAGTATAAGGGATATGTTTCGCAAGCTCTGCTTTGTACTGCTTACATAATTTGAGGCCAGGATGATGGAGTATTAAGTTTTCTAATCTGGCCGACTATATATCCACTAAATTTTATCCAGCTATCCCTGTGGTAAGTCTGATTACCTCTACTGGCATAAAGTATATTTTCCAGAGACATCTTGTTTTATTTGAAGAATTTAGAAGCAGAAGAAAACACAGCTTCCTTCTGTAATTTGTGCCAATGATTATTCACTCTCATTGATAAAATTTGTAATTTGAATTTGACTGACTTCAGCTTCCAGACATTGACTCTCTTTATTCTTTTCCTCTACAAGATTAAAGGGCCTTTTAGCTCATGGTATTTTCCCCTACGAAGGGGATGTACACGCTATTATAAAATTGCATCTCCTTCATCTCAATAAGATAAGCACCCTGACTTATTTTTATGCAATCTTTAAATCAGCTAGTGTGTTACTTCACTCTCACCAATTTTTCAAGCTTGCTACATGTGCCAGATTCTCAGTCAGTGTCTCAGGGCCAGGCAGGATGCTGGTGGGATTAAAATAAGCCTCCTGCTCCTCCTCGTTGTCTTCCCCTATACTCCAAGACCCCTTGCAACGCTGGAGGGCTGCCTGAGGAGCTCTCAGCTTGCCTTTCTCCATCATGCTCTATGTTCTTCTGCAGAGGTGTATCCAAGAAGTAAGGAATTATTCAAGGGGATCATAGGATCATTAAGGTTAGAAAAGTTTACTGAGATCATAAAGTCCAACAGTTGACCCATGACCAGCATGCCCAGTAAACTATGTTCCTCAGTACCACATCTACACATATCTTGAACACATCCAGGGATGGTGACTCCACTACTCCCTCCCCAAGCAACCTATTCCAGTGACTACTTACCACTTAAAGAGAATAAATCTTTCCTAATATCCAACCTGAACTTTCCCTTGCACAATTTGAGGCCGTTCCCTCCCATCCTGTCACTGTTATGTGGGAGAAGAGGCCGGTCCCAACCACAACCTCCTTTCAGGGAGCTGTAGAAAGTGATAAAGTCAACCCAGAACCTCCTCTTCTCCAGACTAAACAATCCCAGCTTCTTCAGCTGCTCCTTGTAAGACTTTTGCTCCAAACCCCTCACCAGGTTCGTTGCCCTTCTCTGGACACAATCCATGGTCTCAGGGTCTTTCTTGTAGCGAGTGGCCCACAATTGGGCACGTCCCTGTTCTTGGGTGCATCCCCTTCCACATGTCATGTACTAATTACACACTTGCTTTCTTGGTTCGTAAATATTTGTGAATGCTAATATTTAAATGATGTGGCTAATAGACTGTCATATATCCTTGAACAAACCTCACATTCAGTTTAAAGTGCATGGTTCCCAATACAGTGGGAGAAAATAAGTACTGATTCCCAGTGTTTCATTCTTTCTGTGGGCCAGATCACCCAAAGCGAAGAACTAGACCAAATGCATCTAGTACAGTATAATTGGTATTGAAGCTAATAAATGAAATGAAATGAGCAAGAGAGTGTCCAATAAACCAAAGGCCTTATGCTAAACACTGAAGGTGAGACGGCAGCGAGCATCCACTGCTGAGTTGATTCCAAAGGAAAGAGAGAGGGTCCCATGACCGCAGATAGTTTTTATCTTTCCCTCTGAGCATAAACACGTAAAAATGCAAAGCATCGCAAAGTCCTCTGGGGAATGAAGTTCTTCTCTTCTGAGACAGGTATACCCAGAACTATCAATGATCCATGGAGCTGGAGCATTAACTCTTTAACTCTTAATGCACTACATGATGTTATGATGTGGAATACCAAAATCACAAAACCATGACACAGCCACAGAAGGCTATGAGGCCAGAGGAGTGCTGGCTCACAGCCCTTTGCAGGGCCCCATCTCCTTGCTGAAGGACAAGCACATCCTTCTTCTAGCCGCTGGTCATCTCACAATGACATTAGATTTGCTCCTAAATAACAGATAAAGAGTGTCTTCATGAGTTTACTGAATGCTCTGTTTCTCTGGCTTGATGTTAAGCAACTGGTAGATCGCGCGTTCAATACACGCTTTGTTTACACAGTTTAGTGCCCCCCTTCTTAATCCAACCCAACTTAAGCCTAGGTGGCATTTAAGCGGCTTTAACAAAAGCCCCCTAGTTCTGCTGCTCGAGGAGGAACACTGGTGAAGCCACGCAGGACACCACAGCGTCCCCTCCGGTGCCTGGTGACTGCCTGGAGGCTGCGGGGACACCCTGGTGGCACGGCAGGAGGGCAGCCTCAGAGGAGACCGCGGTGGGAAACTTGGGGGTCAGGGGACGAGGAGGGGCGGCAAGGGAGCGACCGAGGGGGTCCGAGGAGGGCGGGAGGCGGTGGCAGCGCACCGCGGGCCGCCTCGGGGAGGCGGAGGGGTGTGACCGCCGGTGTGACCGCTGTAAGGCACCGCCTCCCGCCGCCTCCTCTCCCTTTCCCTGCCCTCGCAGGCGGCAGGCACGGTTTGGTACGGTGAGACCGCGATCTGAAGCTCCGCACCATGCCGGCCGCCGCGCCGCCCCCGCTGCACCCCGCGGCGGGATGCTGCTGCTCCTGCGGCCACTGCGCGGGTGAGTGCCCTTCCCGCCTCGCCTCAGCCCACGAGGGTCGTGTGGGGTGGCGAGGGAGCGCCGCAGCCGGGCTGCAGGGTGGTGGTGGGGGGGCTTGGAAGTCGCCCTTGTGGGCTCGGAGGGTGTGGAGGGTCGGGGCGATGCGGCGTGAGGCAGCCCAACCGCCCCGGGAGAACGGACGCCGGCTGCGTGCCCTCGCGTAGCGGGATCGGTTGCGTTCGCTCCTCTTTAATAACGGTGCTTATAGGAAAGCTGCCCCTCAACTTTCCGCAGCCTTAATTTCTGCCTTTCTCGGGGGACGTGCCGTAAGCGCCGTCCGCGAGTCCGTCTGGGCTGCTGGTTTGTGCCGGTTTTCCTGTCGTGAGATGCTGAGCTTGGAATCACCCCCTAGACAGAAACTTCTGCGCTGTGTATTGAAAAGTTGATTAAAAGACAAAACCCGGAGACGGAAGACAAACCTGACAATAGCGTAACCAAACTCTAGCTTCTTCCTCTGAACGTTTTAGAGTTTATTTTGTGAGGGAGCAATCGAAGACTTCATCACCGAATCTGGTAGTGCATCTTGCACGCTTTTGCTTTATGTGGAAACAAAAACACATGCATGTGCTCAGTTGCATGCAGGTTTTTATTTTATTTTTTTTTATTTTTTGCACCTCCTTTCTATTTATTTATTTATTTATATTCAGCTCCCCTTTTCCCTCTCGACGTGTTTTTTCTTTTATATATATACTTGAGGTGCAAGCTTTGGTTCTCAACGTTTCAGAATCAGCAGAGAGCTACAGAACAGCAAGAGCAACGAAGCTTTACAGAACGTGTTAGAGTGTAGTTATTACAGCAACTTTGTCACGGTCTTCTGAAGAGGCAGCTGTATTTTACAGCTAAGGAAGCTATCCTGCAGCTCTTTGGGTAGAGCTCATCCCACAGAGTTTCCTTCTTGCAGTGCAGTGGGTGTGGATCTACTGAAATGGCACAATACTTGCCATGAAGATGCTTGTAGGGTGCTAGGACATCTCCACTGAGAGCTAGCTTCTGGTAAATCTCCATCTGTGGTTCATTAACCTGAATTGGTTAACTGGGCTTAAACTGTCAGCGAAGATAACTGGGTTTTAATTCGACTTATTGGCAACTGTTCAAGACACTGAATTTGAGCTGTGCAGAAGTTACTTTGTATTGTTGTTAGTTGTATTTCAAGTTAATTTTCTTAGGCATGGTAAACTACATTTTGAATATATCTTTAGCAGTAACCCTATTTGTAATGTCTGCGTTGCTGCTTTTTCTAGTTGCGTTCTGCAGAGCTTCACTTTTTTGCCATCTGTGGGGCTTTCAGCACGTGGTGACTAAGGGAAGTTGTGTGGGATTCATTTCCCCATTTCTCAGATCACTAAGCTCGGTGTGTTTTCTACAGAAACACATATAGTTCTGTAAAAATCAAGGAAGCTGGTGGCCCTTCCTTCTTTCCCAGCAGTTCCAGTATTAATTGACTTGGTTTCTGTTGCTGCTTTTGCCCTTTTGCTTTGACTTGATTCCTAAACGTTTAAAAACATTTCAAGTTGGTGTATAGATTTTCTTGTACACGCAATTAGCATGAGAACATTATGGTGACTAGCAGTCTCACTTAGCTCTGTTCCTGCTCTCGCTGAAGATAATGTGGATCTTTTAATTAGCTGCAGTGTAACTTGGATCAGAGCTGAGAACGTGGTGGTTGAAAGAGGTGAATGTGATGTTTCTCATATTATAAAGGCACACTGTTTTTCTAGGCTTTTCTTGTTCTCGGAGTACGTGCCCCATCCTTCTGGAGAATGTCTACCAGAGATACTGGAAATGCTAACCAGAGGACAGGAGAGCTTCTGCCTCAATTGGTCCTAATGTCAATTTGAAGCTTTGGTAATATTTGCAAATGGTTTCTCTTATCTGGCAGCAATTTCCCATCATTGCAAATGAACGTCAGGTGTATTTACCAGCTTCCCTCTGTTACTAGTGCAATTTACTTGTCTAATTGTTTTAAGGAGTGCAAAACAATTGCCAGTGTCATATATTCTTAGAAGAAGCTCTCAATAATCATTCTGAAAGCGCTATCTCCTATTCTATCGGTATTGGTAGCTTTCACATAAACTCAGATTTCTTTTTTTTTTCTTAAAGTTTTCTTGTCACCTCAAATGATATCATAAATAGAAATGCTGAGAAATACCTAGTGATTTGAAAATCCTGATCTTTCTGCTTGTCATCATATTTGTAAGTATAATTAATACAGACCTGAGAGTTTTGCCTGAGAAACCCATTTTCTTTTAGAAGTATTGCAAAACCATTTGTTTTGCAATGTTTACTTCAGTATATGACTTTCCTCTGAAAACGTGGTTCTATAATAATGAGGTAGGGAATTCTACATTTATATGTGAGTTAACTTCTCCTAAATGTGCTGAATTTTCAAGGAAAATAATTGGGTAAATCGCCCTTTTGTAAACCAGATGGAGAATCAGACTCTGGCAGGTCTTTCCTTTAGTTATGCAACAAAGTTATGGGTAACAAAGGATCTAGAAGCCTAATTAAACCCTCAGTGACATCTCTGCAAGCTCTTTTTTTTCCACTGGGTTTGCTCAGTTGCAACTGATTAGTCATCAAGCTGAGATTTAGGGAAGCAATGGAAGTAAAATCCTACACTAAAAGAAACGGATTCCTGCTCCTTCAACTGAGACAGTGTTGGCTAACAGGATTAAAAAAGCAATGAAAGCTTACCTGCGGTGAAACAGCAGCAATTAGTTAGAAATATGAGTGCTGCTCTGAAAGTAATGCTTCCCATTTTATTATGTTGGCCTGTAGAGTCACAGGTGGATGTTGGTGTTCTGGCAGTAGGGGTTGAACCTTCCTGCCAATATCCTGTTACATTTTGTTGTGTGGCAGCAGGGGGACAGTCTGACCAATGGTTGTTTGACTTGGAAGCTCGTAAGAGGCAAAGGTGTTTCACTGAATTCCTCCGTGTGGAAAAGTATGGCACCTGCTGACATTCACTGCCATTTGCTGAATGTTTGTGGAGACCAAACAGTGGATGTGAGCACGGTGAGGGAGGCAGTGGGTGGTGTGTTTTAAAGGTGGTGACAACAACAGTGGGTCACCTCTGCTGGTGCAGATGTTGAAAAGCATGGCATACAGGCTCTCGTTCATTGCTGGTGAAAATGCATAGCTGATGGTCGTGACGGTGTTGAAAAGTGGTGTTTTGTAGCTGAGAATTTGCTTTATCAAGTTGTGTTGTTGTGCTCTTTGTGTCTGTTGTAGTTTCCATGGGAATAAATAGGAGGCATTACTTTCGGAGCAGCCTAAGTATAGGGCAGTTAGAGGTCAAGAGCATCAGCGTGGAAGTGAAACTGCCTGTGCATTGAGCCTTCAGAAACAGATGGAAAATTTTGCCAGATGGATCATGGCAAACCTTGCAGTTGTGTAAGATGCTTTTGTTCCCCTCCATCAGTTCTGTCCTCTCGTGCTAAAAGGCCCCAGACTGCAGAGCTCTCTTCCCTGGTTACTGGGGCAGACCACCCCAAACCTGTCAAACTCCAGAAAGCAGGCAAGACTGTTCCCAATAAAATATACTGCCTGTCATCTTTGGAGGAAAAAAAAAAAAAAATTAACAGTTTCATAACGTTCTTTTTTTGGTATAATGCAGGGTTATAAGTTAAAGTGAGCTTCATGTATCTGAAAGCATTGATTCATTTCACATGTAGTGCACTTAGTCTTTACAGATTATGCATTTGTGTACTTCTTTAAAGGACTTTCTTTATGCTCACTTTTTTAATTTTCTACCCTTAAAATGTCAGGAGGAATAGATAATGAAAGTGGAGTTCTACTCTAAAAAAAAAAAAAACCCATAAAACATGATGGCACTTGTGACTCATTACCAGACTACATGTAATCTTTACCTTCATCTGCTGATCTGGGTGATTCAGCTCAGTTTAACACTAACATGGCAATAGCCATCTGTGTTTGCTGTAAATATTTTATTTTTTTTTTAATTACAAATGGCTCGGTTTAGAAAATCTCGAGCAGTGTGGTGGGGTTGCTGTGGGCCTGCAGGGGGAGCAGATGTGCGGCCAGGAGGGTAACTTTTGCCCGAGTACAATCGACAGATGGGGAAAGGGAGTGTAAAACCATCAGGGAGGATCTGGCTGCCCTGCGGCGGTCTCTGTCTATGGGGGGGAGCCGGAAGGGAGAGGAGCAGGGCAGACTAAGAATTGACTCTGGACATTTAGCAGAAGTGCGGGGAAAATAAAAAGAGGGAAGGAAAACTCTCGAGTTATCTTCTTTGAGGAGGGAGAAGGAAGGATGGCTGTTAAATGTCATTTATCCGTCATGATTCCCAAATACAGTAAATACGGTCACATGCTTCTGCATGCTGAGCCTCCTACATGTGTTCCACTGCAGGTTGGCACCCACGCTGGGCTGTGGGTGACACAGAGGCAGCATCAGTCCTCAGAATGGAAGAATCCAGTGCTCACGTAGCTACAGCAAAAGATCCAGGGTGGGTATCCCTTAGGCTTCCTCCCTTGGCTGTAGTGCAACTGGCTGCAAGATTCTTCATCCAGGATGTCCCCACAGACAATCCTTCCCATGTTATGGGTGCCCTCACTACATATGCCTGCCTTTTGGGTGCTGTGGTACAGTGTCAGAAAACTGATAGTGGAAAGAGACAGGGAAATGGATGGGCAGAAGGGAGCAGAGTAAATATATGAAAGAATGAGAATGGGCATTTTGGGAGCAGAACAATTTGGAGATCTCTAGCTTCTGGTTTGCATGGCATAGTATTTATTTCATTCTTAAAATTGAAACCTTGCTTGGTGCCTGCTTAGGGCTTATGAGATCAGGGGGTGGGCACAAAGGTGTTTGTCCCTCCCTCTTTTGTACTCCAGGATCAGTACTAAGGATGTTTTCTTTCCTCACAGCTGACACTTCAGCAATCACTTAATGGGACCAGACATAATTTGCCCAGGAGAAACTTTAGTTCTGTTGGTGACGTGTGGGAAAGAAGGAGCCCAATGTGATGCACAGCTGAGTTTGCAGGGCTGACAGTTAAAGAAAATATAATACTGCATGCAAAGTTAAGCATGCTTGATGTGAACTCATGAAATATGATGAACTTGGAAGCCCATCATACTAATTTTATAGGATCTTTTAGGGCTAAAACTGTATATTTATGAGACAGATATATTATTCTGGTTTGTTTGTCCTTTTTGTAGATAAGCTCAGATTTGCTTTTCTTCAGTGAACTCAGATTGCTGCCTGAGCTGCTGAGGAATTTTAGTTTTCTCCAGATTGGGTTAGACTGGGTCAGCAGTTATCTCTGTTATGCTACTACAAACTGAACACGAATGTGCTGGCTTGAGTATGATTGGAGATGCCCACTAGGATAGTAGAGGTGATGTTATAGAAATTAAACTGAATTCCTTTTTAGATAGTGATAGTATTACAACTGTTCCTGAAGGTGTCCAGCTGGTAAAGGAGTATTTGGAAGATTGAATGTGTTTTTGTTTTCCTGCTGCACCGATAGCTAATGCAGGTTGGAATACATGCAAACAGTGTGATGGATTGATTTCTGTTGTCATCTGATAAAATTTTGTCTAAAATACTTCCAGTACTTGGAGGGAGCATTTATAAACAGGAGGAGGAATGACTGTTTACACAGGTTGATAGTGACAGAACAAGGGGGAATGGTTTTAAAGTAAGACAAGAGATTTAGGTTAGATGTTAGGAATTTTTTCACTCAGAGGGTGGTGATGCACTGGAACATGTTGCCCAGAGAGGTTGTGGATGCCCCATCCCTGGAGGCATTCAAGGCAAGGCTGGATGTGGCTCTGGGAAGCCTGGTCTAGAGGTTGGCGGCTGCCCACAGCAGGGGGGTTGGAATTAGATGAATTTTGAGGTCCTTTTTGACCCAGGCTGTTCTATGATTCTATGAAAAATATTTAGATTGTGCTTATTTTATTTGTTTTTGTAGATCATGTTTATTATCCAGTATGATTTACAGTCATATTTTATCACAGAGTATGTTTTAGAACTGTCCCGCCATCAAAGATGTTCCAAATGTTTATTGTTGCTCAATATACTTTTACCAGGCCGGGTACTTAGAATCTAACATTATTCAGGTTACAAAGTCAAGCCTTTATGACTATTGATGAGTGGTGCTGCCACCTACTCCTGTTCCTGTGCATTATGATATAACCATTAATTATATTATCAGATGCTGCTTTTTTCCCCAGGGTCTCTTCATCTATCAGTGTAGAGGATGGACAAAGCTTAAATAATGAGCATCTGCTTGCAGTTTACCCTGGCTGTTCATGCCTTTCACTGCATGCTTTTTGAACCCCACTCTTAGTACTGGCTTATTGTAACACTTTCTGTTATGATTTTTGTTACCACAGCAAATGTGGGTTAATGTCTCTGTGAAAACTCTCAAAGGGAGGACGTTCACTGAATTTTATTCAGTGGGAGTAAAGATACAAAAATATGAAGTGAAAAATTCTTTAACGTGGGCAGAAATGTCCCTTGAGATGCTCAGACACGTACAGCTTCCAGTAAATTCCCTTACAAGTATGGGCCCTGAGAAGTTCTGCAAATCAGGTCTCAGGATGTTGTTTTGGTCGCTGGAATATAAACCACTCTGAAAAATCTAGATTAAGTTGTTTGCTTTGAAACTCTGTGGAATTGCTTGAGATACTGCCCTGTTCTCTGGGCCTCTGCTCCCTTAGGCAGTATAACACTTCTTCCTATATTCTTCACTTCTTTTCAACTCTTCAAGTTGCAGAGTTTAAGTTTCTATAGAGAATTCTTTTTGACCGTGCAGTCTTAATTCTAGTTGCACTATATATGAGTGAAATGGCAACAGAATGAGGTAGATATCCAGAACTGCAGAGAAACTGGCCAGGGGGTTGACAGTGGTTCTGTTACAGCTCCCCACCCTGTCCTTTTGCTGAAATTGAGCATCCAGCCTGATTTCCCAGCCTGCTCATATTCTCACCCTCACGTTTTATTGCATTTTAATTACAATCTCCATCTGCTTTCCCTGAGTCAGCAAAGTTCCCAGAAAGTGCTGTTAGCCTGTATCTAACTATGGGCCTATTAGCCACCTTCTCTGCAGCCTATCCCAGTCCTCACATGTGACTTCTTGGTTTTCTCTTTTCTCTTATCCTCTCATCCCAAATCTCTGCTTGGTTTCCTTTTTCAGCTATGCGCAGACTGGCTTTGGAACGGTGATATCAGAAGAGCAAGGCCCCATTCAGGTCCTTTTCCTATTCCCAGTCTTCTTGTTCCCTCCCTACAAGCTCTGTGTCCCATTGCCTTTTGTCTTCTTTTTTCTGCATTTCTCCCCAGTCAACTTCCATTTTTAACCTGTTTTCCAGGCCTCTATCCCATGTTTCACATGCAATTCCTGCTCCTGCTAGGGCTGAAGCATACTTCAGTCCTAAAGGCCCTCCGTAGCTCTGAGTCATAGCTTAAAGCTTACTTAGGAGCCAGCTGGGATTGTCCTGCAATCTTTAACACTATCTCCATCCACACCTTGTGAATTTTGACTTCCTTTTTCTGCATAGGATGTTATTTGGTCAAAATTGATACAGGGTGACTGCCTTTCATTGTTGCTGACTCAAACAAATCTCTTCCTTAAAATGCTGTGAAGCCTGGCAGAGAGGCACTGTGATCAGGAGGGCAGAAAAGACAGGGCCTATTTAGAGAAACACAAAAACGAAACACCAATGTTTCCAATTGTAGGGCTGTAAATAATGCCCATGTAAAATTTACTTGCTGTAAAAGGATGCCTGTGATCATATTTTGTTTCCATGTAACTAATTTAGTACCTTGAGACTTGTCATACTACTACTTCAGTCTTGGACACTAATGGTGTAGACTAGCCCTGAACATTGCAACATTTAATAATTTACAGCAAGAAGAGGAGCTCAAGGAGGCACACTTCCAGAGCATCTGGCTGCTGATGCACACTGGTAACCTGTGTGCACTATGAACTTGGCTGCTCCGAGTTAAAGGTCAGAGAGATTCTTCACTCCCAACTACTTTGAAATGCTTCTTAGATTGTTCCCCCACTCTGGTGTCTTTGTTTTGTATATCCTTATTGGGAATTTCTGAGGCATAAGGATAAGACAGTGCTATTCTTTCACTTCACTTTTGAAACAGCACCTCATGTATGCTGTTCTGAAACCAATGCATCAAAACCACTCCCAAAACATAATTTCTATCATGTGCAGCTTTACTTGGGTGAGTAATCCTCATTATTTTTTGGGGAACTTTCACAAGCAAAGACTCTCGTGTTGATCCAGAGCCCTCAAAATAAATTACAGGGCTTAAGTAGCAACATTTTACTCACAGAAAGTGATGCCATAACTCAGTCCTTCCTCAGTGTTTCTTTCTGTTTTGAATTGTGTTGTAATACTCCTTGTAAAAATTCAATTGCCCAGCAGCCTGTGTCTGGATAGCAGAATTAGCTACTGGGTAAATGATTCCGTTGATTACTGAAACTGTGATCTGAACTAGACAGCCAACAAGGAATGTAAGAGGAGTGGAAATATTTTAATTAATGAGCAAAACTTAGACTAGTCAAGGGAAGGGATAACTTTTGAAGGGCAAATAGCAGCAATAAATTTTTAATTGCCATGACTGGTGACCTCTGGCAAACTCTGCTATGCATGTTACTCAGAGCTTAAGTGAACCAAACTCCTACAAGGAGGAGTCTTCTTGAGGAAGTTTTGTGCTTTTCCATCCTATACTTCACTCCCTCGACTTTTACAGTCCTTCCAGCTGACTTTTACAAATGGGTTTTGAATGGACTTTTCTAAGTGAACCCCAAAAGCTGTGCTCCATGCAGCTACCAATGTTTTCTCCAGGAAGCGCTTATGCTGTGGTCACCAGATGGCTAAACTCTTTGTGCTACATACTTGGGTCCTCACATCCTTCTGTCTCATTCTCCCTGCTCCTCTAGGGCTTGATGTGATCAGTTTACCCCACAAGACAAGACCATCATGTCACCTTCATCTGAAATGTTGTATTGCTTTAAGCCCTAGGTTTCTTTTCCCAGTGCCAGCAAGGATGGCTTAGGTGGGACATGCAGTGCTTCTGCCCTTCCAGCTGCCTCAGCCCTGGTGCTCCCCTAGCTCTCTGCCTTTGGCTTCTCTATCACCCTATTTTTTAATACTTAGTGGTACACAAGTATATATAGTTAAAAATAAATAAATAAACACCATCACATACATATGCATTTGTGCATATAAAATATACATATTTCTTATAAATTTTAATAACCATTAGCTCTCAAAAGGACAGTGAAAGGGAAAATAAGTTTTATTCTCTGATGTATCAGTTGCCAGCACTCAGACTCAAGGAAGTGTGTTTCTAATCCCACCTTCTTCCTTTCTCTCCCACTTCTGTATAAATATAGAAACGAGGTTTCAAAGCAATATGATTTGAAGCTTTAGGATTCATGTAAGATATCCGAAGGCTTTCTAGAAATGCATATTGTTGCTTTGTGTTGTTCTTCCCTGAAAGACTGGGGCTTGCTTCATATCAGTTAAATTAAAATTTGCTTAACTAGAAAATGAATAAAATGCATAGCTGTAACAGGCAATTGAAATTATATTTTAGTTTACGTAATATATAGATTAGTCATTGCAACCACTCTGACAAAGTTTGTCACTTCCCACTTTCCTCAGGAAACAGTAGGAGATAACTTTGTATTTATTTAGGCATTCATGTAACTTCTTTTTTCCCGTTAGAAAAAGATGCGATATTATTCTTACTCCTTAAATGGTTATATATTTATTTTAGCTTATGACTTGTGTCATGCTGTTTTGGCTAGGAATGAAGGCAGTTTAAAAAGCACAAAACCACATTCCTGGATTGTTCATTTTAATTTAATAAAACTGTTCCTATTCTGTTAGTTATAGAATAGAGAATAAACGTGGTTTCCATTTAAAGCTTAGCTGACTTAGTGAAGTAAGGGAACATTATTGATGTAATTGAAACAATCAACAGTGTAGCCAGGCATTTAAAATAAATGGTTTGCAAAAGGTGTGGTACTGCTAGGAACACAATCAGTGGGAAAAGTCATTATCACTGCAGCATTGTTTTTGTGTTGTAACAAGATTATAAACTGTAAAAATGTCACGTGCTGTTCCTGTAAGCAAGGTAATACTTTGACAGTGGGTATTGAAGAATCTGAAAATGCAGACTACATTCAGAGTTTCAGCAGTTCCTGGTAACCAACATGGTTTGGAATTGATTTAGATTTCAGAGAACTGTTATTACATCTGACTGACTTCTCTCCCCCCACACCATTCACAATTGGCTTTATTCTGTGTACGATGTAAATACCTGCTGAAAAATTACTAGCACATGTTGTCATCTTTCAGTAACAAGATCACCCTTAAAAACTAGAATGAAGACAGAAATAACTTGTGCCACCACCAAGCATTAGTCACACAGCTCTTATATAATGCTTACGTCTTCAATCAGCATGCTGGCAGCCGGGTGTCTTTGTAATACTTATCTGGAGAAGAAATATCTATCTTGTTTGGCAGAGGAAGGAATTGAAGCCAAGAACTAAAGGACATGCTGAGGGCCACGCAGCA
Source organism: Odontophorus gujanensis (assembly GCA_013399175.1). Taxonomy (NCBI): domain Eukaryota; kingdom Metazoa; phylum Chordata; class Aves; order Galliformes; family Odontophoridae; genus Odontophorus; species Odontophorus gujanensis. Next base: position 72,729 of record VXAB01009974.1, read on the forward strand.
TTTAGGGGTGAGAGCATTACAGCGAAAGAATGCCTGGCATCATAGCACCAAACAGTAGGCAGTGGCAGAGAGGAGATCTGCAGCAGTGTCTCTTGGTGTAGTTTCCCTTTTGTTGTCCTAGGTGAGGGGTATAATTCCTTTTCACTCCGTTTTGCCTTGAAGAAACTAAAAATACAGCGCTTGAAATACTGAAAGTGGCATTTCAGCAGTTGAAAACCAAATCATGATAGACTTCAGCTTGCCAGAGCTCTTGAATGTGTGTCTTACCTCTAGCCCCAAGAGGAGCTGTCAAATGCATGAGTTTTCCTTTGCAGATTGCAACCCTGTCATGTGGTTGCGTACTTATAATAATGTATTGAAAATGGGTAGGGTTCTCTGGGTGCTAAGAAATTTGTGTATGGGAATTTCCTGGTTAAAGTTCAATAATTGTGATTCTGTACCTTTGGGTCGATCCTGTTAGTTCAAATGCATTAAATGTGTGTTTCCTACTGAATTATAAGACTGTTAAATGGAGTTAGAAGCGTTCTATGGTCCCATCATAAAAGTTTATTTCCTGAGACTGAAAAGAATTGCTTGGCAATCAAGTTTTAATAAGAGATCTGAATACTTTATGGTGATATCATTCCTAGCTTATTCTTCAGTTTATAAACTGAATAATGTGATGGCTTGGCCATAACCATGTTTTCAGTTCTTTCTTTTCAAAAATCCATGTGAAGAATGGTGTTGCTTTCTTTGTTGGTTGGTGTTCAAAGGTGGAATATTGGAGGAAGAATTGTCCTTGAAAGTTATTCAAGACTTTGTGATTTTACTTATGTTTTTAGTATAAAACATCAAACCAAAGTATCAAACAGAATTAAGATTGCCTTTCTTTACCAAAACAAACAAACAAACAAACAAAAAAAAAACAATAGAAGTAATAAAGAAAAAGATTGTATTAAAATAGCTATGAAATAATCTTATTTAATTGTCTTAGAAATCTAGAAACTAAACGAATGGTCCAGGGAACAAGAAGGGGAGGTATTTATAAAGAATATAAGGTTGCACATACATACTCATCTGGTAGCAATTTTAAATCAAAACTAGAATCTCTCACTTCATGCAGTACACTTGTGGATCTTGCTGTGGGATTTAGAGGTGAAAATTATAATAGAGTTCAGAAAGGAATCAAGTAAGTTCATGGAAGGGAATATATGAAAGGATGTTGAACAAGGAAGCCTCTTTTTGGGCGGGGGAATTTTTAGCAGATAAAGGCATTTAGGCACCATATTTTTTCCAAAATTTTGCTCTTTGTTGCAAACCCTGATTTGTTTTCTCACAAGCATAAGTATGTATTTCCTCATAAACAGTGTCTGTAGCCACATGTATGTGAAGTTACTCTCTAATGGCTTTGTTGCACTTGCACTGAATGCAAGTATCCTTTGAGTTTGCAAACTCAGTAGTTACATAGAAAACTATTACTCATAAAGCTCTACTGATTGAAAATGAATAATATACCCACTGTTTCTTTGCTTTAGGACATCGAAGCATGTTTGACCATATGTCACAAAGTGCAAGCTCGAAGGTAACAGAGAGGAAACTGCGTGGGACTTGTCCTCCTGTTGGTCGTGGAAACTGTGGAAAACAATGTGTGAATGCACGCAGTTGTAGGTCTTCATGTTTTAATCCCCGGAATGGTTTTCACACAATACATTCAGAGCACAGCCCTGTGAAGCCAAGGATTATTACAGTGGTGAGACCCTGTGGGCATACGCTCAGGAAGATAACATTGCTTCTGAACAGGAGATCGGTGCAGACCTTTGAGCAGCTAATGGCTGACATTTCAGAAGCTCTGGGATTTCCACGCTGGAAGAATGATCGTGTGAGAAAGCTTTACAGTCTAAGAGGCAGAGAAATCCAAAGTGTTTCCGACTTCTTCAGAGAAGGTGATGCGTTCATAGCTCTGGGCAGGGAGCCCCTTACTTTGAAGAACCTGGAAGTGGCAATACAAGAACTTTGTCCTGAAAATCCATATGCTGCCACTGCAATTCAACAGAATGAGGAGCAGTCCCAAAAACTGAAGAGCAGGCTGTGTGACAAAGCTTCGAAAGTGGATGGTGGCTTTGATGAGGCAGAAATTGCCAAGAACTGCAGTGATGTTGTGTCTCCCAAAATGGTAGCTGGAAAAAGTCAATCCAAGACAAGGCAAGAAGAAAAAATGAGAACCAAAAAGAAGTGGACTAGAGGGAGTTGGAATGGTGAACAAGGAGTGAGGCCTTCTAGAAAAGCTCGAGAAGATGAGAGATACCTTAACCAAGATAGAAGTCCTGAGAAAGGGTTGGAAGAGAGTTCAGTGGAGGTACTGAGGTGTGAGAAGTGTGAACAGGAAAGGCAGGCCAGACAAAAGTTGCGAAAAGAAAGGCAGGCTGAGACTTCGTTTGAGAACACAGACCTGAATGCAGGCGCCTGTCAGAGGTACCATGTAGAAAGAAATGTGAAAATCAGGAATTGCCGAAAATCTACAGAAACTTCTCTGGAGGATGAAGATGTAGGCTGGAAAGATAATGGCTGTAGAAGGTCCTGGAAGCCTCTGCATAGAAATGTTAATGAAGGACTGGAAAAACAAAAAAGGAGCGTTGAGAGGGAGAGGGATTTGGAAAAGCATGAAAACCGTGAGAAGGAAGTAGTAAAAATAAAGAAGAATGCTGTAGAAGGGCTGCAGATAGCTCATGAAATGAAGGAAGAAAATGGAAGTAGCTGTGTAGCTAACCAAAATGGTTGGCTAATGACAGACACTCCTAGGGATGCTGAGAAACCACCTAAAACACATAGGGATGGTAGAGAGGGGCAAAGGGCTAAAGAGGAGGGTGTGAGGAGAGAGGGAAATACTGTACATAGGGAGAGTGACATGACACGAAGAGAAAAAACAGGAGAACGCCGATTGAATAAAGAAGAAAACAAGGCTCAGGGACTGGAAAGCACAAGCAGAAGGCATGCCATAAAAAGCAGAACTGATGTAGAAAACCACTATGAGATTGGCAGGACTATTGGGGATGGGAATTTTGCAGTGGTGAAGGAATGTCGCCACTGTGACTCGAATCGGATCTACGCCATGAAAATTGTTGATAAATCCAAGCTGAAGGGGAAGGAGGACATGATGGAAAGTGAAATCCTGATCATTAGGAGTCTTTCTCATCCCAATATAGTAAGTTTAATTGAAGTATATGAGACGGAGGCTGAGATCTATCTAATCCTGGAGTATGTCCCAGGAGGGGACTTATTTGATGCAATCATAGAAAGTGTGAAGTTCACGGAGCATGATGCTGCTGTCATGATTACTGACCTGTGTGAAGCCCTGGTGTATATTCACAGCAAGAACATTGTCCACAGGGACCTCAAACCAGAGAACCTTTTGGTAAGTACTGGCAAATGTGCAGGAGTTGGATTTATTTTCCTTTTTATTATGCATCTTTGAATAGTTTTATGCGAAGAATACGCAGAGGGAATATACTGTTGCAGTTCTGTTTTGAAAAGTGGATACAACCTTGAAATAAAATTAACTTTTTAGGTCACTTTGCATACTTCTACTGTATGTTGCAGATGATGTTGCCTGCAAGTAGAAATTTAAATGAAAATGACCTGGCTTTCAGGGCTAGTAAGCATTTGTATTTTTCTGAAATTCCAGCATGCTATTTATCATCTGAATTTACGTACCCAAGCTTGAATATTTTGCATTTACAAAGCATGTACTGAATCATAAGTTGTTTTCTTTGTGGATCAAAATTAATAACCGATGTTAGCAATTTTAATACATTTGGTGTTCTTTGCCCACTGCAGTCACCCATCCTGAAGAGCACTCTGATAGTCCTCTACTGTACTGATTTCTATTTTCTGACAATTTTATCTTCTTAGGAGCAGCGTGTTTGTTTGAAGTAATATGGCAGTAAATGCAAGTGTTCCAGTGAAATATGACACTGAGCACTAAAGTCAACTCAACTACTCACTTTATCCTAAAGAGAGGAGTTTTTTTTCCAGCGCATTCTTTGAATACGGCGCTGAAGTTAGTAGACTTACTCTTATGTAAATATGCATAGAAATGTTTGCAATATTGACTCTTGGTATGACACCTATTATAGGAGTGTGAAAATAAACAACTGTTCCTTGCCAGTCATTTGTTATGCACTTCTCCTAGGGTTCCAAATTTCATAACAGGCAGTTACCAAATATTTGCCTTTCTCTAACAGAGCTAATTTGATCTGCTGACGGAAGATTGTAGTTAGCCAAAAAAGGATAGCAGACAATTTAGTCCTATGTGCCAGTCAGTTCTTTAAGGGAATTAATGTTAGTGAGCGTGGATTTCTGGAGAAAGGCAGCAGTGTAGGCTGTGCAGAATAGGAACAACATTATTAACCTGTGGTGTCAGTATTTGTTCCTGGTATGCATCTTGAGTAGTCTGATGAAAATCCTTTTCATGTGGGGTGTTAGTGAAAATAAAAGATAGGGAGTGCAAGTGGCTGGTTTGCAGAAAGCAGTGTGGTTCTGGACCCTATCATCTTCCCTTGTTTTGCCATTAGAGCAAAGTTTTACTCAGAACTGAAGGTATTTCTTCCAGAATCTGATTTTCCATTATTAGCCAGCTTCTGCTCCTTCCTCTTTACTGAAATAAAACTGGTGCGTGTGAAACACTTGGGATCAGATGCTACACATCTGTTTATAATATTTAATCTTCACAGTACTAAGTGAAAAGAGTGACGTGGTTTTGGGGTTTGGGTCTCACCTGATGCTTTTCACTTGTAGTTCACAGCACTGCAATACAGAGATTCATGGGCAGTGGCAGAGCTTTGTAGCACAGAAGTAATTGTGTTGCTTGCTCTGGCTGAAAGCACAGAAAATGTGTTTGCAAGGATAGACTTGCCCTCACCAGGTAGGTATTTTGTCATGTAAGAATGCATTACCTAAACTGAACGAGAAGGAAAATGTTTCCTCTTCTGGTTTCACCTTGCTTGTGAATTGGCTGAATAGCTGTTTTAGAAACAACTTTTTTTTGTTTTAAATTGAAGTTAGTGTATTCAACAAGTCAAATGAGTCTGTGAATTGTTGATAATATTGGCTAGCTCATCAGCTATCTAATAAGTATCCCTAAAAATACAAGCCATTTGAGCAAGTTTCTGGCTTTCTGAAGAGTAGAGCAGGAAGGACAGCTCCTGTTAAGCTCAGTGACAGCCTGAGCTGAACGGTAACAACCAGTAGTGAAGCAAATATTATGGGTTTATCTGCTGCTATTAGGTGAGGGGCTGGAAGCTGTCTTCTGGAAGTGCTGACATCTTGCAATGTTTCCTTTTTGTCCTTGGTTGTGGGATACCTCTTGCTTCACATTTCTACACCACAGATTTTTGTCTGAGTTGTTCTCCCTAGGCTCTCTTTGTGCAGAGGACAGAAATAGGTCCTTACTTTTTGAAAGAATCATTTAGGTTGGAAATGATCTTCAAGATCATCAAGTCCAACCATCACCTAACACTAAGAATTACACCTCAGAACCATGTCCCTTAATGCCATGTTCACATTGCTCTTAATTGCCTACAGGAATGGTAATTCCACCATCTTTCTGGGCAGCCTGTTTCAATGCCTCATCACCTCATCATCTGTGAAGAAGTTCTTCCTAATATCCAATCTAATCTAGTCATTTTTTGTGTGTGTACTAAGTAATTTGACCTACTCTAGAGTTGTCTGTTAGTTAGATGAATCTTTCTCTTTCTTGTCAGCTACTTTTTCCATATTTCCTAAAACTTCTAGCAATGGGAAAGGTTCTTTAGTCTGTTTTTGTAAGAGAATGTGTTTGTCTACTGTAAATATGTTTGCTGTGGGAACTTAACCCTGTTTCTAATGACTTCTAAAACTACTGGATAATTTCCAATGGAGTTGATAGAAAAGCAGCAAACTGGAGAAGAACGCTTCCAGAAGAGGGGGAAAGAAGGGAAACAGTATTTTCCTCCCTACAGAGGAAAAGGTGCAAAAATATACTTTGATGTCTATTGAATAATAAAATTATTCACACAGGAACTAGAAACCTGGCTTAATTACGTTGCTGTGCTATTCGTGTTGCTCTTATGGCACTGTCCTCCAGTTAAAGACTTCTGTAACAGTCCACCATTGCCCTTTATGGCTTTCTCCCTCTTTTTCATTGCTGTGTCTGCCCACAGCTTTCAAACTCCTTGCGGTATAACTGTGAGGTGGTGACTTGTGCTACCAAAACAAAATCTGTGTGACAGCTGGTGTGAGGACACCTGCTTTGAAACCCTCCCTTTCCACTAACAGAATCACCTGGTGTAGAATTAGATGTTCAGCAAGAAAGCCTTTGCTACCAAGCCTCTGCAGTGTGGCGTATTTGGTCTCACAAGTCAAGGTGGTCATTTCTTTAAGACTAACTGGAAAAGCATAGGAGTGGAATTTGCTAGCAAGATTTTTAGCAATGGAGCTGCAGTTTAATTCCACAGGTGGTGACTTATGGGTCAGAAATTTAAACTGTAAAGAACCTTTTTCCAGGTTACAACTGTAGATGTAAAACCATATCCCTGTCTCCTTTTTTGATGGTGGATGTATGTATTTCTGTATTCCTGACTGTAAACTTGTACCAGTCCCAAACACACTAATAGTTTATAGCTTTTTATGAGCTTTAGTTTTTTGCTCCTCTTCTTGCTCTTACTTTTTTCCTCATGTTTTCATGTGTATGACACTGTGAACTGTAACCTTTTTATTCAGTAACTTCGGTTTTGTGATGCGATTTACAAGTACACTGTCAGAAGTTTCCAAGTGTGTTTGAGTTAAAATCCTGTTTAACCACAGAATTATAAAATGGCTTGGGTTGGAATGGGCCTTAAAGACCACCTAGTTCCAAACCCTTAGCTGTGACCCGAGTTGCTGACCACTAGCTCAGGATGTCCAGGAACCCATCCAACCTGGGCCATAAACCAGTTCATGGATGGGGCATCCACTGGGCAAACTGTTCCAGTGCCTCACCACACTGCATAAAAAAAATGCCCTCCTAATATCTAATCTAAATCTCCCTTTTAAGTTTAAAGCCATTCCCTCTTGTCCTATCACTATCAGACTGTGTAAAAAGTCAATCTCCCTGCTGCTTATAAGCTCCCATTAAGTACTGGAAGGCTGCAGTGATGTTTCCACAGAGCCTTCCCTTCTCTAAGCTGACAAGCCCAGCTCCCTCAGCCTTTCTTTGTAGGAGAGGTTCTCCAGCACTCTGATCATCTTCACAGCTCTCTTATGGATCTGTTCCAAAAGCTCCACATCCTTCTTGTGTTGGGAGTTCCAACCCTGGACACAAGTACCCCATATGAGGCCTCACAAGGACAGAGCAGAGGGAGGCAGTCACCTCCCTCACCCTGCTGGCCACTCCTCTGATGCAGCTCAGGATACGGTAGGCTGCAGATGCACACTTCTCATATCAAGATTTTCATCCACCAGGATCCCTAAGTCTGCAGGACTGCTTTCAATGAGTTCTTCTCCCAGTCTGTAAGCGTATCTGGGATTGCCTCGACCTTGCACTTCACACTGTTGAATCTCATTAGGTTCCCATCAGCCTACTTTGCAAACCTGTCCAGGTCCCTCTGGGTGGCATCTCTTCCTTCTGTTGTGTCAACTGCACCACTCAGCTTAGTGTCGTCAGCAAACTTGCTGAGGGTACGCTCAATACACCTGTCTAAGTAATTGATAAAAACAAAAAAAAACCAACAAACAAACAGTGACCTTCTGGGAGCTTTCAGTATGATTAACCAAGGCAGCTTATTTTCTGTGATGTTTTTATATGAGAGAGAGAGAGATTCTTCTATCAGCTAGCAAGGGATGACTGAAAGCTCAAATGCATAAGCAGTGCTTTTTCTTTAGTTCCCATGGGTCAGCTTGATTTCATTATGCTGATACGAGGAATCTGGACTAGCAAACATACATGCATAAAGAGGAATATTAATGTTATAAATATCATCTCTAAACACCCTGATGGATTTCCCAATATAGATGTGAAAACAAACAAGAACTTGAGAGTTATCAGCAAACGGGGGAAAAAAAGGAAAAGACCACATTTATTCCTTTTTGAAGGTGAACTTTGTTTTGTATTAGTGCATTATAATCTTCCAGGTGTATGGCTAGAAATCCACAGACAATATTTGGATAACCTGTATTCAAGAGAGTAGAAAGCAATTCTGATTCACTTTGATTTGGGACTACCAGTGCTGGCTTACCTTGCAGTTGGATGGCACAAATACTTGTGTGGCTTAAATTGGCCGTCTGTTGACAAAGTGTATTTGAATGCTGCTCTTCCTCATCTCAATTAGCTCTTCAGGCAGGTAAGATGAGGCAGCTCTTTTGAATGAATTTTTGCAACCATTTTTTGTAGTCTTAAGTACAGATGCAATAACAGGTATCATGAAAAAGGTAGTATGATCCTGTAATGTTACAGTTTTTGCTTTGCACCATTTCAGAGGACATAGGGCAGATGTCAGAGGCTAGATGTCTTCTGAGAAGACTGTATTCTGTGTTACTTCTGTGAGTAAACACTCAAGAAAGAATATCCTGAGGAGCTTTTCTTTGTAAAATGCATGTTTGTTTCAGTTTCTTTTTGGCTGCCAGGTGGTGGAAAGGTGAACTGGAGAACACAAAGTTCGGGATGAAGTGTACGCTCAGCTGATCTGTGCTGACCTTGAGTTATTTTGAGTGAGGATGCTGAGGAGTTCTACGCTGAGTTTTCCAGACATGCTGACAGATTTCATGCTGTCTTTGAAATTATATCGTAAAGCTGTGAGAATACATCCATGTTGCGTGGTGTTGCTAGCTGTTCCGTGAAGGAAAAGGAAAGTTCAGTTGTTTTATCCTCAGGAACACATGGCGCAGTATTGCCACCTTGTGCTCTGATGTGAGAGCAGGGCTACGGCTTACTTGAAATACTGATATACTTTTTACATCAAGCAGAATTACCAGCTCTTTTCTACTGGCTTTTGTGGATTGGACTTCAGACCCATATATTCTCCCCTTGCTGGTTTCTTTAAAAGAAACAAACCAAGAAACCCAATTGTATAAACCTCTCAGCATTGTTTGTCCTGGTGCAATGCAGGACATTACCTGAAATTTCATGTATGACACCATTTCCTTATGTAATAATACAGTCAAAAAGTGTATTTATGTTCATATAGTATTTCAATTGTGATTTTTTTTTTGTAAATTTCTACCACTGTTAACCACGTTATTAAAATATAAATCTTGTGGATGGATGCTGCTCTAAAAAATAACTGTTACCCTTGTTATTTATTTTTCACGTGTGTCAGCTGTTGACACTACAGCGTGTGATGACAAAAAAGTCTTCATGAGATTAACTAATTCAATAAAAGAGAAGGTAGCATTTTATCTTTCTCTGGCAGAAGATTTCTCTGCACAGCTCTAGGCAACTTTTTCACACTGCAAAACACTTTTTCTTTAAATGGGGAAAAAAAAAGACTCAAAAGGTTTTGTTTAATTACAGCTGGAAGAGTGCTTTTGGCTTCTTTAAACAAGATAAATGGGAATTAATTGGTTGTAACATAGAAGAGTAAATTTAGTTCTATTTGTACCCTTAGTTATAAGAGACCATCTTGAATTTTTGGCCGCCTCAAGCACTGCCTGATGGTGAAGTATGAGGTGTTAAAGCCTTAAGTATGCCTGTCACATCATATTCCAGTTTGTCTTTTCAAAACCTGAAAACAGATTATCTTGGCTTTCCTGTAGTCACATTAGGTCCTTCTTCACCATACTTAGAGACAGATAATTTCTCATTAAAAACAGTTCTGCTTTTTATTACTATTTGTTTTTACATAAAGAATATTTGAGTTTCAGTAACCAGCATTAAAATACTGATGTGTTTAATTATCCTGCTACCTTATTCATGACTTGACCTTTCAGTACTTTTTCTTAAAATAATGTTTCATTAGAAACATCCCTGCATTACAAATTAATGCTAAACCCTTATGCACAAATAATTGGAATGGGAAGGAGTGTTCTGATTACTTTCCATGTGGATGCAGGACGTGGGAACTGCTGAAAACACACATTTATGAGAGCATTCTGTTGGGTCAGTTTTTCCAGCTCTTACTGTGTAGTTACTGTGACTTTCATTTTGAGGGCAGTAGGTAAAGCAGCAGAGCAATTTGGAAAGAAAGTTAAATGCTTCCTTCCACCACAGCTCTCCATTAGACCTGTGATACAGGTGGGCTTTTCAAATGACTCTGTGAAATCTGAGGCATATTTGGAAATACCACTTTTATTAAATCACAGAATCATCTAGGTTGAAAAAGATCTTCAAGATCATTAAGTCCAACCACTGGCCTAATTTAGCACATCCCATCTCTGAACCATGTCCTTTAGTGCTACTTACATGCATCTCTTAAACATCCCCAGGAATGGGGACTCCACCATTTCCCATAGCAGCTTGTTCCCATGCCTGACCATTCCTTTTGTGGAGAAATTCTTTCTAATACCCAAACTAAATCTGTCTTGGTGCATCTTGAGGCCTGTACTTTCCCTTTTCCCTTTCTTAAGGGAAAAAAACCTTTGGTTAATAAACCTTGGATAATGGAAGGGACACATCTCACTATTTTTTGGTCTTCTTCCTTTTCATTTCATGGAAATGTGTGCTGAAACTTGTATAGCAAAGTTTTCCTTTCCTATTAGTGCTTCTCCTAGTGCCATCTGTAGGAAGAGAAAACTTTCTGAATACTATTTGTCATAATATGGTTTCCATGTAATTTTGTTTTACTTGAAGGTACTGTTATTAGAGCCTCTTACTCTTTACTATTATCTACTTCCTTTATTTTTTACCATCTTAAAATGCATGCAAGCTAAATATATATTTTTTCATTGAGTACAGGTTCAGCACAATGCAGATAAATCTACTACACTGAAACTAGCAGATTTTGGCCTTGCAAAGCTGGTTACAAAACCCATATTTACTGTGTGTGGAACACCAACGTATGTTGCCCCTGAGATACTTGCTGAAAAGGGTGAGTGTATAAATCTGATTTGTAGCATAAAACTACTTTTAACTTTCTAATCATGGATATATTCCAGTATGTTTCAACCTACTGGTAGATTGGCTAGCAGCAAAATCTATGAAAGGAAAGAAAACTTCTTAGCTCTTGACAAACACAAACATGGAATCAGTCATGTTTTCTTTATTAATGTCTATGTGATATATAGCTGTGATTTTGAAGCAGACAAAGCATTAATATATCATAGATAACAATTGCTGAAATGGAGAAATACGCAAAATTTTATCTTGGAGCATTAAGATAGTTAGCCCTGTTTTGTGACTGTAACTCAAATGATTTTTCAAGGCACTGTAATATTGCAAAAGGATGGTGAACATGTATGTGAAATTTATTTAACAAGCCAAAGCCTGGTCCACCTCAGAGAGAATTTCTGTTATTCGTATCCAAAAAGATTCAGACCTGGAAAGGAGTCAATTCTTGTTAATTGCTCAAGAAAAGCTATTTCTGTATCCTGTTCAATGGAGCTGGGCTGCATATCTCCTGTTGCATTACATTCAGTGGAAACTTGGCAGTTTATTAATGCTGTTGTTTTTGTTTCTTTTCTTTAAAGATTATGAGAGGGCTATTTTAGAAATATATCCTGCATTTTCTCAATTAGTCTCCAATTGGCACTGGCCTTGTTAGACAGACAGTGTTTGTGTAACGTGTTGAAGAAGAGAGGCATTGTGTGAGAACTGTGATTATTAACAGAGAGGATCAGCTTGCAAGTGTGGTGTACCAGCCACTTATTCTTTTGCTGACCTTGTCTTTTCTAGAAACTGGGCAAAGCTTGTCTGTTTCTTGGAGAGAGGAATGAAAAAAGAAATAGTTCCTTACCAGTTATGAGAAGTAGTGTTTTTTGTTGTTTTTTGTCTTCCTTCCTCTTCCACACCCTCCCTTTAAAAAAAAAAAAAAAAAAAAAAA